>UELW01000511.1:4263360-4663360 GCA_900490495.1 Danionella dracula
AAAAAAACAAGTGAGAGATGTGTTACCTTAGACGAGTCTTTGGCAAAACTCATAGAGTCTTGGTTAGGAACCAGACCATCTGAAGTTAAACCACTGATTGAAAATATCAACAGGCACAAGAGGATGCAAGATCACTTGGAGTGGTTTAGGTCAAACCTGTCACAGAGATGATTTACTGTTAAACTGGGGGCTTCCTCCTCATCTACAGCACCAATTTCTTTTCTTTTTTTTTTACAGCACCAATTTCTAGTGGAGTCCCTCAGGGAACAATTCTTGGTCCTATTTGATTTGCAATGAACTTCCTTCCACTTGGATTACCTTTTTAAAAACACAGCATCTCATGCTACTTCATTCCAATGGAATGCAAAATTAACATGCTGATTAAGAAATAAGACAGCAACCCCATTATGGGATTTTTTTCAATGATGTCAAGGCATGGTTGGCTCAGAAGTTCCAGAAATGAAATGGAAAACTGAGGTTGTATTGTTCGGCCACACTAAGTGAAATCCAAGGTCAGTATAGCATCTGTTTTAAGGAGATTTTTACAAATGAATTAACTCGACATTTACTTTGACACAGGTGTGGATCATTCATTCTGTTTGCTTATTTCTCATTTGATGTGAACACCACATTACAGTTCATGTTTTGACCAGCAAATGTTATATATTCTCAATTCTGGATAATGGTGGACACGCCTTTGTATCTAAAGTTAGTTTTCATTGTTTTCATAAATAAATGCATAAAGTGGAGTATTTTTCTCATTTATACTCACTGTTGATTGTGTGAATATACCATGGAGATTATAGTAGTTTTCACATTAACTAGAATAATTCTTGGGACTGTTACAACCTTTGATTCATTAGTGGTCATTTTTAAATTAAATCTCAAATAAACTGAATATTTGTTAACTAACGTTCCTACGACACTTGTTCAAACTTGTGTGGTCCAATTTGCTCAAAAATCACTGACTTAAACTACTCTTTTTTTTGTTTATGTCAAAGCCATAAATCCTCTGTGCATATGCTTTGGGCTTTTAAGTCAGGTTTAGAGCAACAGAGGTAAGAAAATGCGGTCAAATTTCCATTTAAGGGTGAACTATTCCTTGAATGTGGAGTCAAGTCTAGGAAAAGGCTTTTGGTGGCACCAGTGTCTCACTGAATCCCCCCACTCCTCGATTTAGCTTTCTTTGTTACTTTTGGAACCCCTCATCTCAGATGTCTAATGCAGTCCAGGCCACCAGGGCCCCTTGTTGAGCTCACGCGAGCATAACCCAGCCTCGTTTGATCTCGACGGTGAGATTGGCAAGGTTGATGACTCTGTCTACATGTGTTCTTGATTTGATGACCCCCTGCCCTCTCTCTCTCTCTCTCTCTCTCTCTCTCTAGCTGTACACCTGCCAGGAGTCCCTGCCCTGTTCTTACCTGCTCGTAAACGTGTCTCTTGATTGGATGGAAATGATAAACAGGCTCAGATTTATGTGGGCCTTGTAAATGCGAGTGAAGAGGGATGTCTGAATTCCACTGCAACACCTGCAGATAAAGAAACAAACGAGAGCAAATCACACCTGGAGATGATTCAGCAGATCTTGTTATGCATTACAGCACTTTAATATTGCGTGCGAAAGATTTGCAGTACACCTGAATCAACACAACCACTCTAGGATCCTGTTTGAATTTGTGTCGTTAAATGAAATTGCAACATTTCAAGAATTCAGGTTGTTCACAAGAACACAAAAATGTTATGTAAGAACTGCACACAAATATATCTACATATATATTTACATATTCATATACATACATATAGACAGACAGACAGGCCAGGATCTAGATCCCAAATATCTTAGAACTAGGAGTCCTGAATCAAATGAAACAAGGGACAAAGATCCCAGAACCTGGAGACAGATCCCAGAACCAGGGGACAAAAATCACAGAGCAGTTAGTCAAGGACCAGATGAGCCAAGAGACAAAGATCAGATAACTAGGAACTCTTAACCTTTAGCTCCCTTCAATCTGTTTCCTGCACCTGGACTCTCACACATTTCATCTCCTTACATTTTGCACGTCAGCACACTACACTTTATAGACTTTGTTCAACTGTTTACATTTCATCAATCCTTAATTCTACCTCATAGCCTTCTGTTAATTGCTTGTTGTGTTGCACTTTACTGTACTTATGTGGTTTGTATTGTACTTATGTTGTTTGCACTAATGGCTCTATTGTACCAAAATAAATTCCTTGTGTGCACACACACACAGCAATAAAGCTGATTCTGATTCTCATATGAGCACCAGACAAACCAGAAGATGAATACCACAAAACTGAAAGAAGAGAACCAGGCAAGTCAGGAAACAAAGAAAACAGAACCTGGAGACCAGCTGAGTCAGAAGAGATCCAGAAGAGGAGGACCAAGCGAGCTAGGAGAAAACAAGTCAACAAGCCAGGAGTAAAAAATAACAGAATCAGGAGAAGAGGACCAGACGAGTCAGGAGACAAAGATTACAGAACCAGGGGACAAGACCCATTCAAGTCAAGAGAAAAATAAATCACAGAACCAAGAAACAAGGACCATATGGGACAGGAGAAATTATCACTGAACCAATAAAAAGGAACCAGAAGATGAGCACAGGATAAGGTAGGAGACAAAGATAATGAAACCAGACGAGAAAGGATACAGTTCACAGAACAAGGAGACAAGAACCAGATGAATCAGGACATAATTATCCCAGATACGGGAGACAAGGACCAGACGAGCCAAAAGACAAAGATAATAGAACCAGGAGACGAGGACCAGATGAGTCAGGAGACAGATCACAGAACCAGGAAACAAGAACTAGATCAGTCCGGAGATGAATATCACAGAACCGGGAGACAAAGACCAATTGAGCCAGTAGACAAAAATCACAGGACCAAGAGATAAATATCACAAAGATAAATATCATTAAGAGTTGAGCTTCGGTGTCCTGATTACCCTTAAATATAAACTATAAACAGACAAACCAAAAGCCAAGCCAAGAGACATTTTAGTCTCAGATCTGGAGAGTGAAAAATTGAGTTTCAAAAGAAAAGGTTTTGCACCTGATGCTCACATTTTCAAAAGGGTTCACCATAAAACGTTTCTTTATATACCTTCCTAAATGATCGTCATTCATCAGTTTTAACAGTGTTCACTCACAGCAAATCATCCAAAGAAAATTAAGAAGAGATGAAACTTAAACTTACAGTAAATAAATCATGACTGAAACCACCATTAAGTCTTGTGTACCATAAAGTGCATCAGTTGAGCTATAAAAATTTTCGGCAGTGCATTATATACTTTGCACCAAACTAGTTTTTACTGGCTCAAAAACCCAAACACGAAATAAATAACCTTTAGTACATATTAGAAATGGAGTCTCGTCTCATTACTGAAACTGAAGCCGTCTGAAAGAGCAGCTAGTTCACTTCAGAAACACAGATTTACAAGCAATAAAAGCTCTAGTTCTTGTCCATTGTTCTAATGAATCAACATCATTTACTTAATGCTCTCTTAGGGATACTACTCTTACTAAAGTGACATATGAGCATTCATTAATGTGGCTAATGTTTCCTTTAAAAAGTCAAACATTGCAGCCATTAAAACAAAGAAGACGCCGTATTATGTCTGCTTTCTAACATGCTTTATGATGATTGTCACTTGATGCGGAATATGTCTCGACAAGAGACGCGTGTCATGGCTTTCAGAGAGCCAGACAATGAACCCAGTCATGTAGACTGAGCTTTGCGGTATAAGTTGAAGTATATACTGGGCAGTGTTTAGCATGGATTTAAATAGATTTGGGTATTGGGGTGCAACCACACACAGTTGCTGGTCATAAAATTAGAATATCATGAAAAAGTTTACATTTATTTCAGCAATGCCATTCATGAAGTGAAGCGCATGTTTTATTCATTCATTACACACACTTAAATATTTCAATTGTTTACTTTCTTTAATTCTAATTAATATAACTGACAACTCGTGAAAACTTCCAATGCAGCATCTCAGAAAATTAGAATATTACATAAGACCGATACAAAGAAAAGAGTTTCTATTGGAAAAGAAAATGTACATGGGAACTAGGGTTAACTGAAATAGCCTCCATTTAAATTACACCACAAGCTTGAGACCCTACTACATATAAAATGGATGGCAATTACAAATGTGGCAAATTGATCATTAAAATTCCTAAGTTAAAACTAATACATTTTAATAAATCAAAGTGATTAAAATTAAAATTCCTAAATTAAACTCATTTTTTTCAATAATTTTCACTTATTCACATTCACTTATTTTTTTTAGGCATTTAAGGATCGGATTTATTCGGCCCTTTTTTTGTAATATTAGATCCTTTAAAGATTTTAAGCTTGTACAAATAATTGTACTTACATAAATAAAAATATGAATGCCGGAAAAGACCACACATAGACATGTGTCAAAATAACGTGTGTATTTACCTTATTTGTGTTTAATGTTCATGACCTCGGGCATTTTTTTAAATTATTGTGTGTAATTTTTATCTATTGTATGAATAAAGTGTTTTTACGGCTCCTTATCAAACTGGAAGTCGACCATGTTGGTGATAGTTCCTGAAGAAAATACTATTGATAAGAACAGGACTTACCACTTTTCAGCGAGAAAATGCTCAATTACTGTCATGTTTTAGCCATCTGTCGGACAACTTGACAAACTGCAAAATGCCAGAAGTTATATCAAATTTAAATATTATATTTGTGTTTGTTCTTCTCATTTCCTACCATATTGGTAAAATGTTATCACAAAGCATAGGTTGCATAGCATTTCTAAATCAAAATTTTTGAGTGTGCTCTTTTAGTCCTATAGACCAATTTTACACTCATCTTTCTCTACCTAGCTGGTTTCTGATATAATCTTGCCGTATAGTCGGACACAAGTTTACATGGAAACAATGAAGAGGTTAAGTGAGGTTCCTAACGAAGGCTGGCGTTGGGGAGTGTATTACAAAATCTCTTCAGAGAACTTAGCATGACTGCTCAAATCCAAAAAGGCCACAACCTATCGGCTTGCTATGTATCCTCTTAAGCAATCCCCGAACCCAGGTTTTACTAATTTCTTTTGATGTATTAGGTGTTGTTATCTTGGATAGTTTAGTATATGAAGTGTCATCAAAACACAGCCTTACTTAATCCTTACTTTTCTCTTCCTATTGTAATCCACATAAAAGTTGTCCAATTGGGACGCAGCCATAACCTAAAAACATCTATCTTCTAGATTAGCACATTCTTGGCATGACTCAAAAGTAGCTGGAAAATTAATGATCGGAGAAACAGTTTGTTCCAAAGGATGAACATGATGATTTGGCAGCAGACGAGCTGATGAGTGTGCTTGACACGAGCTTGGCTCCAGGCGTTTGCCTTTAAACCGCCTGACATTGGCAATCTGCACAGATAAGACCAGACTTTAACCGTTTGCTTAACACTTCCAGCTCTTTGTGTCTCCAGTGTGTTTTCAGGGTGATGTCCTTCCTGTCTCCCTGCTGCCCCACTCTTTGTCCTGTTTTCGGCCTGCTATCTGTGTGTTTTTCCCATGCTGGCGTACCGCGATTTGAACCCTATAATGATAGAGGGCCCACCTGAGTAAACGGGTGTTGAGTGCTTTACCCATCACCTCGATTTATGGACCATTCATCAGCTGCTCCGATCACGTGTTTGATGAGTTGGGATCAGACTGTGCAGCGCTGATGTGGAAACGTGACCGCAGTGTCCTTAAGAAAGCACAGGCGAGGTCACGAGGTCAGGAAACCTGCTCATAAACACACTCTTAACATTATCCACACTCTCCCCGTTCAGACTAACAGGCAGAAAACTGTTTCATGCTGCTGTGATAGGGAGGTCAACAACTTCTTTTAAGTATTTTCTAAGATTTTTTTTAATAGAGGAAATCAAATGCCAAAAGGGTAATTATTTAATAATTGTTTAGGACAATGAACTGAGACAAAAGTTGATTCGTGATACAATTAGTAGACTGTAATTATTATATAAATGAGTCATTTGAGGAAGACTCACCTACATTCTTCTTTGGATAATTAAACATAGCAACTTTGAAACTAGCTGCATTCTTCACAGGGGCGATTCAAGTTTCATTTTCATGCAAACAAGAGAACTTGCTCTTAAAATAGTGTTAGACTAATCTGTCTGATTCGTTAGCCCTGGAAACACTTTCCAATGACTACATTTTTATCCAATATATTAATTTGGTGTCACTTTAAATCATATAGATTTATGAGAATATTTTTAGTACATTTTAAAGTTATGTGATTTGTTTTGGAGCGTTTTTAAAAAATGTGGCTATTAAAGATTCATTTGAAACTAACATTTGAAGCATTCTACATACTAATTATTTCTCCTTGCTCTAAAATGTTCTAGAAACATTCTAGAATCAAGACCTGAGAGGATTCGTTGTTCATTTTCAAGGTTTATGTTTTAACTTGGGGCATTTTAGGGTAAAATTGGGCGGTTCAGGAGCATGGAGCCTTGTGAGAATTTCCAAACAAATGGATAACATTAGTAAATTTTTAAGTTAAAGTTGTTTATTTGGAAACATGGATTTCTTACATCCATTAACAAACTGTTTCTTTCTCATCAATATCCCATTAAATGCTGCTTTATTAAGCTGAAGACCCGGAGACATGTCTACTTTTACAGACACAGCACTCCCAGAACAAACAGCATCACATGTGGCAAGTGGATGAAACTGCAGCCAAGGAGAGCCCCTTCTCTATCAGACAGCTTTATGTACACTAAAGGATTTATCTCCTCCTCAGGTGATAAGGTAGGTAATGGATATTGACTTTAAATTACCATGCAATACATTTTAATGCCCCAAGTCATTTTCTGAAAGAAGACATAGAAAAAAACTTCCTTCACCAATCTATAAAAAGTTCTGACAAACATTTTTTTTATTTGGTCAGTAATGTGTATGTTTTATTAAGTAATTATACAAATATAGTCAAATAAAATAAATTACTTTACTCACAGTAGTTGAATAAACTGTAAGCTGCAAACCAATTCTGATGCAACACCTGCCGTGATAAAATGTTTACACTATCTATGATGGTTGTTAAATTCTTTATATATGAACAATAATGCCAAATATTCAGCATTTGAACCATCTTATAACCAGTTGTTTATTGCAAAAGCCAGATATTCTAATGTTTGCAGTTGTTATTAAGAGTCTTCCAATCATTTTCAAAGATGTCATGGCATGATCTGCCTTCACCGATGTTAAAACTGATTTTACATAAATAAGACATGCTTTCCCATCATCTTCAAAGTATCTGGAATTGCTTCTGTAGCATCATCCCCTCGCCACAGGTCCTGGAGCGCCAGTCTGGAAGCGCAGAAATGTTTCCGGACCTGGAGGTTCCCCTACCTCAGGGTTCCTCAAACCTGGTGATGGAAGGCTGGAGCCCTACACATTTTAGCCGCCCTGCTCTAGTATGCGTATTGCTCTAGCTTCACAGCCAGAGATGACCTTTATTAGTGCAACAGGTGTGCTTCATGATAGTTGAACCAAAAATGTGCAGGTCTCCGGCTTTACAGAACCAGATTTGGAGACCCCTGCCCATTAAAATCCCATTAAATATAAGCTAATAATTGTCGATGCTATAATAGTGTTAATTAAACATTATATTTAATATAATAAATATAATTAACAGAGTAACTTGCTTTTTAGAGTTAGAAGTGAAACTCTTTTTATTCAGCACAAAAGTAGTAAGACAGAGTAAATGATTTTATGTTTTTTTTTTTTTTCTCAATGAACCACTTCCAACATCAACACAGATAGAAAAGGTTGGTGTAATTCATAAAATCGGTCTGTGGTGGCTGCCAAGAGCTCCTCGGGTTGCATGAACATATCAAACTGCTGCTTTCAAAAAGGGATAACATTTGGACCAAGATCTCAGTCCTCAAAAATCCCAACCAAACTCACTTCTTCCAAAAGAAACACTGAGAGCATTTTCTAATGTCTGTTTGTGTGACTTGAGCTGGATTTGTGCGAATGTGTGAATACCTCAGTGGTTCAGGCACCTCTCCCTTTATCCAAAATTCCTCTGTCCCACTTCCCTTGACGTCACAGAGAGAGAAAGTGAGGCCACTCGTGGTCATGCTGGAAGAGGAACTGCTCCAAAGTGTCTCCTGGAATCTAAAGTGGTTGGAGACCACTGTAGAGAGAGAATTCATTTAGGGTCGGAAATAAGCAATTTTCATATCTACTATATGTGGAAATAAGTGAGTGGACAGTTTAAGCAAAAAGTTTACATTTGGAATCATTAACATAAGCTCATATCAGCTCTTTACTTATCCTGGTGACAAAAACTTATTATGACAAAAACTTTTGTGTTAAAGATCACCGACATTAAAGGATATATATGCAATATATATATTTATGTGCAAAAATTACACCTCATAAAAAATCCCCTTAAACACCAGTCATGAGTTTCAATCAATCTCCATCAGAATCTTCATTCTAGAGACCTTCACTTAGTGCCAAAAACTCTCCATCAAAATACAAGTTAGCTCTGGATCGTCATACTGAACCAGTAGATTAGATTTTGATTTTGAAAAAACACCCTTTAATATTTTTCTTTTAAAAAAACATATTCGTTTTCAAAGAATTGTAGCAAATGCAAGCATTAGCCTAGCTAACTTAGTTGGTTTACTTAAAAATAAACTAGCACATGTTCGTCTGCTAATTCGATTTTGCTCTTGATTTGGAAGTCATTCTACCCAATAAACTTTAATTCCTCACAAACAAAACAAGAAGGTTTTTATTTTTGTAGTAGGTGTTCCCTGAAGACAAGAGTTTTCATCCTTCTAGATTGAAAAAAAATGTGAAAATAAATTCAAAATTTCACCAAACATTTAGCTGGGAAGACACGCATGCATCCTTCGTTCAAGTGAATCGATTCATGGCGTCTTTATGATTCGCTCTTGTCAACAAGCGAATCACATGAGCTGTGGATCTGCTTATCAATTTAACATTTCGTTTGAAATAGTTCACAAAGTTAAAAAAAAGTTTTGGTATAAATTTAAGACAATGTTATTGTACAATTAAGTAAATATTATAAAGTAAAATATGAATTTATATTTAGATACATGAAAAAAATTAAAACATATTTTATTTGTAAGAAGACAGCACTGTAATGTACAATTACAAATTTAAACTTTTCTTGTAATGTCTGTTAAAAGTATTTGAGTTCTTTTATTGGGAACATTCTATTATTTTTGTTATTCTGTTTATATTATTAGTTTGACATAATAGATATTCAAAACAGTGTTTTTATCAAACCCTCTACGCTCTTAAAGAGATGTCTTTTTTCTTCTTTTGAAGTATATAAACCATTTAAAGTAATTATTTGTCTTTCCCATATTTCAACAGGTTCCTTTGCAGACTATACCCTGATATCGGTGCGCTCCGCTAATTCTTCGCTCCTGATCGGGAAATGAATGTTGGCCCCAGTTTAAGTAGACGACTGGTTTCTTTCATTACTCCAGAGGTTTGTTTGTCTTAACTGCTCATTATTAGGATAGAGAACTTCCGAGCATGTGCTTCAATGACTACCACATGTTTGTACTTTGATATTCCAGCCAAAACAAAAGAATAAAAATTCCATGCATGATTCCCATGAGGAAATGCTGCGGAAATAACCAGAAGGCCCAGTCGGTCATGTATGGAAAGCTATCCATCCAACCCGATTTTTGCACCCGTTAACTGTGAATCAGCCCTCTGGAAATATTCTGGTAGAACACAGACCTGGAAATGAAACACGTTCCCTTTGAGGCCACCCTACAGTCTACTTAAATATGAAAGCAAAACATCTTGGCAACCAATCAAAACCGCAAAGATCGGGTTAAAGTGTTTGTTCACCCTTCAAATATCACCCCCTAACAAGTTCCAAATGTTTCTTATTGTTCCTCTGCTGCAGACAAAGAAGATACACCGGCTGTCCGAAAAATTCACACTCGCATTTTTCATTGGGTCGCATTCTGCTTTTAACTTTCTCCGTATAATCGTTTCGACAGGCTTCTATAATATCACATCATTTTTCACTAAGATTCTGTATTGATGGTGGAGGAGTCAAAGAGCTGCATCCAGAACTCAACAAAGATTCTCAATAGGTTTAGGTTAGGAGTCTTTGGTGGCCAATCCATAAATAAAACGATCTCTCATGGTCCCTGAAGGACTCTTTCACAATATGAGCCGATAAATCCTTACACTGTCACCTTGGAATTTGCTTGCGGCAAACTATGCTTCATTCATTCTGGAGTCATTCTCTTCACATTGGTGAGCCTCCACCTGATCAAAAGGAACCAGAGCTCAAAGGACTGACACAGAGGATGAATGGAAGACAATATGCATTATGGGGTCATCACTTCATCCGCTTCTCTTCGTAGACTTATCGGATTACAGGATTTTTTGTAGTCACAGTCCAATCTTTATGTTCTGTAACTTTCAAACTATTATCAATTCTCTCATTAGATATCATTCTGACTGTTTTGACATTAACTTAAATTATTTCCTTGTTGAGACCTTACTGATTCTTAGACAGTGTAAAACTAATGGATAAAGTTTCCATGACGTAAAACAGAAGGATTTTAAAACAGAAAGAAGGTGATGTTGGCTGCTATCTTTTTGGCAATCAGTCTTTACGAAAGATGAATATGTGGAAAATGAAAAGTATTTTCACAGAGCTATGATGACAAAAGCCCAAAATCGTGTTCATGCGGATATTTGGAAATTGGAGGGAACATTTTTGGAAGGCCACACAAGAAAGGGGATGAGTTTGAATCCCCATACTCACATACTTTTCAGTATGCAAAATGAAGTACAACGGAGTGTGTGAAGACATGGACACAGGACAACCAAAATGGGGGTGAACATAAATCCCCGGAGGGTGTTTCATTTTAACAGAAAAAAAAAAATCTGATGAAGAGGGCTCTGTAGAGAACAATCCATGGCTGTTTTGAGCTGAGGGAAGTGTCCAAACTACTGGGCATTCCCCTGTCTTCATCCGCATTGTCCTCCTGGTTGTTATTTCAGTCCCTCTGCTATGTTTCCCTCTGCAGCTCATCAAGGTGCCGAGATCGAACTGACTCACTCTCCTCCGTCTTGTATAGTCCTCTAACTATCCAAGGTGGTGAGTTTCAGCTGCACCTAGTCACCCGAGCAGCATTTTTAGGGTGATGCTCAGGGGTCTACGGTGTTATCTGCCATTAAGTGATGCCAAGCAGTATGTTTGAATTCAAACTATGAAAAAGCAGTAAGCGAAAAAATTAGTCAAGAGTGAGCGAATGATCCACAATTCCCAATCTACAATGCACTGCAGTAAACACCATCATTGAAATTAGAGAAACATTTTTATCATAGAAGTACCTATTTACAGAGTATACTTATCCATTCTCTATTCACTCACATTTCTCGCACTGCTGGCTTTTTGGTTTCCCTTACGTGACACTTTTAGTTAACTCCTTAGCTCGTCTTAGGTGGTGACTTTACTTTATCAATTAGCTTACTCATTGTTAACTCATAATTTCATTATACATTTTTTTTTTCAACTCTTCTGATTCAAAAGTATCTGACCCTCAAAATGTGTGACACTGTAACTAGATAAAATTTAACTAAACCGAAATTTAATGTAAAAAAGGCATTATCTGAAAACTTAGACCTCCGTTAAAAAGACAAAAAAACACTTACAATCTTAATTTTAAAAAATCCTTTGTTATTCTTTTTCCATTTTATTTCTCTCCGTCTATGGTGGATCTATCAGCTGATACAACTTCTAGTGCGAGCAACCCAAGTTAGACCCAAATTTCATATTATCTTTTCCCTATTGTATATGACGCTTTGTACAAAAGAATCTGCTAAATGCAAAAATGTAAATGTGTTCAGCAGAGACACATTCTGCTAAAGTCTTGAATGTCCTTTACATGAAGAGTAAATGAGACATTTAAAAACTACAAGGAGATGTGTTACAAAAGATGATTTTATAGGAACAACTAAATGTTCGGTAGAGTTTTCAAAACATTTAGAGAACATTTGAGAGTATCATCTTCCAACTGAGTAAAGTACACTTCACTGATTTAGTTTTCCCCCAACCACATTTCTTCCTGGAACATTTTGTTTAACGTGTTTTTTTAGGTAATTATATCAATAAATGTTTTACTCTACACTTTAATCATAGCAATAGCTTTTTAAAGAAGATAATGGCCAAAAAAAAACATAACAAAATGTTTTAAAAGAAGTCCAGCACTTATTTTCCTAAATCCAAAAGCTGATGGGCAGTATGGGTTGAAGAATCAGTTTCTTTATGATGAAAGTGAAAAAGGATACTAGAACTCTCTTTTTAAAATAACCCTGTTTAAATTTGGGATCTGGGATTTCTGTGTTAGCCTGGAGCCGTTTTGTAGGTTTGAAGAATCCAATCCAACCGCGTCGAGAAGCAATGAACAGCAGTGATGCGTTGAAGAGGAGATGAGATATAAAACACACTTAACACACTCTCTCTCTCCTGATGAAAGGAGCTGCGAGCTCTGGCTTGAAGAGTCTCGCCGGGTGTGTCTGTGGACGTGCCTGTCATTCCTGGTTGGAAAAAGTGAAACCGAATGATAGTCTCTGTGGGTGGACTTGCGTGTGAACGTGTGTGAGGGAGGCTGTATGTGTTCTCTGATAAGGTCTGCTGGTGCTGAATGACTCCATGATGGATTGGACAGGGGGGAGGAACTCACATCTGCGCTGTTAACAAAAAATGACTCAGAGAAGCTGAGATGGGTTCTGTTAGTTCAGCAGATTTTTACTGTTCCTTCCCTGTTATTAGAAAAGCCATATATCAAAAAACTTTAACATACTACTATATCAAATAAACAAAAACAGAGAGTGATTAAAAAAGAATACAGCAACTTTGAAATCTCTGCAAAGAAGACACAGAGAGCTAAACTATTTCTGTCGTCGATTTAAGAAAGCTCTGAAGTTTCATTTGGTTACTGACATTGATTAATAACTGATGTTTCTTTGATTTAATACAGATTTTGAAAGTTGTGGAACTTTTTCAATCACTCTATATCATATACTTTAACAAACATAAGACATCCAGTTTGTTGGAAGGTATCTGGTCTTTTGGAGAAAATGCTTCAAAACTATTTAACAGACTATCTTTTGTTGTGCTAATGTTGTACAAGAAGGAAACCGAACCAACCGGAGAAAATCCATTCAAGCTTTGGGTGAAAATGGCACAAACCAGCAACCTTCTATCTGAGAGGTAGTAGTACTGACTTCACTAGTCTCCATTATATATGTGGCGGGGGTCGTGTGGTGGAAAGTTATACGAATAATCGCTAGCAATGACTAGACCATGACTAGAGTGTAAAGATCCGACTACTCCACCTTTTAAAAGGAACTATATCCCAAAAAGGAATTAAATAAAACCCACAAGGCAAACACAGGTTCGGACCACCAAGTTAGAGTCAGAGATGAAGATTCTAGTACAAATATGAACAAGTTTATTCTAATACATAAATGTTTAAAATCACTGGAGTACTTTCACTTCCAGAGGAAGACAAAATAAACCAAATCAGAAGGAAACCTACACAAAACAAAACAATGAAAACCAATCACTTATGTTATAAAAGACTACCAGTCTGCCGGTGAGAGAGTGAGGATGTAGAGAGGAAGAGTTTTACACTCCCAACAGCGCAGGTCTACACAGCCTCGCTGTGGGCGTCCCAGGCTGCAACGCTTGCGGAGGCAGACACGCCCCTCTGCTCGTAGGCAGCTAATAGTCGCAGCAAAGGCCCGCAGACGCAACGAATCCAAAGGAAACAGCTTCACCCTTTCTCTCAGGGACAGCAAGAGGGCAAGGAGCTGGAAACTTTCAGATGAAAGTAAAAGATAAGTCAAGCACCCGAGCATTCCCGCTTAACTTGACTGGTTGCAAAAACATAGTGCACATACCGGCTCTAGCAGTCACTCTGTTGCTCGCAACAGTACGCTTCAAAACAAAACGCCCGAAGGGGGGAAATACCTCAGTGCTGGGAAATAGTAGCAGGGGTTCAAGGTGTCTAAAGCAGAAGGAAGGTTTGAACTATCCTGTGATGGATATTAGGAGACTCAATGCTACAATCTCTTACCCGAAAGCTTTGGTTTCTCTGAAACTGCACACGGTTGCGGAAATGAGGCAGTGGCACGCAGAGAGTGATGCAGACCAAGCAGCAGGTAAACTCCTTTTATACAACCTAATAACCTAGTGATAGGCTAATTATATAATGGTTTGGGTGGGATGCTAATCATGTTACAATCTGCCCCTTTAATTTGCATTGGCGCCCCGACGATAGAGATAAACAAAAATCATCTCAGTTCCAGGGTCTAAACAATACAGAGATTCCATTAGAGGAGGGTTCGGGGTTAACTTCCCTACTATTTTCCACTACCACAGCCCGAGGAAGATGATGCAAGTTGGAATGCTGACCTGCCCCAACCCTAGCAGTTCGACGAAGACTAGATCGTGTTTCATCCCCCTTGGCCTGCAACTCAACCTGGTTTCTTCCTTTCATAACAGACAGACCTACTTTCACTGTGGGTTGATCCCCTACCTCACAACTTGCAGACTGCTAGTGCTTTTTCCCACTTGCAATCGAACTTGGAACTACCTGGGTTGGTTCTGGCATCCATACCACCAAGTCTACTTCCTCCACATCATCCACCTGACATTTATCTGGGCTTCTCGGTGGAATTATCGACTGCTCTCCAGAAGAAGACTGCTGTTGAACACAAGTCTTTATAAGTGAACGATGAACTCACTTTTTACCCTAGATTACGCACTTTTTCCTAAGTTGCCAACTGGGGCGATGGTGTAGACAACACCTCCCTCTTTTGGTGCCTGTAGGATCTTATAAATAGTTGAAGCCCACAAGTCTTGTATCTTGTGTCTACCTCTAATACCACTATCACGTAAATAGACCAGCTGGCCTACCAGTAAGGGAGGGTCCTTAACCTGCTGATCATGTCGCTGTTTCCTATGATCAGCTGCCGCCTTCAGGCGTTAACATGCACACTCACCAGCCACTTGTAAACGTCTGCTTTGTTCAATCACCCAACCATGTACGTCGCCAGCAATTGGCTCTGCGACCCTACCCAGCAGAAAGTCAATGGGCAACCGAGGCTCTTGGCCAAACATCAAGAAGTTGGGTGACTCCCCTGTTACTTGGTGTGAAGTGGTATTTTTACAAAATACCAGGTGGGACAAACAGGAGGCTCAATCCCTCTTTCTTGAATATGGCAGTGTGCACAACATGTTATAGTGCGTCCAATTAAATCGCTCACACTGCCCGTTACCAGCTGGATGATAAGGGGTGATCATCGACTTTTTCACCTGGTAGAGTTCACAAAGCTGTTGGATGAGATGGGACTCAAAATTGGGTCCCTGGTTAAAATGAATTCGACCAGGAACCCCAAACTTGTAGAACCACTGCTCTAAAAATGCCTGGGCTACGGTCTCAACACGCTGGTTGGATGTAGGCACAGCCAACGAAAACTTACTGAACACATCAGTCCTTACCAATATGTTCTCCTGGCCAGCCTGAGAAGGCTCCAGTGAAGTAAAATCTATTGTGAATATCTCATTTGGCCTAGAAGCCAATAAGTGACCCAGGAAATCCTGTGCTAGTGGTCTATGGTCTTTTGCGAGCTGACAGCGTTTGCACTCTTGACACCAACGCTAATGTCTGCAGACATATTCGGCCAATAACAGCGGTGCCTAACTAGCGCCATGGTCCGCTCAACACCTTGATGTCCATGTTGCTGATGTAACTGGGTGAAAACATCTTCCTTTAGTCTCAACGGTAGTACAAGCTGATGACATTCTTCCACACCATCGAGACGAAAGATCCTCCGGTGAAGTACCCCCTCTTTTAGTAGAAGTCTACTCCACTGCTGGAGCAGGGCTAGGACTGGTTGAGCTAAATGCGACCGCGCTTCTGGGCCGGGTCGTCTACCACGCCTCCAAAACCTCAAAACTGGCCTGATGGCTGCATCAGTCTCTTGCATAGCATGTAAATTAGGCATGGCATACCCTGGCAAGGCATTAACTGACAGTATTACAGCATCTGGGACAGGTTCAGTGCATGTCGCCTGCTCCAGAATCTGAGAGACGGAACTACTCATATTAATGCCGTCAATGTCACTCAGAACCACTGGATTCTGACGGGAAAGAGAATCTGCATTAGCATTATTCTTACCGGACCTATACCTTACTTGAAAACCAAATGCAGCCAGTTCTGCAGCCCAACGTTGTTCCGTGGCTCCGAGTTTAGCAGTCATCAAGTGGCTCAAGGGATTATTATCTGTGTACACAATGCATTTGTGTCCCAGAAGATACTCCCTGAACTTTTCGACCACGGACCGTTTTAGGACCAAAAACTCCAGCTTCATGGAGTGTTACGCTCCGCCGGTCTCAAACTGCAACTTGCATAAGCAATGGGCCGTATGCCACCCTCAGATTCCTGAGAGAGAATGGCCCCTAAACCTCCATGGCTGATGAAGATGAACGGTTTGGAGAAGTCAGCGATGCCAGAACCCGTGCAGAGGTGAGTTTAATCTTTAGTGCTTCAAAGGACTGTTGACACTGCTCTATGCAAACATTGGATAAACTCAGTCTTCGCCGCTTCCCTGAACTACCCAGCACCTCAGCCATATTGCCATATTGGCAAATCCCTCCACAAACCTTCGATAATAACTTGCAAAGCCAAGAAAAGACCGCAATTCAGAAAGGGTGGTTGGACAACGCCACTGCTCAACCGCCTCAATCTTAGCTGGGTCCATTGTCACTCCCTGAGCAGAAATAACATGACCCAAATACTTCACCTCTGGTTTGAAGAACGTGCACTTCTCTAGCTTTGCTTTTAGTCCTTCACGCTCCAGACGGCCCAGTAAAACCTCCAGACGCTCCAAATGTTGCACTACTGAACCAGAAAACACTATTACATCGTCAAGATATAATAGTAGGGATTGACACCGCTGGTCACCAAACAGACGCTCCATTAATCTTTGGAACGTACTTGGAGCATTACATATCCCAAACGGCATTCGATTGCACTCAAATAATCCAAACGGCGTACAGAACGCAGTCTTGGATTTATCTTGCTCGGTCAAAGGAACCTGCAGATGGCCGCTGGCTAAGTCAAGGGGGAAAAACCATTGAGCTCCTAGAAGCAAATCTAAGGTCTCTTCAATGCGGGAGAGAGGAAAGGAGTCCTTCCTGGTCTTGGCGTTGAGGTGACGATAGTCTACACACATGCGTAAACTACCGTCTTTCTTCTTGACCAACACCAAGGGTGAAGCATAAGGCCTAGAGCTTTCTTGCACAACCCCTGACTCTAACAACTGGTGGATATGAGTCTTTACAACCTCATATTCTGAAGGAAGAATCCGTCTATATCTTTGGCGCACTGGCACATCATGTCGTGAGATATAAGATGGGTGCACCCCAGGTCATTCTCATGACTTTAAAACACAGATTGGTACCTTAGTAACAGAGTTCGAACTTGATGTTGTTCCAAGTATGACAAAACAGATAGATCAAGAGATCCTATTTGATCTACCTACACTGTGAGACTGGACAAGTGCGACAGATGGCCTAACCTCCATAACACCCGCAGGCAGACTTACTGCACTCACTTCACTCAAGTCACCCACTACTGTGCTTGGATAAAGCACTACATCTTCCCTCCCAACGTTAACTACTGGAACCTAAACTGTGCCCTCTTCTACCTTAACTAGAGCTGGGGAGGTTAACATACCAGCAGGAAGACTTGATGCTGGAGGCTCAAACAAGACTATCCTACCAAAATGGGATGCACACGTTGCTGCCACAAGTTTCATACTGCCACCTGGAATGCGACACACCCTACGGCCAAGCACTCGAACATGCCCAGTCCTCTCAGAATAAGTTGACTGACCTACTTTATGACAGTACTGTAAGGCTTTGACAACTTTATGTAGCTGGGTGACTACAGGGAGGTCAAAGAGGGCAGTACCATGCAGTCCATAAAGCCCCTGATAGCACCGACTAAGAATGTTCATCCCTAGTACTCTGGGGGCATCCATTCCTGTACCCCCTGGGGGATCTCAAACTACCAGGACTCACACCCAACAACCAACCTGCCACAGAGTTCAACATCGAGTTCTAAATAACCGATATATGGAATGCTGAGCCCATTGGCAGCACGCAATTGTAACCATTGACAATTTTTGAGACAATCACATAATCAACTAATATATTTAATCATTATTGCATTTCTAAACAGTCCAAGACTACCATTAAGACTGGGTTTATGGTAAAGAAGAATGGTCAGCAAATGTAATTGAACCATTTCAGAGATCTACCAATAACATTAGATGAGACAATCGCAGAAAACACCAAAACCACTTTAACATTCCCCCTGTAGGGGTCCTGGTGCTTGACTCAAAGAGGGGTATCAGACGGGACTGAAGGCCCACATGTTTTGTCTTGAAACAGTTCTAAAGGATTTGAAATGTTTCACATAAATTCATAAATCTGATTCCATAATTGATTTATTATGGTTTTATTATTACCATTATTCTTGATCTCAACCAAAGAAATTACAATGTTAATTATGAATGATAATGATATTTTAACTCAGTCAATGATCTTTAATTTTACTTACACTTGATGTTAATATTCTTATCAACTCTTAAAGGTGTTTCAGTAAATGAGAAAGGACTAAAGAGAGTTCAAACATTTATTACCATCGTTGTGTAGTAAACCAGCAGTATATTAAGTTCAATCAATAAACAACTTATAAATTGTGAATTAGAATGAATGAACTATTGTCTAAATCTAAGTTGAAATTGATTACTCTAAAGAATCGCAGTAAATCATGAGCCTATTCAGACATGGGTCTATTCAGAGACTAAAGGCCTTCTTCAGACCAATCTCCTCCCAGAGAGGTGTGACTTAATAAAAGATTTATAACTTCTACAGTTTCTTTGTCTTCAATATTTCATAATATGTAGTTAAATGAGTAAATATACTCCTTTGTCTTCATGCTTGTTTTGTTTCTTTGTCTTCACTTAACATATAATTGTTGGCGACTGCAACACTGCTGTCTATCAACCTTTGATTTTTCTCTGTGTTCTTCCTTTTCGTAAAGGAAAGTTTGCTGACCTAACTCTAATAAACACACACATTTCAATTCTCGCTCCTTGACTGGTTTCTTACAATACCAAACATGAAAATATGAAACATTTTTAACGTTTTTTATATGAAAGTTAGTTGAATCCATGGATATGCAACAGTTTACAGCTCAACTCGTTATTTGTTGATCTTTTGACTCAAAAATATGACAAAGTTAAGAAATCTCATCTTTCGTTCTTAAGAGAGTAGCAAGTTTACTGATGCCAGAAGGGTTGGAATTGTCAGGGTGGGTACTCTTCAGCGAGGCTTTGATTGCCTTCTAGCGCAGAGGAGCTTGATTCCAGAAAGATTTCAGGAGAGATATTGGATTGTGAAATCATAAAACTCAAAAAACAAACCATTTTAACTTCAATTAAAATGCATACTTTTATATATATAAAAAAAGCTTTCCTAATACAAGAACAAAAAAGATCAGCATATATCACACTTATTGTGATATTTATTGTCACACTTAATACACTTGTTGTCTTTTAATGCAGATATGTTTTAATAATATGAAATACATTTCTAAAATATATTTAGAATAAAAAGTGAATTGTTTTTAATATTAAATGTATAATTATATAGAAGATGACAGTGTTTAGGTCAGAGTAGAACCTGAAAAAAAAAACATTTAAAAACATTTAGAATTGTTACATAATAGACAAGCATCTTCTGTTGTCCTGAAAAGCTTGATTGAAATAACACAACAAATGGAAAAATAAGACCTAATTCTATGAAGTGGAAATAACAAGCTTCAAAGCTGTTTGAGTCCAAATTTTCTCTATGTTCGTTGTGATTTAGTGGTGCTATTTTCTTTCTCAGGGTAGCAGCTCCAGTCTGTCTTCTAAAACAAAAAATAGTCGTTGAACAAGTTCTCACAGAGAAGGAACAGAAAGTCATGTAAAATAATGTTTATATATAAGTAGCTCCAAACTGCATTAAAGTTGAGTCATTAAAAGAACATGAGTACAGTTTAGAATTGTGTTCTAGATACTTCAGTGATGATACAGTTTGTATATATATATAGAGCAAATAAACTCAAATGACATCAAACATGTTTGCTGACTATATGTGAAATTAAATTATCATAGAAAAACTATAAAATCACCCAGACAAGCTGATCCACCACTTTCAATTAAACATTTAAATCATGAGTATAAAATCGTATTGTTAATCAGCAAAAATTATTGTTTAGTACATTTGAGTTAAACAAAGAGTAGTTTAATGTAAACAACTTAAACTATTCCATTCATGTTCTCATCTCAGACTGGTCTGGATTGGTAGATGACTCCGGCCCCCATCATGTGCACCTTCTACAGGGGCACCATCGAGAGCATCCTGACCAGCTGCATCACTGTGTGGTATGGAAACTGCAATGCATCCTGCCGCAAGATCCTACAACGCATAGTGAGATCAGCTGAGAAGATCGTTTGTGTTGCCCTCCCCTCCCTCCAGGACATCTACAGCACTAGGCTCACACGCAAAGCCCTCAGTATTGCAGGTGATCCCACCCACCCGACACATAGCCTCTTTAGCCTGCTGCCATCAGGGAGAAGACTGCGTAGTCTTCAGGCCAGGACCAGCAGACTGAAGAACAGCTTCTGCCACCAGGCAATCTGGAAGCTGAACTCACTTGGGACTCTGCCCCCCTCCCTCTCTCCAGCCTCACATTCCCCTTGAACCCTACTTCACCGGACACTGCACCAGTCACTTTATCCAGCATTGGAGGCATTGGACTTACCACCTCAATCCTGGAACACTCTAGCCTGGAACACTCTAGCCACTTTAGTTGACTCCTAATTGTCTTGCACTACCACATTATAATTTCATTACCCAGTCACCACTTCTACCTCATGTTTTTGTTTTTGCAATAATTGTGGCATCTACATTTCTTATTCTTATTTTTACTCAAGTACTTATGTTCTGTGTAAATATTATTATGTTTGTGTAATTTATGTATGCACCAAGGGCCTGAGGGTAACGCAATTTCAACATAGTATTTTTTTTCTTTTATGAACCGTGTCACAGTTATTTTATCCACAAGTCCTTCAGTCACAGAGGATTATGGATAAGGTGAAGACGTGTCTTGGGTTACACCTGAAAAATGTTTTATAACATGGGTTTGAAAAATTGTGTGTGTGTGTGTGTGTGTGTGCGTGTGTGAAAGGCCTCCGACTTACCTGAAAACTGCAGAACCTCAATTCCACCACAGAAAATTCCAGCATGATAAAAAATGTTTACCCCTTCTATCTGCCTCAGAATGAGGTCTCCTGCCTTCATCTGTAAGGGTTCACACTCAGGTATTTCATCAAATTCCTCGCTTGCATTACCAATAGCCATCGTCATGACGTTTAAATCCATTGTCATCTAGTAAAATAAATACACATTCTCAGAAATCTACAATAAAAAATTGTATCAGGCATGGGCTCAACCATAGGTTAAAACAACCAAATGTTTATTTATCAGACACAAAAATCCTTGTTTAAGATAATTTCATAATTCACAAATATATCAGTTATATCTATTACCAAATATATTCATATTGTGAAAAATATGGTTATGATGACAATGATAAATGTTACTAATACAATTATAATAATAATAATAATGATAAAAATAATAATAACTACAAGAACAGCAATAATAGTGGTAAGAATTATAAAGGTACTCACAAACTTCCAAAATCTTTGCTGAAGCTCCTTACTCTGATCTTTGTCTTTCTGGTGGAAAGTAAAGAAATGGATGTAATTTATAAGGTCTGTATTCACTTTCTTTTTCTGCGTTACAACTCTGAGAGAGGCCTGCTGAAACCTGACCAACAAGGCTAAAAGGAAAGTTCCCATTACATTTGCTTAAATTCTTAAAAAAAAAAAAAATCTGGGTATATCTCTGTACTGTACACAAGGCTTAAAACAATAACAGGTTATTAACGTCATTTTAAAAGACTTTGCTACTATGTGCATATTTATAAGGAGAGTTGCCATGTCGAAGAATTAATCCGGCGATATAGAAATGTATTTGCCTCATACATTTTTTGCACTTCAGTACAGTGAACAGAGGTTATATAGTACACGATATCACATGTAAGTTGTTTCATACCTCATGTACCTAAGAATGGAAAAATGTATGGAAAACATTCAAGTTCAAGAACGTAATTTTGGCTTCACAGTGTTTTGTTTAATTTTTCTCTCTCTTTCCTTGATACTTGATTTATTGTTATTTTCTGTATTTTAAAATGGAAAAAATAAAGTATATTTCCTAGACTTTCAAATAGAGGAGCCCATTGTAGAATTAAAAAATGATAACTCTATAGTATTCAATATTTAGTGTTACTTCAAAACAACTTACAAATCAAGGCGCCTTAGTATGATTTATTGTGTCCCATTCAGATTTTGTCAAACAAATGCATACGCTGTTATTTTAAGAGTCGTCTACTTTGGAGCCGTATTCCTGAGCTCCTTACCATGTTTATACCAGCTTATACAGGCTAGAGACTATAAACGTATCAGTTTTTACTCATTGGCTTGATATGAGCCTGGCCCTGCACTTAGCTGCTCTGTTCTCTCTTCAAACTCAAGATGGAGTGTATTCATGCTCTACCCTCTCTGCTTACACATATGAGCAAGCAACGTATTCCGGTTAGCGCGGAAATGGAATTTTTAGACTAAAACAGCTTTGTAGCTCATGACTCTCTGTTTGTTATCTTGTACACAGATTCAAGTTTCTTCATTTAAAGAGGTTAGATGTTGAGGGATTCAGCCAGGAAATATGAATATTATACATATTATATTTATAATATGAACATAACGTTCTAATGCATGTCTTATGAAATTATTCAGGGATGAAGGGAAAACATCCTTCAAAAGTCCTTGAATGCATTTTAAAGGAAGATGCCTTTTAGTGTGGTTACATCATGCCTAATATCACTGATGACAAATTCCCAGTCTTCAGTTACCAATAAGCTCAAAAAAGTTCCCGCTGGATGGCTTGGCACCAGAATTGACTAAATGACTCAATAGCACTCGCATTTGCTCTAAAAATACGATGTCTAACTGCCAGTTCAGTCAGCGTTGAGACAAATGTTCAGTTTGTCCAATCAACGACAGAAAGCTTTCCTCCTAGTGACTCCCACAGTCATAGAAACTAGAGGAGATACAGTCTCAGGAAGTCTTCGCAGTTTAGTAATACTCTTCAATTGATGCTTTGTGTAACGAACCAGTATGAACTGGGATCGAACCCAGGAGTAACTCTGTACCGGTGTTACAGAGCGAGCAACCTTGCTCCAGTAAAACCAAATGCAGAGGAGGAAGACAACGAGGAGGTTAAAACAGGTTAAAACTAAAAAATATTTCCTTGCAGTAACAAAAAAAGAGTCTTACAAGTTGAGCAACAAAAAAATATATAAAAGGTACAAAAGACTTGAGAAAAGGCACAAAAGAAATCAGACATGAGGGTCTTAAAATGAACTTCCAAAAATAGGATCAGAACTTGTGCTAAACACTGGCTTCAGAGAAACATGGCAGGAAGGTTCAGGACTGAACACAGAGCATTGAAAGCACAGTCTTTATATAGGGCAAAACACAGGTGTTGGCATGATGGCAAACACCATGAGGCTGATTGTCTGCGCTCTTAGCGAAACTGAGGGTAAGGGCACCACCGCTAGTCTGGGAGAGCCGGTGCATGGCAGAAACGCCCCTCCTGGTGGCAAGGAGGACGTGAGTCCTTACACGTTGGAGCCAGAACCCACTTCTCATCGTATCCAGAACCTTACTCACAGCATCCATTGTTATGGCAAAGGGACATCCGTCTCCATTTCCTACTTGGGGAATGTGGGTTATGCAAGTAACCATAGACGTCCATTTAAGCTTATGTTAAATGCTGACTATGGGAACACCCTAAAATGCCACTTTAAAATGGCTGTATTCAATTACAGCAGATTGTGGGACTTCCAGGAATCATTGTACAGCACAAGAGGTAAGAGGGAAGATGATCAGAGATGTAGTTACAGCCGCGCTGGACTACACTTTCCACCATTCGATACAGATAAAGAGACAAATTTGCTCTCCATCTTAATGAATCTGTATAAAAATTGCTATAGTTATCTGCGTAATTTTTTATGATATCCAGATGTGTTAATTCCAAATTCTGACTAAAACGTGGTTTTACTTTTGTTGGGATGGAATGGACCACCGATGGAGACATGGAGACATTACTGTTCCATCCATCCATCTTCTTGTCGGCTTTGTCCCTTTCGGGGTCGCTGTGTGGAACTCTTCTGGCATATGTTTTACGCAGCGGATGCCCTTCCAGCCGCAACCCATTCACTCATTCACCCTCAAACACTATGGACAATTGTGTTTACCCAATTCACATGTATCTTTGGACTTGTGGGGAAACCAAAGCACCGGGGGAAAACCCAAGCGATCACGAGGAGAACATGCAAACTCCACACAGAAATACCAACTGACCTAGCTGAGGCTCGAACCAGCGACCTTGCGCCCCCTACTGATGGATTAGTAATTATATTATATATATTATATTAAATCATAATTCTTTTATGCTTATACACAAAGTTTTTCAAGCAGTATCCAAGCTTTACAACAGCAGTTCATTCACTAAGTTCATTCAAAAATAAATAAAAAATATACACAAATAATGTTGCATTCACATGATATTGCACAAATCCGCCAAGAAAATGACCGACCCAACAGCAGGTACCTTTTAATTGACCGCTTTAAATGTAAAGAGCACTTTTAAAAGTTCTCTTCCCGGAGATATCTGTGAGAGAGTTCATGTGTCTGTTGGTGTGTGGTAACCTCATGGAAAAGAGATAAAGACTGTGCTCATGTGTTTTTAGAGCGATGACCTCACAGATTTATTTTTTACAAGAGCTGTGAACCACAGGGGCCAAACCTGGGACCATAAACCTTGAGCACTGACAGGTAGAGACCTCCACGAAAACAAAACCATACTGGTTTAGAGTTGACCATCCTTCAAACAAGTCTATTTCAATTTAACCCAGGTAAGTGATAGTTTTTGGTGTGAACTTGTAAAGCAACCTTCAAGAAGAGAATGAGCGCTTCCTCCAAAGTTTTCTCTGCAATGGTTGCAGTTTTATCTTCAAAACAACTGAATTATGGGTTCTTTCAGGATTCATTTGTTTAGATCTGAGTTTCCACAAAGGATCATAAAAGCCACTGGTTGGCATCCATTTGTTTCTCTTTGTAGTTTTCTTGGTTTGGGGGATTTGAGCAAATTGAAGTCAGTAATAAATTGAAGATTTAAGAGTATTCTTAAAAATTAATTTGTTAAAACACATTTGGGGTCAGGACGAAACCAGAACCCAACTGCTGATCAACTCTGGGACTGGTAGTTACATTTAAGATGGTTTGCTAAAATGACCCAAACATTGGATTATATTGAACCAGATGATGGGTTTGAATGAACTACAGGTAACTATAGGAATGTTTAACATCATTTTTCTTAATTAATTGAATCTATTAAGTGGAAGACACTAGAACATGGAGCCATTTGTAAATAGCTTAATAAAGTTTTACTTTAACTTAAAAAATTCAAAGAGGCCCGTGTTTTGATCACATGCAAAATGGAGTTAACGATATACGGAAGGCGTCTTAAATCTTATTTAAAAGATGTCTTGATATTCTGTCAGTTTACTTGTCTAATTTAGTTTTTGTGGTCCTGGGTGTTTGTACATTGTCTACTGAAATGCGCAGGTTACCAGATCCTCACCTTGTTTCTTCACATGGTGGAAAGCAGTATTTTTTTGCACAAAAAATATAAATAACAACACACAAATGTAATTTTTTGGGGGGAATAGTACAGCCTCTTTTTTACAGGCACTTTCTACAAACATAATACTGTATAAACGCATTCAATGTCAGCAAAAGAAGCCGTAACTTGAGTGAAATTGCCAGAATTTGAAACAAGTGCTTGAATGTAATGTGCATTTTAATGGAAACCTGGTCTGAATTGATTAACCCCCTCAGACCTGCATTATTTCAGTTAAGTCTCAAAACATACAAAATGTAAATTGCTGGTTTTAAATAAAGCCAATATTACTAATTATAAATTCAATCTTTTTATTTGCTTTTTTTGTGCATTCCAGTGAAGATCAGAAATAAATTGGATGTAAATGTTCCAAAAGCAGTCGATAACGAATGCAATGTTGTGTCAATTTGAATGGACCCAGGACCTGAAAGGGTTAAGCAGCTAAAATTCTACACATGTAACAGCACACATCAATCCAGTGACTTTTCTTCTTAAAACTAATGTTCTTTAAATCTCCATTTATAATGAAATCGGGCCACACTAGTCATTTCAACTGAATGAAGGTTAACTAGTCTGCCGATGTCAAATGCACTCAGCTTTAGCTTTAAATCGACGGCATGCAGAATCCATCAGCAGTTTAGCACTTTCCCACAAATAAAATCTCAAAGATTCCACTCACAGCCCTTTCCAAACGGCCCTCAGCACAAACGTTTCCCTCTCTCGAAAGTCGGACAGTAAAGTTTATTTGAAGGAGTCTGAAATGAAAGAGAGACAGAGAATGAAATGGAAAGAAGGATAAAAAGGAGCTTTACCGCAGAAAACTGCCATGGAAAAACCTGGAAAGTTTGAGCAGGTTGATGCTTTCGGATGCACACGATTTACTTATTTATTAAACAAATCTGCATTATTGAGGGTTTGATTGGTTTACTCTCAAGATATTATTTGCATAATGAAATAAAACAACACAGAGCAAAATTCTTCTAAATTGTTGGCTCATACTCTCTAAACCAGTGACTCGGTTTGAAACTAAGCGCAGACGTCTGCCTCCTATCCGTCTTTGTACAGAATCACTCACTCCCAAATAAAACACAGCTGCAACCCTGAGTGTTTGCTTAAAAACGGTTTCCATTCCTCCTTAAAAAGATGGCAGATGTTTCTCTTTCTCTTTCTTCTCCCACTACAGAGACAGACCAATCTCTTGTGCATCAGTGAGAGTTTCCTACAGCTTTAAGTGGGATATCAAAAGTTGTCAGTCTGAAGGAAATTAAGGATTCCTCAGAAAGAGTCCCAAAAATATCTGTATGAAACTTCACACAAGTTCTTAACTCTCAAAGGGTGAAAAAAACAGCCCTAGGACATGCAACGGCTCGAGCGGAAAGAGCACTCCGGATGATAGACGGGAGTTTATCCTGGGATAGAGAAGTCTTTTTCTGAATATTTTAGCAGTGTGCTATTTCTCTCTTCAAATGCAGCAGAAGCTTAGAGACACGATCACCAGCAGCCAGCCACATGCTTGGGTCTCTGTAAAATCACTGTAGAATCACGAGTCAAGGTAAAGGCTATTCATACGAGTGTTTTAATAGTATACCTTTATATGGTTTGGGGACTACTGTATGCATTATGTATCCTTCTCACATAAAGTATTGACAAGGTATGAACTAGGCATGGCAAGTTTATTTGTATTGCACTGTATAGTAGAAAGGGTAATTCAAAGTGCTTTACATTGGAAACAAGGAATAAAAAGAAAGTACGAATAAAATCATAGTGATTAAAACATAGATTAAGATCAATCTGGATTCAGAGCGCATCACAGCACAGACACTGCGCTTGTTAAAATTTCAAACAATCTATTACTTGATTGGGATCAAGGGAATATCTCTCTTCTAGTTCTGCTAGATCTCAGTGCAGCCTTCGATACGATAGATCACAGGATTCTCCTCGAGAGACTAGAGAACGATGCAGGCATCCAGGGCCAGGCTCTAAGATTGTTTAACCCTTACCTCTCTGACCGGAGTCAGTTTGTTCATGTAAATGGAGACTCATCGGACACAATAGCAGTAGAGTATGGAGTTCCTCAAGGATCCGTTTTGGGACCCATCCTGTTCTCAATCTACATGCTGCCCCTTGGCAAAATTATTAGAAGACATGGGGTTAGTTTCCATTGCTATGCAGACCACATCCAGCTCTATATATCAGCAAATACAAACGACCCTTTAAAGTTAAATAAGATCTCAGAATGTGTTGCTGATATCAATGATTGAACGAATGAAAATTTTCTTATGCTAAATCGCGATAAAACAGAAATATTACTTGTTGGCTTTAAAAAGCAATTACAGAATCGCTCAGTTTTACATATGGAACTGGGGGGACACACTGTTAATTTCTCCACTACATGTAAAAATCTTGCTGTTATTATAGATAGTGAACTGACGTTTAAGAACCATATCTCTTATGTTACTAAGACCGCCTTCTTTTACCTCAGGAACATTGCTAAAGTACAGAACATGCTGTCTATCGTAGATGCAGAAAAATTAGTGCATGCTTTCATGACCTCCAGAATGGATTATTTTAATGCTCTGTTAGCCGGCTGTTTGGCCGCCACGCTACAAAAATTAGAGTTTTTGATTATTGACTATTGATTATACAGAAGGTTAGTAAATCCACAAGAGGTGCCAGAGCGTTCTCATATAGAGCCCCGAAGCTCTGGAACAAACTCCCGGATGATGTCCGCAGCTCAGCTACACTCACAGATTTCAAAACTAAATTAATAACATATCTGGTTAATCTAGCATGCGAATAATTATCTCTTGGTATTTGTCTAAACAGATCTGGTGTCTGAGCACTATAAACATACAAACTGTTTAAAAAACAATGTGGTTCAATTTTCCTCTCTAAGCTATCCTCATCATTTATCTCTCCTCCTGCAGCTGATGCTGATCACCTGTTTGTTGTCTGTGTTACAGTTTTCTGTCACAAATCTGTAATTTCAAGTATTGCCACCTGATGTTGCCAAACTGTTGTGTTTTCTTTCTGTCTGTCATTTAGTTAGTTTAATTGGAATCACCTGTCCCTCAGTTAGCACTGTGTATTTAAGTAGCTCTTTTTGTTCTGTTCTTTGCTTGGTGATTAATGTGAGAAGCCTGACGTTTGTGAGTATTCTGTTCGTAAATTCTGGCATTTCGTTTTTCTCCCTTGGAGTGATTTTTAGTAGTACCTGATTTACATTTTTTGTTATGGAGCTGTGTTTTTGGAGACCAAATAAATCCTCCACTTAACTAGAGAGACTTTTTGTTGGTTTCCTCGATATGAATCCACTTACACCTGTGGCCTAGTGGTTAAGCATTCACCTACCATCCACAAGACTCGAGTTTGAGCCCTGGCTCTGACAGTTTTCTAACCGTTGTTTCTCCATTTGTTAGTTTCTGTTTTATCTTTGTTTGTTTTGTTTTTTCAGGTGCTGTCTGGCGAATCGTTCGTCGATGGATATTAAGTTTGTACATTCTTTATGCTGGGGAGGTGATTAGCACCTGCCTCAGTCAGCGAGAATCCCCTCACAGAGGGAACTACTATTTACTCAACCTGATCCCCACGAGGACTTTGTGAAGCTGCTTTGAAAGCAACTGCTAAAGAAGCGCAATATAAAACTGATTGATTGATTGATTGAGTTGATTTTTTTAAGTAAAGTTCTTTTCTACATTTAAAATCAGATCTTGGCAGAACGCGTCGGAGGATGGCATATTGTTTGTATAGACGTTTGCCTGCAGTTCCTTTTAGATGCGTTTCGCTGTTTCGCTCTTCTAGAATGATGTGTGAAAAAATTCACAAATTAAGCAACATGGCTCATAGAAATAAACACCTTTATTCTATAATTTTGCTGAAATATAAAATACATGAAGCTACCATTACATTACAATTACAGTTTTGGAGGAATGTATAAGCAACTGGCGACCTTTAAATTGCAATTTTAACAAAATATTGAATACCGGAAAGAGACAAATAAAAACTTTTCTCCATTACCCAGCCAAGGTAGATTTCTGCAAGACCTATTTCTTCCTTTAATCAAATCTCTCCTCTCTATTTTTAGCTTTTTTTCTGTAACTCATTCGACTGGCTGCTGAGCAGAATCCTTTCAGGAATGTCTGGAACTCTCTCAAACCACTACAGAAAGAAAGCAAGGGAAAGCCAAGCTGCGGGGAGGGGAAGAAGACCAAGATGAAAACAGATGTGTCTTCTCTTGAGGACGAGCCTGAAGATGCCAGTGTGATCGGGTTCTCTTCGGCGTGCCAGTAGCTAGGTCTCTTGAACTGATTAGCAAGTGTGATATGACTCGTCTTTCTGTGTGTGGTCCATTTAGCAAAAATAATCAAGAGTAATCTTTTGCAGATACTACAGAGGTATTTTGGGTTCAAAGCAAAAGTTCAGAGTGAAAGTGGAGCCATTCAGGCCACCTGAAGAGCATAGCTGAAGCAACCGTATGAATAGTTTTTACTAAACTGTGAGGCTGAAGCATTTTTTCAACAGGTCAGTTCTAATTGAAAGTAGCACTTTAGATTTTTTAATAAGACTGTTACAACAAAAATGTTGGCAGTTGAGTCCAGCACTCAGTTTAAAGGAGCCTGTTCAAAGAAACATTTTTTTTTAATTGTAAAGAAAGTATTCAACTAGCTCAAACCAGCTCAAACCAAGCATCAGAATGAGAAAGAAAGGTTATTTAAGTGACTTTGAATGTGGCAGAGTATTTCAGAAACTTATGATCTGTTGGAATTTTCATGCACGACCATCTATAAAGTTTACAGACAAATGTCCAAAAAAGCCCAAATATCCAGCAGTACGATCGACGGAAATACCTTTTGGATGGCAGAGGTCAGTGGAGAATGGTCGAACTGGTTCCAGTTGATATTATATATATATATATATATATATATATATATATATATATATATATATATATATATGTGTGTGTGTGTGTGTGTGTGTGTGTGTGTGTGTGTGTGTGTGTGTATAGTAAATCAAATAGAAAAATCAAATAATAAATATAGCAAACATCACATCACTGGTGAGTAAACATCACATCACATCGATTAATGGGCTTTAGCAGAAGATCATACCGGGTGCTAAGCTAATCCTGTCAGCTAAAAACAGGAAACTGAGTCACTATTGCACAGGTTCACCATATTGTACAATAGGAGTCTGGAAAAAATGTTGTCTGGTCTGCTGAATCTCAATTTCTTCTGCGACATTCAGATGGTAGGGTCAGAATTTGGCATCAATGGTTTAGACTGGTGGGGTGTCTTCAGGCTTGGGTGCTCCCAGTCCTGGAACCATCCTCCAGACAGCTTGCTTGGTTTGCAGAATTAAACTTGTCTACCTTAAATATTGCGACACTAAGGCTAATTCTATGTAGTGTGAACTTAAGACATACACATGATGGTAATGTGTCTAACAACAAACTAACTTCTCACAAAAAAAGTCCCATCTTGTGCATATTTTATTTTAAGGGCATCTATTATGACATTTCAACATGATGTAATGACAATCTTGTTGGTCTTTTGGACATGCCAGTTCAAAATACACATAAGATATTTTATATTGATTTAAAAAGTTGAATCTTAGGGATGTGTCTGATGCTGTTACAAGAATGGCAGCAGCAGCAGTGAATCATGGTGCATTTGTTAATAATGCTTGCATTATGGAAATATTAAATATAATACTTCAAGTATTTTTGCTAAGTAATTAAAACAAAACGCTTCTGCATTCGCATATACTGTAAAGAAATATAAAGTGCAGGAAATGCTCTTTTGTCCCTTAAGCATGTATAACAAAATAAAATCTACCTTTTACTCACATTACAGCAAAAAGAGACCTATACATACTTCCATGTAAAAAATTGTTCTAAGATTTAGTGACTATCAACTCCAAAAGTACTTTAAACTGTGTGCAAAAGTTTCATTTGTCCTACTTAATTTTTTATATTTACACTTTAAATATAAGCAATGACCAAATGCTAAAGATAAACAACCATGGTGTGGGTGTGCTTGAATTAAAACTCAACAAAATAATCCATGGACTATTGTCCAGAAGAAAATATAAAACAAAGGAAGACTGCTAGCAGACAGGGCCGCTGTTTTACAGTCCGTGGATACTATATGGGTCTAGCCGAAGAATCAAGTAGTGGGAAACTCATTCCAAATCTTGCAATATATCTGATTCATTCAATAAACTGTTTTACATTGTTCTAATAAAGTCTTTCCTTATTCTTTTTCTTTCTTTCTTTTTTTTTTTGCAAAATGTGACCCAATATGCTCCCAGTTAAAGGAAGGAAGTAGGTTAAATACTTCCCAGTGTGTTAAAGTCATTTAATGCATGAGTTTTTGTAATCAACATATTTATTTCCTCCACAGATTTCTAATTGTTGAGACGAAACTGTGCTACAAAGTATGGATTTTCACTTGAGGTGCGAAATACTTAGAGTGAAGAGCCCTCGTTTAGCTGTTTGAATCTTCAAGGGATATTTTAGATAAATCTAGTTATTAGTTAAATCAATCTAAGGAAGTGTACACCACACACACACACACACATCTGGTTTAAGGACTGAAGTAGCCCAACTCTATTTGGGTCGACATGGTTGGTGCAGTAGTTCTGCAAATTTTCTTACTCCCGACATGCGGCCATAATGCTCTTCTTCTGTTTTCTTGAGCCCTGGAGAGCAGATCTGGATTGAATTGATGCTGGCCAAAAAAGGGGCCACTCTTTCATGTATTTATATCCTCAGATCTTGACTCTTGTAAATGAAATATTCAGCCTGTTAAAGAATGAAAAATCCTGCCACCAACTCAGTTCTAAATCCAACATGATAAAAAATATAAGAGAAAATTTGATCCCTCTACTGAAGAACATCAGATGCTGTATGTGTAAATAAACCACTGGCACAAACTGAAACCAGACACAAGCGTTCCTTTTAAATCAGTTTATTGAGTTGGTTTTACAGATTTGTTTTTGTGGTACAAAACACTGCAGGTTAGTGAAAAATCACTACCAAACATCAACCAGAGCAGCTGAAAACACCACCAAAGCTTTACATCACCACCACATGACCGCAAAGCACCCTCTCTCTCTGTTATTCCACTCCTCCAGTTAACTTTCAGTGTGTTTATGTTTAAACACAAGCACACTTCACGTTAGTGCTGTTCAATGACAATGGCTTCCCGCCAATAAATACAGTATAAAAAGAAATTATAGTAATTAAAAAAATAGCAAATAATATAAGAGAGTAAAGGCACTGAACGAAAAATACCTTTGGCAGTCCCAGTTGATCAAGCAGACTACTCCCCCCATCCAAAACATTGTGTTTATCAACAAAATTATGGTAATAAAATAATGCATAAATAGAAAACTACTATTTCAATTCTGTCCAAAAAAAACTAAACAATTTCCAGTCAAGTAAAATTGGACTAACATGCACCAAATGATTCCAGTTTGGCAGAAAAGCGTTTGGTTTAAAATGGCCGCCTCTAAGGCAAATCTCTAAGCAATGGTGGCACTGTGGTTACCAATGGCACATTTCGTTGGATGCTCAACATTGTCCTGAGACAAATAATGTTCATCGTGAACATTGTGACACCAAATATTGGGTCAGATTTGTGAGGCAGCATCAAATGGCGTTTCTGCAGTAGTTCTGATTACCTCGAATTTTAAGCCGATGCTAAGAATTAGCATTAGCGCTGAAATCCTGAAGTAACCAGGATTGATTACATCAACGTTAATGTTCCACTGAAAGATAAAATCGATAATAATATTTTGGAGAATCAAAAACAAAAGCGCAATAACATAAAATACTAACATAGTATAATTCGATCACTGAATCCAGTTGAGAATACAATGCAATAAAGAAATGCGGTACGATATGATACATATTAGGTGTGTCATAATGTTGACCCAGGATCCCAAAACAACAAAACACCTCTCTTTTCCTTCACATGCAACTACTTCTTTGGTACACAACACATTCCTTTTACTTTCTCTACTTTCATCACCACATTAATTCTATACTTTCACTAATCTTTCCTCACATGCAGCTAAACAGATTGCTCTGTTGACCTCTCTAGTATTCGTTCTTTTCTTCTTTACTTTTCAAACGTACCAAAACCATTCACCATAGTAAATCCCCTTTTCTTACATTTTAACAACATTCGTCCAAGGAATTTTCCTCAAAATTCCCCTTTCAATTCTTTGACTTTCGACCTTCATTACCCAACAAACCAAAGAAGTGATGACTACGAAACTGCTTTAAACCATTGACACAGGGAAGATCCTTGGGTCACGGTGTTAAGAGCTAGTCAAAACATGCCTATGATGGAGCCTTTGGAATTTCTGTCACTGCTTTGAAGCTAATCGCTCTTCTTGCTTTCAAACGGGAGTGTTATGGGCATCCAATTTCAACAGAGAACCAATAATCCGTTATTCTTTGAGCTGAGCAATTACGACACTGAACCATCAACAGACAAACACCAGAAGAGACAATGGTCCTTCTGTTGAACAATCCTCTGTTAATGCTCAGGCAAGGTTTCTTAAAGAGATGATCCCTTCGGAGTGAAGATAGTCTGACGTCATGGCTTCCAAATGTTTAATCTTTCTTCCAAAACCAATCAAGCATTCCAAAATGCTTAAGGTCTATGCTCCTAAATCTAACACAACCCAACATTCTGGAGCCTTGAATTACACAAATGTTTTTGGAAACAAACTCCCTGTCAAAGTGATCAAAGGCAAAAAATTCTTGAGTCAAACATTGGCCTCTCATCAATCGGGAGTTCCAAACTTAAGGCGTTGAGCTCAGGGGTCCTGGGCCTTTCTAAGCATTCAATATAAAAATAAAAAATAAAAAGTACAATAAAAAACGCCATTCCTCTCAACCTAAAAAGAAATGGCATACATGCTTAAAAAAACAAACAAAAAAAAACAGGCACCTCTGTAGTTCCATCTACCCTAGTATCGTCGATCTTAAAAAAAGGGATTGAAATGTTAAAGAATCAACGGTCAGTTCCAAACAAGGACACAGCAGAATTTGAGTTTGGTATTCTTCCAGTACTGCCAGACAACACCACTTTTGGATCCTTAACTCTACACATAAAAGATTAATAAATAATACACAAAAACAGTTATTCTGAACCAAGACCCTGGTTCATGTTTGGAAACACAGATTAAAACGGAGTGTGCTCTGTAAGAGTTTTAAGGTGCTTGATAAACTCGGTTGGCTCTTATTTGCATTTCAATAATGACGATGCATGATAACTTGATGATCCTATCTTGCCAATTACTTGTTATGTAAACATTACATTTTATCTCTTGCCTGTAGAAGGATAATGTCCCAGAGTACCAACTTCAGTAAAAGCTTTTTTCAAACAAGAGTTTAGGTGGGTTGAATAAGGTTTAACGATTAGGGGTCTACAATCTCCATTAACATCCAATTAAAAAGGACTCACATTTATAGAATCCCAGTTTTGCACTGGTCGTTATCAACATGCAGCCGAACTTGTTTCCCCTTCTTGACCACTGCACCCTATGACAGGTTGCTGCTGATTTCCAGAGCATGTTGGTACACCTGAGTCATATCATCAAGATCTCCTAACAAAGAAAAGCTGCTGTTTTCTGCTGGGGAGCTTGGTGTTCCCCTGTTGAATTTCCCCGTGTGTATGGGAGGAGCTGCCTGGAGGCCTTTAAAGTTGGCTAGTTGGAGGAGGTTTTCTGCAGACATACAGCCACGGATACTTGGCCGTGTTCTAGGAGGGGGCCAGTCGTTTGTGCAGAAGGAACTGTTGGTGATGATGTCGCTATCCTCTCTTACGATGCTGGACGGGCGACTCTGACTGCGGGATAGACCGGATTCGGTGTGTGGTGGTTCTCCAAGTACGCTCAAAGGAGGAGGACCGCTGTATGTGGAATACTTCCCGTTGCGCTTCAAGATGCCTTTCCTACCAACCGCTCTCTTTGGTGGTGAACTGGTGGCGAGAGGTGTTGTGCTGCCACCAAGCAGGTCAGAGGATTCACTGCGCTCCGGGGAAGAATAATACCCTGATTCCCGTTGTTGGTTGTTTTTTAGGATTCCCTTCTTAGGAAGAATGGAGATGGTCTTGGTTGAGGAATTGCCGGGTAGCCCGCTATCCTCATCAACCTCCTCCCCCTCGGGCCCAGATTCCTTCTCTGGGGTTCCGGCACCAGATTCAATGTCCTCTAGACTTGGAGAGTGTTGCTCTTCAGAAGTTCTTGTCTTCAGGATGCTCTTTGGTCTTTTAAGACCTAGGCTATCCTCTCCATCACAGTGGGACACTGTGAGATCATTCTCTTTCTTACACTTTTTGGGCCGTTGACGGAGAAACAGCAATGGCTCTGACCTGATGGCTTTTGTGGGTCGAGGCTCAGTCCTGTTCTGCCAGTCAATGAGACGTGCCAGCATGGGTGAGCCTGTATCCCTTTGCGATTCACAGTCACACACACTGGTCTTCCATCCCCAGTTTACCCACCAGTGATTGGCAATATCTTCCACTGTGGCACGCCTCTCAGGATTTACCATTAACATCCATCGGATCAGACCACGAGCATCTAAGAAAAACAAAACCAGTCTCTAAATTAATATAACCTAAGACAAGCAGATGCCAATACAAAATTTTCCACAAGCAAAATCGTATCTTTTAAAACATAAGGAAGTAATTGTGGAACCTTCTGACTTTTTTTTTCTTAATTTTTTTCATGAATCCCTTAAGTTGTTGACACAATGGCACAATAGCCATAACAGCCGCCACGCTACAAAAATTAGAGTTAGTCCAGAACGCGGAAGCTAGTGTTCTCACAAGAACAAATAAATATTATCACATCACACCATTTTTTGTGCTCTCTTCATTGACTTCCTGTACAAAATTTGATTGACTATAAGATACTGCTCTGAATGGTTTGGTTGAGCATGGCTACCTGAGCAGTCTCCTATCACGATATAATCCAGCTCGCTCTCTTCGATCCCAAGAAGAAGGACTATTGATTAAGCTGCAGATTAGTAAATGCTCCAGAGGGGGAAGAGCGTTCTAATATAGAACGAAGCTCTGGAACAAACTCCCGGATGTTGGCCAGAGCTCAGCTACATTTACAGAGTTCAAAACTACATTAAATACACAACTGTTTAATCTAGCATGCGAATAATTGGCTCCTGGGATTGTCCAAACTGATATGGTGTTACTCTACCTGATTCTCACTAGGACTTTGTGAAGCTGCTTTGAAAGCAACTGCTAAAGCGCTATATAAAAACTTGGTTGATTGATTGAATAGACCTGACGAGAATCGAACCTCCAACCTTCTAAATACAGGATGACCAACTCTACCACTATGCCACATGCTGCCAATTTACCAATTATGGGAAAAAATTTACTTGCGAATAGCTAAAATCTTCTTTTCTACCTGTTAAACTCGCACATTGCTTTGTTTAATCATATGGCAGTTTAATTGCAGTTAAAATTGTGTTTATTCAAATTGAATTTTAATTGCTAAGGTGATTAATTGTTCAGTCATAACAAGTAAAGCAGACTATAGTAGAATATAAGTGGAAATAACAGCCAGCTAAGATAAAGAGGTGTATATTGATTACAAAAAGTGGACAAGACAGCAAGTTATGTTATGTTAGTAGTATTGCTTTCATTGGAATGACTAACTGAAAAAAAAAATTGTACAGTGCCTGTACCTGATGACTGAGATGGCTCTCGATACTCTCCATTGCTAATTTGGCGAATTAGATTTTTGTGGTCCCCTCCATCAAAAGGCATACTTCCATAGACCAGCGTATACAGCAACACTCCCAGAGCCCAGCTGTCCACCTGAAAATAATGGTTGAGATTTAGCTCAGCTGACTGCAGAAGGACATTGAGTTATTGCAGTGAAAACAGCATTTCAGATATTCTGTAGGATGAGGAGTCAATACAAATCACATGGAATACTGGTTAACAGTATAAGACTACCCTGAGAAACTGGTTATGTAAGAAGAGTGGAGGGTCAGGAGAAAGTTCAATGTATGTAGGGCAAAAATCTCATTACTGCTCTGGCAGTAAGGAAAGGTAATGGTTCTTGAGTTGTCACTTCATAGAAAATCACTTTTGGCTCAGAGTGAATATTTTTCCCGGGCAGGAGGTAAATTTAGACAGCACTACTCTTATTGATTTCATTGCTTCTCACAAGGGTTTGTCCATTTTGATTATAGCCTCTCCATTCTAGTGTCTACTTGAGAGAAACTGCAGCAAATGATTGCGCTCTCAAGTCAATAAAGCACTCTGAACTACTCTTACTTTAAAATGTCTGGGTTGTAAACCACAAAAAAGGCATGTGTGAAGTTCAGAAAAACTTTTCAACTGTGACCCAGCTTAAAGGTCCATAATCAGAGATTGTTTGAGACGGGAATCCCAGCAGTTCTTCGTTTTTGACAGGAAAGCACAGGGCGTGTCTCTGCTTGCTCCATGGGGTTTGTGACTGGATAATCCCATCAAAGAGCAGAATAAAATTTCTCCAACCACACAGACCGTCCATGCAAGATCACAGTCTCTCACGGAGGATTTCACACGCCAGCATAATGAAACTGCGGGGTGTTTCATTTATGATGACGTAAACCTCAAGGGTTTATGTGAATCACGTCATCCAGGTCTGAAGTAAACCATTCCAGCATGTTTGTCGAACACTGGGGGGATAATTAAGTTAAAAGAGTTTTATCTGAGCAAAACTCACCTCTGGACCCCTGTATGGTCTGCCATTGACGATCTCGGGGGATGCATAGAGTGGACTACCACAGAAAGTCTGGAGGAGCTTGTCTTTATGATACAGGTTAGATAACCCAAAATCAGCAATCTAAAGGAGTTACAAACAAGATCGTTTTTTCTTTATAATGCTTAAAGAAGTACAGTACATTGGCATCTCAGAGAATTGGAATAGCAAGAAAAGAACCTGTTTTACTCCCTTCAGAAAGGAAAACCAGATATATAGAATTTTTATTTATTGAAACTACTATGTTAATGGCTTACAAAAACATCATTAATTTCTAAAAACAGGGTTGCCTGACCCTCCCCTACATCAGTCCTTGGAATTTCTCGGCATCTCCAAAAAGGCTTTTACCAAAAGGGAGCGTAACGTTTCCTAAATAATCCAGTTTGTTGGCCAACTTCATTCAGAAAACCCAGTGTACCAACCCCTGTTGATAACATGGCAGCCCAAATAATCTGTAGCTTGAAGCATCACAGCAATTGTTTGCCTCACAACTTTTCCAGCACCTCAATCTCAGCAATCTTCCTAGTCATTTTATGGCTACTGATTCAGATTGGGTGAACAATTAAAATCCCTGCAATCCTTTAGAGCATCGTTCTCCAAATACGACAATACAAGTGTCAGAGCCCCACAGATTCTAGTTGTAACCCTGCTCTAGTATGCATACTACACTAGCTTCAGACAATCAGAGAGGACCTTAATTAGTTCAACAGGTGTGTTTCACGATGGTTAAACCAAACTTATGTAGGTCTCCCAACCAAACTTATGTAGTTGAACCAAGGCTGGATTTGTAGAACCCTTCTTTACAGGTAAAATATGAACACATTTTTGGGACTGAGATTTCGAGTTTTCATTATTTGTCAGCCTTTAGCATAAAGAGATAAAAACCTTGACACAATTTACTTTGTCTTTAATCAATGTACAAGTATGTGCCAAAAAATATAATACTGCAGGTTTTTTTTAATAATAATTTAAAATACCTTTAATAAGTAAAACGGAACAAACATTTTTTTATCCTTAATAACTAAAACTGATACAAATAAAGGTTTGAAATGTTTTCTTTTTTGTGTAATGCATTAAGTTAAACTTTATTTTTACGAAATTATTGATATAATTAGACTTTCTTTTGATATACAGTTCTTACCCACATATCTATACATTATACACAGGTTTCTCTTTCTGAAAAGGGTGATAAAAACTTTAAGAGATGTACATATTTAAATTCCAGACATGAACAAAGAAGTAGAAATACCTTAATGTTACAGTTTTCATCCAGTAGCACATTTTCCAGTTTCAAGTCTCGGTGAACAACACCATTCTGTAAGAAAACAAGTCACACTGAAAAGATTGAAGGTAATGTGGTCACAGCAGGCAGAATATGACAAAGTGAGCACAGCCATCTGTTGAGAACCCTGTCCCTGTAATTACTCAGACAATAGCTCCTCATTGAAGCATTTGTACAAAATTAACAAACTGCAGTTGGGTAAAAGTTAGGAAAAAGAGTTAATTGCAGAACTCGCTGTTATGTTCATCATGCTTAGCTTTTAGCTGATGATTAAGTTAGGGGTTCACCATGACACAGCACATGTGACTCCATACCCAAAAATACATTGTACTGCATTGTGGTAGCCCATGTGTTTATCCTCCCCTCTGGTGTCTGTGATCTCTTTTGTCCTGCGATATGACATCACCTTAGATTTAGCTACAAAGCAGGCCACCCAGCGCAGCCCCACGGGGACCTTGACTAACTTGCAGAAGTGCATCATGGGGGAGTGGCACACTCAGTGCTCACATGTGAAGCAAAACGTTGGGAATCTTCCAAAACGTGTGATCTGCCTTATTACTCAGCATTAGCTTGAAGGGGGACGTAAATGAGTAGAAACTCCCTGCATTGTTCCTTGCATGATTAGTCATAGGGTTGGTCCAATTTCTGGAAAATTGTTTGAACTTTTTAATGTTTATTTCTACAAAAGTGCCAAGTTTAGTGTTCTGTCAAGCAAATGTGCTTTGTGCATTGGAGCAGACATGAACAACACTTTGTCTAAATCAAGAAGTAATGTTGAAACAATTAAATTCTTTTAAGACATAGGCATCACACACACATGACCCTGGACTAAAACTGACTCACCAGAGTGTTCAACTAATACTAATTTTACATGAATAAATGTTAAGTAATTAGTGTGAAACTGAGCTTCCAGCAAGACATCAGGAAATACATTTTTAAGCTTACTCTAATAGCACCAGTGTGACCTGGTCTGCATGGAACATATCAAGATTACTAATAGGAGCCAGTTAGTAAATAAAAAAAAACACAAAAGGGTTTCAAAAGGGTTTACCACATAGCTACGCTTTCATGATGAAAGGCAAAATAATCAAATTCCATTAAAAAATTCCACAAATTTCACTTAAAGCTAATGTGTCTCACATGGTCTACTCCAGCACTCTTAACTCTAGCCTTGAGAGCCAGTGATTGGTCAGGTCCTATTACAGCTCTTGTTTAAACAGAGTTATTAGTCTAAATAAAGGAATCTTTAATTAAAACTCATTTAAAAAAATAATGCCTCAGAGTAGTGTGCATTATTTTCTTGTAAATCCGAGTTTTGCTCAGGTTTGATAATAAAGTCAAGTCACATAGTGATGCCTGAAAGTTAAAACATTTACAAAAGTAGAAAAGTCTTCATTTAAATTAGGAGGTGTAACATAATTAAGGGCTTTCGGTTTTTCAAAATTAGTTTTTAAATTTTTACTACTTTTTAGGATCCCACAGACACCCTGTTTCAACACTTGTTAGGAGCAATGTCTCATAGAAGCCATAAAGAAATGTGAAACCAGATTCTGGTTAAAAAGTTAAAAAACTGGTTATCTGAGACTAACAAATATGTATATATTAATTACTCTAAAAGTGGTTTGGGGGTTCTCTGCATTTTAAAATGCACTCCATTGCATATTTCCAATTAATTGTCTCCCATTGCACACTAAATCAACATATGCCCTGTACAATTAGGGTGGAGTTCAAGACTTCAGCTTAAGGCATTGCGAGAGTGCTTTTAGCAGGAATCACCGTTACTGTGGATGGGGTTTTCCTCAGTAGAAACAGACTTTTTTTTGGCCTCCAACTTTGCACTCTTGGCCAGCTGCCCGCTTTCTTTCTCTAGTTCGAACTCCTGCTCTCTCACTCCAATGGTAGCTCCGCTAAAAGCTGAAATGAGTGACCCACGATGCAAGCTGTTTCATATCAGTTGTCTGTTCCAAGATTCCTCCCCACACTGACAAGAGCCAAAGTTAATAGACTCGCACTGCACGGCCCGGTTTCATTGAAAAACTGCACGTGCAGCTCTGCAGGCAGCCCAGATGACACATGAGGCTCTTACTTGGGAGAGGAAGGGTTTGAGAAAGAGTGAAGTAGTTTGAGATAAGAGAAGTGCATACCTTGTGGCAGTAGTGCACAGCAGAGACGATCTGCCTGAAGAAGTGTCGTGTTTCTCTCTCAGTCAAGCGTCTGCGTTCACTGATGTAGTCATATAGTTCGCCTTTACTGGCGTATTCCATGACGATCACTATCTTGTCCTTGTTTTCAAACACTAAAAATGAAAAACAAACAATACAGTCAAGACAAGCTTTGCGTGTTTATTTAAAACAAAACATGTTAACTTGACTTAAATCCGTGTAGAAATTATGTTTACACAAACGCAAGAGACTTTTATAATTCTGTTGTCTATTTCAATGTGATCTTCTCTGAAACAAGCAGAAAGTTTGTTTCATGATATTACATTTTAAGTGAAAACTCCATACAATGTTTCCTATTGGTCCAATGCTGCAACTCAATATTAAATAGAACATACACATTTCAGTTTGTGGCCTGTCCAGAAAGTTTGGCTAGTCAAAATGACTCCAAATCTTAGCCAAGTACGTCAGCATACAGTCTCAAAAAAGCATAAATCACATGACCACAGTGTTTGGCACTGTCTGCAACCGTTTTAAAGGGGTTGAGATCTTTAAAGTAAGTAAACGTTTTTATAGAGAAAAGGAACTAGTAACCAAAACTCATTTATTGCGTCACAGACAGGATACTGACAAATATCAATGTTAGGTGTAAAGGTTAGCAGTGATATGAGAAGATATGCCTGGAAACCCACAAGAGCATATGAGGAAGTAAAATTCTAATTTTGTCTACACCAAAGACTTACAGCACAGGTACAACAATTTTTCATAATTTTCCAGTTAACGCAAATTGTCTCTCCCCTAATGTAAGTCGCTTTGGACAAAAGTGTCTGCCAAATGCATAAATGTCAATGTAACCCCGTATTCACCAGTCCAATTTAAAAATGAAAATATTTCACATAAGTTAACATTCTTATTTTTAAAGTAAATTTTAAGCTTTTAAGGTTACTTATCCCCTCCTAGAACCGCCACCTTAACGTGGTGGAGGGGTTAGCGTGCTCGAAGGATCCTAGGAGCTATGTTGTCGGGGGCTTGCTGCCCCTGGTAGGGTCTCCCAAGGCAAACAGGTCCTAGGTGACGGGTCAGACTAAGAGCGGTTCAGAAGCCCTGAATGATGACAACAACAGATTCCGCTACGTCGCCCGGATTGGCGTCACCGGGGCCCCACCCTGGAGCCAGGCCTGGGGTTGGGGCTCGCAGGCGAGCGTCTGGTGGCCGGGTCTTTTCCCATGGGACCCGGCCGGGCCCAGCCCGAAAAGGCCACGTGGGATCGCCCTCCAGTAGGCCCACCACCCGCAGGAGGGACCGTAAGGGGCCGGTGCTTTGTGATCTGGGCGGCAGCCGAAGGTGGGGACCCTCGGCGGCCCAATCCATGGACACAGAAGCTAGCTCTGGGGACATGGAATGTAACCTCGCTAGGGGGAAAGGAGCCTGAGCTTGTGCGGGAGGTGGAGCGCTACCCGGCTAGAGATTGTCGGGCTCACCTCCACGCACAGCCTGGGCTCTGGAACCCAGCTCCTCGAGAGGGGCTGGTCTCTTCACTACTCTGGCGTCCCCCGCGGTGAAAGGCGGCATGCTGGTGTGGGCCTGCTCATAGCCCCCCAGCTCAGCCGCCATGTGTTGGAGTTCTCCCCAGTGAGCGAGAGGGTCGCTTCCCTCCGCCTTTGGGTTGGGGGCAGGTCTCTCACTGTTGTTACGGTCTACGGGCCGAACAGAAGTGCAGAGTACCCGGCCTTCTTGGAGTCCCTGGGAGGGGTGCTGGAAAGTGCTCCAACCGGGGACCCCATCGTTCTCCTGGGGGACTTCAATGCGCACGTGGGGGATGACAGCGTCACCTGGAGGGGTGTGATTGGGAGGAATGGCCTCCCCGACCTGAACCCGAGTGGTGTTCTGTTATTGGACTTCTGTGCCCGTCACGGTTTGTCCATAACGAACACCATGTTCAAGCACAAGGGTGTCCACCGGTGCACGTGGCACCAGGACACCTTAGGCCGAAGGTCGATGATTGACTTCGTTGTCGTATCATCTGACCTTCGACCATGTGTTTTGGACACTCGGGTGAAGAGAGGGGCTGAGCTATCAACCGATCACTACCTGGTGGTGAGTTGGATCCGCTGGCTGGGGAGGAGGCCGGAAAGACCTGGCAGACCCAAACGTACGCTGAGGGTCTGTTGGGAACGTCTGGCCGAGCCCCCTGTCAGAGTGAGCTTTAACTCCCACCTCCGGGAGAGCTTCCACCAGATACCGGGGGAGGCTGGAGACATGGAGTCAGAGTGGACCATGTTTTCCACCTCTATTGTCAATGCCGCAGTGCGAAGCTGTGGCCGTAAGGTCTCTGGTGCCTGTCGTGGCGGCAATCCCAGAACCCGGTGGTGGACACCGGAAGTAAGGGATGCCGTCAAGCTGAAAAAGGAGTCCTATCAGGTCTGGTTGGCTTGTGGGACTTCGGACACAGCCGACCGGTACCGGCAGGCCAAGCGCGCAGCAGCCAATGCTGTGTTAGAGGCAAAAACTCGGACCTGGGAGGAGTTCGGGGAGGCCATGGAGGAAGACTATCGGTCGTCCTCAAAGAAATTCTGGCAAACTGTCCGGCGCCTCAGGAGGGGAAAGCAGTGCCCCACCAACACTGTTTACAGTAGAGGTGGAGAGCTGTTGACCTCGACCAGGGATGTGGTCGGGCGGTGGAAGAAATACTTTGAGGATCTTCTCAATCCCACTGTCACGTCCTCTGTCGAGGAGGCAGAGGCTGGGGTAGTTGAGGTGGATTCGTCTATCACCCAAGCCGAAGTTACTGAGGTGGTTGGTAAGCTCCTCAGTGGCAAGGCACCGGGGGTGGATGAGATCCGCCCTGAGTACCTCAGGTGCCTAGATGCTGTGGGACTGTCCTGGCTGACACGTCTCTGCAGCATCGCGTGGCGGTCAGGGACAGTGCCTCTGGAATGGCAGACCGGAGTGGTGGTCCCTCTTTACAAGAAGGGGGACCGGAGGATGTGTTCCAACTACCGGGGGATCACACTCCTCAGCCTCCCGGGGAAAGTCTATGCCAGGGTACTGGAGAGGAGAGTTCGGCCGCTAGTCGAACCTTGGATGCAGGAGGAACAATGCGGGTTTCGACCTGGTCGTGGAACACTGGACCAGCTCTATACCCTCTGCAGGGTCCTCGAGGGGTCATGGGAGTTCGCCCAACCGGTCCACATGTGCTTTGTGGATTTGGAGAAGGCGTTCGACCGTGTCCCTCGTGGTGTCCTGTGGGAGGTGCTCTGGGAGTATGGGGTCCGGGGCACTCTGCTAAGGGCTGTCCGGTCCCTGTACAACCAGAGCAGGAGCTTGGTCCGCATTGCCGGCACAAAGTCAGACCTGTTCCCAGTGCGCGTTGGCCTCCGGCAGGGCTGCCCTTTATCACCAGTTCTGTTCATAGTTTTTATGGACAGAATCTCAAGGCGCAGCCGGGGGCCGGAGGGGGTCCGGTTCGGGGACCTCAGGATTTCATCGCTGCTGTTTGCGGATGATGTTGTCCTGTTGGCTTCTTCGGGCCTGGACCTGCAGCGTGCGTTGGGGCGGTTTGCAGCCGAGTGTGAAGCGGCTGGGATGAGGATCAGCACCTCCAAGTCTGAGGCCATGGTTCTCGACCGGGAAAAGGTGGCCTGCCCTCTCCAGGTCAGTGGAGTGCTCCTGCCTCAGGTGGAGGAGTTCAAGTATCTCGGGGTCCTGTTCACGAGTGAGGGGAGGATGGAGCGCGAGATCGACAGGCGGATCGGTGCAGCATCTGCAGTGATGCGGTCGCTGTATCGGTCTGTTGTGGTGAAAAGGGAGCTGAGCCGAAAGGCGAAGCTCTCGATTTACCGGTCGATCTACGTCCCTACTCTCACCTATGGTCATGAGCTCTGGGTCATGACCGAAAGGACAAGATCCCGGATACAAGCGGCCGAAATGAGCTTCCTCCGCCGGGTGGCTGGGCGCTCCCTTAGAGATAGGGTGAGAAGCTCCGTCACCCGGGGGGAGCTCGGAGTAGAGCCTCTGCTCCTCCACATCGAGAGGAGTCAGCTGAGGTGGCTTGGGCATCTGTTCCGGATGCCTCCTGGACGCCTCCCAGGGGAGGTGTTCCGGGCATGTCCCACTGGGAGGAGGCCCCGGGGAAGACCCAGGACGCGCTGGAGGGACTATGTCTCCCAGCTGGCCTGGGAACGCCTCGGGATCCCTCCCGGGGAGTTGGAAGAAGTGTCTGTGGAGAGGGAAGTCTGGGCATCCCTGCTTAGACTGCTGCCCCCGCGACCTGGCCCCGGATAAGCGGGAGAAGATGGATGGATGGATGTTACTTATAAAAATGTGTGAAATACTAAAGTTAACAATGGTTTAATGAAACAAAACCCTTTTCAAGCGGTCAAAAACAGCTGCCTCGAAATGACTTGCTTTGGAAGCTGGCCCTTTAAATGATGCAGAGCTACTGCTGATCCATTCTACTTGCGTCATAAAAAAAGTTGTTGTATGTGGAGACAATTATCCCTCCAAAAATTGGTTTAAGCACCTTAGTCGAGTGTTCACAGGAGGTGGGATTGGGAGTCTGTTAAACTTCACGGGTGTTGCCTTTGCTATGTGATTAACAACTATTTGTTCAAAAACTCTTTTTTTAGACAGTATTTAAAGTGTGATTCTTACAACAAACACTAATAAGCGCCACTAAACAAAATAAATAATTTTCATGTCTTAAAATTGTAATTTCCTCAAAGTTCGTCTAAAAGCAATTTTACTGGATTGGTTTACTAGGAATAGTTTTGGGCCTCTAAGATCAATGACTCTTCTGCTCTCAGCAGACGTTTATTACTGATTCAATATCTGATTCAATATCATTCAAGGAAACAATTCAGAATTGAAGGTTACTTTCCCACTTATTGAGACCACTGACTGTATACAACTCTGACAAAGTGGTCATGGCATCCTAGGTTATCCAATAGGTTTTAGTGGAGAGTGTTTGAGGCTCACAGTTGGTATGGTCAGATGATTCCTTCATGATAAAAAAAAAAAAACATTTAATTTAATAAAAAAATTTTTTTATTAAAATGAGACTGAAAGCTATGCCCATCCTGCTCAGCTCTGGTTGGCGGTCACTCAAGTTGCCTTTCTATATTTACACATTTCAAGTATCAATACAACTTAAACAAAATAAAAATGTCAACCTTCTCAGAATCGTCATGCAGGACAATTTGTCAAAAATCATAGTTGTCAATGTTTTTTCTGTTAGCGAGTTTTAACACGAACTCTCAACTAAAAATCGCTCGCTTCGGACACCAGAATCAAGTAGCTGCTTGAAGATTTACAGTTTGGTCACTTCCGTACGAGCCTCCAGAGGAACAGCAGGAGGTTGGTGTTTGCTTGAGATTTGAAAAATCGACTTGCGCATTAAACAGAGTTCTATTGTAGCAGGATCTTACTAAAATCCAAACATTGGTGGTAACAAGTTTGTTTTCAATGCATGAGCATACAAAGTAGAAACCAGGACCAACGTTCTAGTTAAATGTTCTTAATCTGAACCGAAATATCTACAAAAAGATGCTCTAAATTTTAACCTGCTTCTCTATCCAGAATACAATTTCCTTAATCTAAAACTCTTGCAGTGAATTGGCAACATTTAACAAATAAAATGTTCCTTTGGGAAAGATCAGTCCACTAAATGGGTATGCGGGTAATTCACATTCATTCTTCCATCCACAACCAGCCCAAACCCATAAACATAATTTAACACGGCACACCATTTAGACACTGACATTAGGGCAATGAAACACAAACCCAGACAAGGAAAAAAGTCTCTAGAGACTCATTTCAAACTGGCAACTTCAGAGACGCCTTTAAAGAGGTGCTCTCCTCTCTGAGTCAAGCTAACCACAGTACAGGCGGAGCCCTGACACAGAACAAAGATGAATACAGCAACTCTTCAAAAATAACTTGCCCTAAAAACCCAGACACATGGAAAACCAGCAAGTCAGCGCTTTGAGTTCTCATGTGAAACCAGAGGGCTGCCAAAAATGCTATTTTGTGTAAAATGTGGAATTAAAGTGGTGGTATGCAACATATTTTGAAAGCTGTTTGGGTCAGCACAAAAAAAAACCCTTCATCAATGAGCAGTCACTATCAAAATCAGCACAATGTGAGTCATTGTTTTAGTGATTGGATTGTCAACACTAACTGAAAAATTGGATATAATTGAAACGGAACCAATGGAAATGTGTTCTGGTCAGAAAAATGTTTTACCATGCACAACTAAAGGTTACAAACAGTGCCTTTAAACTGTAGTATTCTGGTGTAGTTGTTGCTAGGGTGTGTATTAGTTGCTATTAGGCAACATACCTTCACATGTTAAGAACTTATTTTTCAAATTTGTCATTCTTCTTCAGTGGTTGTTAGGGTGTCCTAATCAATCGCTAGGTGCTGTAGGACCTGTAAGACTGTAAGTTATCTCTTAGCTATTGCTTACTGGTATAGTGGTTGATAAGGTCTCGTAATTAGTTGCTAGGTGATACATTGTTTTTTTCATTTAGAAGAAAATCTTATCACTTAGCTGTTTTATATTCATCAAATGAGATGGAAACTTATTTATTAACCGTTCAACTTGGTATAATGATTGCTAGGTTGTAACTCACCTTCATATATTGAGATGATATGTGGATGCCGAAGAGAAGACATGATTTCAATCTCTCGTCGAATATGAACCATGTCCTGTTCATCTTTAATCTTCTCTTTTCTGATAGACTTGATGGCAACCTGCATGGAAATAAGATTCAATGATTTCAATTATTGTATCTTTAACTGAATTGGAATGTTTACCCACGTGCATAGACCATCTGGTCTTAGCTCTGAATGAAATTATTTATTCTTGAATGTTATAAAAACACCTGAGCTGACGCTTCAGTGAGACACCTGTAATTATCTCTTCACACACAGAAATATTCCATAAACACAGATCCCAGCTGAGCATATTTTCAGCCTGGGACTGTTTAATTTTCCTGGTGTTTTTTTTAAACTAAGGGTGCAGTTTTTGAAGGTGGACTAAACTCTAGAGTACCAAGGTATAAAATATGCTGTTCAAATTTCAAAATTAAAAATAATCTGCATGTATAGAAAAACAGAACAATGCTGCACACTAAATTAATCTGGACTTTGTTGTGAACATCAGTACTCAGCTATATTAGTCAATTTGAAAATACTCATAATTTTCTAAATATTACGGTCATTATGGAAGTAACTTAAAATATCACTTGCTTTAGAATTATTGAAAAAATGTTTTAGTTTGGCATCATAAATGAGAAAAACAGGCTAAAAGTATGCATTTTCCTAAAACAGATAGAAAAAAAATTAAGCATTGGAGACCAAACTTTTTAAGGTCTTAATGTTGCATGGACCCAGAATGAGACTAAACAACAATTCCATGGTTATGTAGAGAAGTTTTCCATTTTAGCTCTATTTGTTCATATTGACGATGATTAAAATGTCATGGATTAGTAATATTTTTCTTCAAAGCACTGTTCAAAACATAAAAACACAGACATAAAGTTCAAGAAATTCAATCACCTCAGGATCCATGAGTGGGTATATTTGGTTGTACAATGTAAGGGGGAAGGCACCACTGAGAATCATCCAACTAAAGTTTATTTAGTGCCCTTACATGTACACAATAACCAAATGTCTCTTTAAAAGGGGATTTACTTAAGAACTAAATGTTTAATGTATGCAATACAGCAACTGTATTTGCAAAAAAACAGAATGTAGGTTTCTTTTTCAAATAACCTAATGAATTTTATCATGTTTACATGGTATTAACACATTACACATCAACAGCCTATATCCAACATCAAAAAAGAATACGTTGAGAAGAAAGTGAAGAAAATGAGGAAAAACATTTAATTGCCAACCTTTTTCCTTTGGAGAAAGTTTTTATACCTCAAGAGTTTTTAAACACGTTTAAACCTAGAAACTTGGTTTGACTTCCAGGTTTCTCACAGGCAATGCCGTTAAATAAACAAACTGAAATTAAATAAATTTGATGTTGGCACAGGGAAAACAATGCTGTTTGTATTGAGATGATGTCATCAGTAGAAAAAGGGAAAAGCTATCTGGGTTGTGATTTCCTGCCTATTTCTGTCCTATCTCGCCCTCACAGGCATGTGTACATGCCCATTTAAAGAACACATGGAACAATGATGGTGCGAATGACAAACATTGGCTGAAAAAGAGGAAGTGCTATATCCGTTTTATTTGTATTATAATGTAACAAATAAAACAATGCCCCAGCAACACATCCATGTGACTACTTGTCACCAGTGTTCTCAAAACAGCCAATGTCTTCACATTAACAGCAAATGAACAGACACCCACTTCTTTTGTCAGAGAAACAAAAACCACATGTTTCTGAGGAGCTGAAGGTAAATCACTTCTACATCCATAAAAGGAAAGCCATAGCAGAATGCTTCAAAAGCGATTATGTGGAATAAAGGGTTATAAACAGATCCAGAAAGCAGGCTCGGTTCTGTAAAACCAGAGCGGGCAAGCCCTGCTCTTTATTGGAAAGCTATAGTTGAGTGTTTTCCATGAGCTCATGAAGTTATGTACAGCTGAAGGTATTCACCTCCCGCCAGGTCCACAGGAGACGGCAGGAATACTAATCCTGCAGTTTGTTCATGCGCAACAGGAGTGAGAGTTTAAAATAATCTCCAGGAAGACAAAACCTACCAAGTTCTCACTAATGCATAACAGGATTCAAGCCAGGGGAGCCTTTTTATTTGTTTATCTTTGTGTGAGCCAATTGAACAAAATACAGTATAAACAAAAGCCCAGACCACTTTGTCTTTCCTGACCATTAAATCTCTCCAAGACCCCACATCAACAAGCTACCAATAAACAAACTGATAACTTACAGCACTTCATACACCAGAGAAACCCCTCTTGTTAGACACCCCAACAATTCCTTTAAGTAACAAAACACTTTTTAGCCATTTAAAAGACCAGAACAGCTTCTACAAAAATCTCTAGCTTCCACACACACACACACCCAACCCCGCAATCACTAGACCCAAATGATTCTCCCAGCTGTTTAAATCCACTCAAAACAGTATTTAAACTGCTTAGCATCAACCAAGAAATGCTCCACCAACTTCTCCTCCATCTAAAGAAAGAAAAAAACATCCAAATAGCAAACACAAATGCCCTAATCAACCAGAAGCCCTAGCAACTAACCCTCATAACACAAAACAATTGAAATCTCAATAACCAAATCCTGACCAAAAACAATTACGATTCCATCCAAGTCGTTACTTCATTCAAACAAAAGGTCATCTGCTACAGAAAAGACCCAAAACCAATGTGACATTTACCAGAAAACCTTTTTCTTACAGCCCCTTACATCCTGTAATATAATAACCAGCTACTCAACACTTAAAGCCAGTCTACAACAGTGGTGGATTCTAAACTTTCAACCAGATAGTTATTGTCAGAAAAAAATCTTAATACTACAGTTGAGTCAAAACTATTTGGCTAATTCAGAAGTATTTTGAATGACCCCAAAAATTGCACAGAATCTGCTCATTTTCATGATTTACAGGACTTTGTCTATCTTTTGAAGCATTATATACTACCAGTCTGCTGGCTATTGATATCTTTTTCAGTTGACTAATGGAGTAGCTAAATGCGGGTTTCTAAAACAATACTTGATTTACTGACATGTTTCTGTCTACATGTTGTCTGGTAGAGTTGGTAAACTTGCTAGTTTGAAAAGAAGTAATACTCCACACCAAAATTCAAAAATGTAGTCATTACTTATTCTAATACCGTTCAACACCAGTAAAGCTTTGTTCTTCCTCTGTACGTGAAAAGGCTTTTAGAGCCTTAAAAAATGCCTTTGAATGTTGCAATCTGCCATCGTGGTTTGATAGTGATTTCATGACTTTCTGTTACCAATTGAAACTAAATAAAGACTTAAATTCACAATATCGTTTCCTCATCTAAACTAACCCAAAGCTTGTGCACCTTAAAGGACCAGTACAGCAAATGTTCATGTCTTGGCTTTATGCAAAAACACTGAACACTACCAGAGCATCAGTGTATTAGTACTGAGTGATCTTTGTGCTCAAGTTGTACTATGTACTCATGTTAGAGATGACCTGCTCGCAATGAAAAAAAGAGAGTTAAAATCACAAACTCCCAGATGCAAGTCTGTCCCAAAATATGACCTTTATGCACCCACATGAACTTGAGTTGAGGGTCCCTAAGGTCTGGACATTACAATATCACCAAAGTGTGGGCTTCACAAGTCTTGAGTGTGCCATTTGGGACAGAGATATTCATTTGTAAAACAAAGAAAGCACTCGAATCCGCAAACTGATCAGAAATTTAAATATAATAAGCAAACTGCCAGTATGTTTAAATGTATATTGAATTATGCAACAAAAAAAAATTCCTGGATGGGGAAATCTCGAGCCACTGATATGGTGGACCCATAAATAATGTGAGCCTTACCATGGGGGATGAAATGTGAAATTGATTAGCACTACTCATATTCATATTATGTAAAAGATGCTCAGGAGTGAAAATAAATACCTACTCAAATATCTTAATACTAACCACTTTTCAGAGGATGCCTGTTTAGGATTCACTTCTGATCTACAATAAACTAACAAGTACAAAACTGAACCAATCAACCCCCTAATCTTCTCCCAAAACTTCAGATCAGCTTTGCTTGTCTTTGATGACAGACTCACAAAACCAGGTCAGAGGTCAGAACCGGTTGCCTTTTGGTCATTCTGCTTGGGCCTCAGGATATTATTTTTCTCAAAAATCATCTTTCCTGTCTCATGATGGCTGGCCTTTAAAGTGTCGTTTACTCACTCGGAATGACCTTTTCGATACACGTGCAAAAACACACATGTGAGAAATTCATCACACACTCGGAAGGAATGTTCAGCATTATGTTCTGTGGACATCCGATCCTTCAGTACATTCAGACACACACCGATGCAATACAAACACGACCTCGGACGTGCCAGTGATCACTCACACAAACATGCCATCTGTCTGTCTGCTAGGGTTGTTAGAATGAACAGAAACTGGTAAAGCAATAAAGACCTAATTGTTTTTTATTTTTCTGGACATCTATGTCAGCGGTTAAAGGTCAATGATAAGCTGTACTAGATTGTGGCATATATCAACAATCGAAACTTTCTGTTTATGTGATAACAGATGGTAAAGCTCTAACATTGTAGAATAAACATTGGGTTGAACAACATTGCAGAAAGAAAGTAAAACTATGGTGTCTAACATATTCCCTGAGTGCAAATCCATATGCAATGTTTGGTTCTTGCAGTTCCAAATTTGATTGAATTGTTATGTTATGCAGTTTTATAAAGTTAGACTGAAATTCTCCTCTCATAAGCAATCAACCCTATTGAATCATTTCAATAAATAACAAAAGTGTACTTTTGGATATGTCTTTTATCTTGATGGCAGTGATCACTTTATATCTTATCATTGCATAACTTGACCTGAAGAAAACCAAGAAGGAGCACAAAACTGGTGCCAAAAAAAAAAAAACATTTGTCTCTGAGGGTGACTATGTTTACAAGGCCACAAACACTTGTGAAACGGTGTTTTACCATGCAACAGAATTTGAGGTAAATTAAGAAAACATGCAAGTGTGTGTGTGTGTTGTTTTATTTTAAGGTCTTTGTAAAATAGGCTCATAGTTTCTTCAGCAGCCTGCCAACACTAATGGCACACTGCCCACCGATACAGTCAGACAGAGAGCGAGTGTTTGAGTGGCTGTAAGTGCTGTAAATGGACTTGTACAGTAAATTATTAAACACAATGAATGTTACATATTTACTGAAAATTGCAATAATTGGCACAGAACTTGGTTTAACTGAAATCCAAAAGGTCTACAAGCTACAAACAAAACTTGAAGGTAAAATCATTCTGGGTTTTCCACACAAGTAAGGCTATTTATTTAAAAATAGAAGCACTGCTTCAATGAAAAGGAACAAAATGGCAGTGTTTGTACCAGTAAAACTCTTCATGTACGGCCTTACAATAAAACTTGTGATTATTTTAGGGTTAAGATACTACCTCAACCTATAAGGCTGGCATGCTCTGGCTAAAGCATTTTAAGATTCTTAAAGGAGACAAACTGTGCTTGTGTTGATTTTTTTTTAAAACATGATGGGAAAGGACCTGTTATAAATATGTCCAGACATATCTTTTCTTTAATATTGAGTCAATTTAAACTGCTTTGTGTTGACACAAAGAAACAAAAACCAACAATCAGACGGTTATATGCATTTAGCAATATTCAACCCTTTCTCTTGCAAGTCACAAAACCTTCTGCAATTTACTCTGCTTCTGAATCATCCCTGTAAAGGCATATCTACTACATACATAGGGAAAGATCTGCCCACTTTGCAGCTGTTCCTGCAATGACTCAAGCTGGATTTGGAGCATGGTGTTATTCAGCAGCCAGAGACACGTGCCATGCCCACTGAATCAGGAAGGTTTGATTAATGAACAAACGAACACCAAAGCCCAGGCTGACCTAAATGGCCACAGCAACTCATGGAATTTTGGTCAGAGTTCATTAGAGACCCAAGAGGCCAGAACTCAAGGTCCTTAAGACAAATGCCAGTGTTTAGGTTATTATTTATGGTGATGGTCAGCAGCGACCTTTGAACCCAGGTGCTACAGACAAGGCTGATCTGTTGATGCGTGATGCATTTCATTGGGGCCAGTAGAGCAACTTTGCCTGAGATTTAAAACATCTGTTCAACTTCTTGCACAACTGAACGCGTGCAGTGCACACGAGCGTGGGTGGGATTCCCATGAGATGAGGCTGAAGCAGCCAAACACAACATGAATTACTATAGCAGAACAGACACCCCAATTTGTAAAAAAAAAAAAATCCAAAAACCAAGTCAATAAATTTACTTTGCTTCATTTTGCAAAACATCTAAAGGCGTGACCACAGGGATGCAGTCATAGGATGATAAAATAGTCACATGCTAAAACAAAAAGAGCTTTCTATGAATTGAACACAAACGAGTCAACTTGTAACAGCTGTCTCAACTGGCAATTCCTTGTTCCAGAACTTCATTCTAGAGATGCCAAATTTAATTTGTTGAATAACATGTAATAGAAGCAGTTTGTGTCAGGCAAAAAAAGCACCTAGCCAAACATAACGAAAGTTACTTTCAGAAAAGATTAATTGATTATATGAATATCATAGATTATTGTTTAGATTAAACATCAATGTTAAAAATGTTATCAGTTATTCTAGACAAAATAAACTTTGTGTAGCTATATAGCTTTTAAACTAAAAGTTAAACAAGCAGAATGTTGATATTATCTTTTACTTTTGAATTGCTAACAAATATTTGAGTAACAAGACTTTAAGGGATACAGTATGGCATGTTTATGCTCCATAATTTAGATACATTTACCATACGCTTTTATCCAAAGCCAATAGAGGAGGGATGATATGTTCCATGCCTTCACATGACATATCCAACCAATCACCTGAAAGACAACTCTCTAATAGAAGACAAATAAGTTTCGCTGTTTTAGAAAAAAGGCACATTCTTTTATCCTCTTCTCATTAGGGACAATCACGGATTACAGTTCTTGAACACAGAGAATGACATGTTCAGCCAAAGACACTGTGTCCATTACCTGAACACATTGTCTGTGAAACTTATAATTGTAAAAAAAATTTTAAAAAGGTTTTTACACAAGATGCATTTTGGTCATGCAGGGCCATCTTTTAAAGGAAATAACTGGCTTAAGATTAAGCATGACATACCAAAAAAAAAATGCTGACCGCCATTATACTATATTACACACATTTTTTTATTGCATGCTGTGGGCCATTTTTTTCCCACTTTAGGTGCATGAAGGGAGGATTTACTAAAGTGTGCCCTCTTCGGTTCCACTTCACACAAAACAATTAACTGTCTGTAGAACCATTCAAAAACACATAAAATCAAACAGTGAGGATCTGAAAATCATTTAAAGTCTCATGAGTACAAAGGTTTAAACAAGCAATAATCATAATAATGTGTCAAGATAAATTAGGCTAAACTTCTAAGGGATGTGACGCTCCAGTGACTTTGGATATCCATTGGCCAATTTTCCCAATTATAGTTTTGTTATCTTAGAGAATTACAAGTTAATCACAGATATACTTACAGAAATGTCTTTGAATTTGGATCTTTGTAATTGACATTTGAGATTAACACTACACAATTCACCTACTGGTTAACTGGAAGTACATCATCTACAAAACCTACATTTTGTCACTGGATGCAGGAACATAACAGATCATTGATGTAGCAGATGTGTGAAGCTCTCACCTCTCTTCCTGAATGCCGTTCAATGGCCTTCTTGACTTTCCCATAGGTTCCTCTGCCCAGCGTCTCCAGCAGCTCGTACCGGTGCTTCAGGTTGTGTTTGTGATGATGCTTCTTCACCCCTGAGCTGCTGCGTTTGATCTCCCCGGGGTTCTCAGGGGACCCCAGCACAACCGAGGCACCAGAGGGGTCACCGAGCCTCTGAGTTTCCATCATGCTAGAGGAGATTAGGAATCTCCCTCTATGTTTAAATATCGACTAAATGTTTGAAATATATAATTCCTAATTATAATAGCTAATTAGCATATGAATAAATAAATAAATAACAGTTCAAAGTTTTTAATAATGATAACTTATGATTGTCAATAATGATTCATGGTTTACTGAGATCTACATATAGCTGGCTATGATAGGCCATCTTAAAAAAATGAATAATCCTAGACTAAGTATGACTAAAATCGGACTAAACGCCGTATTTTTAGTAGTGACACTACAACAAAATTATAGAACACATGCTTTTCGTTTGCATGGCTCTGAATAATCAGCTACAATGAATCATTCACAAATAGAAAAGTCAATAATTCTACTGTGCACTATTATAATTATGACGCGTAATTATACCATTATGACGTGTCCGACTCCGTTATGACGTGTTCGCTTTCCCGAGGCGCGTGCGATCATGATTTCACCGTTATTCCTTTGTTTCAATCTACCGCAGAAAAGCTCGGGCGAGAAAGCAGCGACCACGCCGGCGTTCTGGACGTAAATTACCCTCATTCTGGCCTCCGGTTCGCCCGTGTGCCAGCGTTCTCGGTTCCGGAGATCGGCGGTGACGTGAGGCTCGGTGCGCGGTGATCGGACGGAAGGTTGAGCTGCGATCTCGTGTCTGCTGTGGCCATGATTTAGTGTTTTCGCCACGGCCCCTCTCGTCTCTCCTTCTGATCTCTGACTCTCTCTCTCTCTCTTTTTCTCTCTCTCTCTCTGCCCTTCAGGCTGCTGAGAAGCCAAGAATAAAGACGAAGAGACGGGGAGGAGTCAGACTCTCTCTCTCTCTCTCTCTCTCTCTCTCTCTCTCTCTCTCTCTCTCTCCCTCCCTCTTTCTCTCTGTGTCTCTTCAGATTCCTGATATTATAAGTAATTACAAGAAATGCCTTCAACACTACTGGAAGATCACAAAAAAAACCCTCAAAATAATAATGAAAAAAAAAAAATAGACCCTATATGTAAATACTCTGCAAGATAGAAAACAATTACACAAAAAATTTAATTTATGTCTAATACACCTTATGTAATTACTAAAAAAAATTTAATATCAAATAAATGTTCAATAAACTCTATATAGATACTTTACAAAACAAACATAAAATATTGAAGATAAATACAATTAACTTATAATAGATCCTTTAAAAAAAATTACAAGATAGAAAAAAATTACAAAACTAAATTTGTTAAATTTATTTCTAAAAGACCCTATGTAAATACTCTACTAGATAGATGTGCAATTAGTAGGGATGATGAAAAATGACTAGTATAAATAAATATATATATATATAAAAAGTATGAATAAATAAATAATAAAATTAAAATGGATGGATAAATTAATATATAGTTACAGGGATCAATTTATCTTAATAAATAAATGCTTAAATAAACACATTAATTAATAAAGTTGTTGTTGTATTGGCATTTCAACAAGTCTTTATTTATTCACTTCTTTTCATCTTGTATTTATTTCTACATGTATTTATCTTTATATTTCTACATGTGCATGCAGACATTATTAACCGGTTTACTTTTTCTGGATTGTTTCTGCCTAGCTGCTTCAACTGACCAAAACATGCAAATTAGGACTACCGAGTGCCCAAATAGTTTGCAAAGACAATTTTTAAAAAGTTTTTTTTTAAATAAACTAATACAAACTAATACAAATAAAGTATTCAAAAATACATGAGTCACTTTAAATTATATAATTTAACATTAATAATGAACCATTTTATTTATTTAACCAAGCATTCATTCATTCATTCATTCATCTTCATGTCGGCTTTATTCCCTTTCGGGGTCGCCACAGCGGAACGAACCGCCAACTCTCTGGCATATGTTTTACACAGCGGATGCCCTTCGCAGCCGCAACCCATCGCTGGGAAACATTCACACACACATTCACTCTTTAACACTATGGACAATTGTTCTTACTCAACTCACTTATTCCGCATGTCTTTGTTCTTGTGGGGAAACCGGAGCACCCGGAGAAAACCCACGCGATCACGAGGAGAACATGAGAACTCCACACAGAAATGCCACCTGCCCCAGCCGAGCCTCGAACCAGCGACCTTCTTGCTGTGAGACGACCGTGCTACCCACTGCGCCACCGTGACGCTTGTATTTAATTATACAATTATTATTTAATGTATTTATTCATGCTATTTTAAATCTCCACAGGAATCCAGTAATCACATTTGTACTCTTTGGTGTGAAATATGATTGTTGAGACAATAATGTTTTTCAATGTAAAGTAATCTCTTATTTGTGCGTGTGCACACACACACACACGCACACACAAATTAACCAATATCTAGATATTTTGCCATCTACACTTTTTTGTGATGATTAAACAATACATAAATTAAATTATAATGAAACTGTTTTATCAATTAAGTGTAATTTTCTACATTTAAGAGCTCGTATCAGTGCAGCAAACATGAGAGCTGAAACTGGAATTTTTTTCTCATTTGTCCAGATTAGAATCTTAATCACTTGAAGGAACATCAGACGTTCAAAGGTCTAAAAGCAAAGGTCTGCAAGATTTCAAAATTCAGCAGAGGCCTCTGGCTTTTTTTTCAGGAGCCAAATTCATCATGAAATATGGTGGTCATAAATAAACTAGAAAACCTTCTACCGAGCTTGTCTGAAGAGAAACAGCGAATGAAAGATGTCGCCTCACTTCCTGCCTCGGTCAAACAGCTTTGCTTTCTTTGCTTCTGTTTGGATCAACTGTGTTGTGATTTGGCCTCTGGTTTATGAAGGTGAAGTTTAAAGCAAGCAAATGCAGTTGGTTTTTGTTTGAATCGAGAGCCTAGAACGTCCAATGCTGACTTCAGAGTCAAACTGGGAATGTGTGTTACTGATTCACATCTCAGACGAAACTTGGCCTTGGATGCACCCAGAGATCAGGTATCAAGGGAGAAAACCTGCCCTCTAGTGGTGGAAGATCATTTGTAGGTCAGTTATGTGGGTCAGAACAAGCAAAATATTAGGGGTTTTCCTTTATTCGGAGCTGTTGAACTTGATAAAACTTACACTAGGTTGTCTGGTTGAAAAAAAATATGCAAGCTTTTTTTTAAAAACCTTTTTCTCAAAGTATTGTTTGCCTTAGATTTGTAGTTTGAGAAATGATTTACATTTGTTTGTATTATTAAAAACAACTTATTAAGTAACATTTAATCTGGAGTATCCTGTTATGTATAACTATCTGTTGCATATCTTTTTGATGTTTGGTATTGAAAAAGTTACACAACTAACACAGAACAAAGTTCTACCAGATTATTGATGTCCCGTAAATCTCCTTGATCCATAAACGTGTGAGTGTTTCGTTATTTCTCTTGAACCCAGTACAAAGATCTACTTTAAAGATGCCTCTATCAGGTACTTGAATGCTCAATAGTTTTATCTGCAGCTGAGATAAGCTTCAAAACAGAGGGAATGATTACACCATCCAACAAAAAAAAAATGAACAAAGTTAAATGTGAGAAGACCCCGCAAACAGACTTCATTGATTCACAACAGATTCAAAAGAGAGAAAACTAAGAAATAAGGATTGCTATCTTAAAATAGATTGAACACTTGAAGGGTATAACGAGTGGAAGGATGGACAAAATTCTCATTGCTTTAAAACAGTTCACCCTGTTTTGTTGCAGTTGTGGCGTAGTGGGTAAGATGATGGAATGGTGATCCGAATGCTTTTGGTTTGATCCACAAAACTCAAAAGTTGAAAGTGGCGTGAGGTATGAAACACTTGCTCTCCCATCTTCAACCACAACCAGGGTACCCTTGAGTCGGGAATGGTTGGCATTGCTGGCAGGAAGTCAGACCTCTTCCCGGTGCATGTTGGACTCTGACAAGGCTGTCCTGTCACCAATTCTGTTCATTATAATTGCGGACAGAATTTCTTTATGTCGCAAGAGGCTGGAAGGTGTCCAGTTTGGGGACGATGTTGTCCTGTTGGCTCCCTCAGGCCAGGACCTTCAGCAGGTGTTGGGGAGGTTTGCAGCTGAGTGTGGAGCGGCAGGGATGAGGATCAGCACCTCTAAGTTCGAGGCCATGGTTCTCAACTGGAAAAGGGTAGTATGCTTAGTCCAGGCTGGAGGAGAGATCATGCCTCAAGTGGAGGGGTATCTTGGGATTTTATTCACGAGTGAGGGAAGGATGGAGTGGGAGATTGACAGGTGGAATGGTGCAGCGGCTCCAGTAATGCAGTCAACCTACTAATCTATAGTGGTGAAAAAAAGAGCCAAGTCAAAAGGCTAAGCTCTCGATTTACCGCTCAATCTATGTTCCTACTCTCACCTATTGGCATGAGCTCTGGAACATGACTGAAAGAATAAGACCAGGCCCCTCATAAGCAGATGAAGATGGATGGATGGACATTTTTTTAATTTTGACATGAATTATTGAATTATGATCAGCTCTGAGCCCTGATTGCATGAGAGTTTACTGATGTCATCCCTATTCATAAAATGTGTAGTTAAATGTGTTTAAACTGTTTCTTAGAAGTTATTTTGTTGAATTGTGTTACTGTGTTCATGTGTTATTTGCTGTGTGATGAAACCAGGGGAAGAGTTGTTATATAAGAGGTGTAAATAATAATAATAATAATAACAATGCCTTCAATTTATATAGCGCTTTTCAAGACACTCAAAGACGCTTTACAATTGTCAGAGCATTATTCATTCACTCCACGTTCACTCTCTGCTGGTGATAAGCTACCATGGTAGCCCTCAGCTGCCCTGGGGCAGTCTGACAGGACGTGGCTGCCATTCTGCGCCTACGGCCTCCTGCCCACCACCAAACACACCCCACCAGTCACACACATCCATACTGGGCAATGTGGGTGAAGTGGCTTGCCCAGGGCCACAACGGCAGAATGGCCCTAGCGGGGATCGAACCACCAACCTTCCAGTTACAGAACGACCAACTCCACCACTGCGCCATCTTTCCGCATATACACAGTGATTCAAAAAGAACAACTTGAAAATCGAGAACTGAGCAAAAATGAGAGCCAATATCTTTCTGTCGTTGATTTAGGGAAGCTCTGAAGTTTCATCTGGTTCTTCATTTGGTTGATGACATTTATTAATTACCCAAGGTTCCATCAGGTTTCCTTGACCAAATACAGATTTTCAAGGCTGTGGTATTCTTTTTGAATCACCGTTTTATACTCACCATTAATGAGGATGATGCTCACAAATGCTTTAAATATTCTTGCCGTAGACATTCTGGCTTACCATAAGTGCCTTCTTTCCTCTGACAGTTTTTGCACTCTTCTTCTTGATTAATGTCTGTAACATTATATTTTTTCAGTAGCAATATTTTTCACTATCTAACCGATTAACACACCCACCCAAAAACACGACAGTAAAGGTCTCTACAAACCAGAGCAGCAGATGCACTGCGTTTTGATGCATTTCCAACACAACATTCTTTTGGTTTGGAAAACGCTCTAAAACAAGAGCATTACATAGTAAATAAAAAAATCATAACAATATCAAATAATTTTCCTTCTCATAATTTGATTAAAATTCGTTTTAGAAACAAATAAAAAAATAATTATAAATATAATATTTTTTATTTTTTAGGGTAGCTGGATTTAATGAAATTAAGTTTGCCTAACTCAATTATATTAAAGTACATGGGAGTATTTTATTTTAGTTGGAGCTAAAATTATTTTTTTGGATGGAAATTTAATTGACTTCATTAAACGAGTTATTTGTCAGTGTAGGGGAAATTTTAGTCAGCAACTAAGAAACTGGGTTTGACCAAAAGCAAATCTCACACTATCGAAAAACTATGTGCTAAAATGAGTTACAAATACAAATGGATGGATGTACTGGCAAATATATTGTGTTTTGTCATTTGAAACGAAGCTTTGCTGCCATCTAGCGCACACTTTTTTTTATTATACTTCTTATTTTAACACTCAAGTAACCACCAATCACAAAAGAATTCGGAGGTCGCTAATGAGTTATCAATGGCTGTTAATTAATAAAGGGATGATCGAAGAGTTTAGATGGAATCGATTCTCTGGAGACCGAATCAAACAAACATGGCGTCAGTTCAGGAGAGGGCCGCTGCACTGAACATAAAGGGAAAATTATACAGCCCCATGAACCCACCCCGAGGTACAAACTGAATAAAGTGCCCATACATGTGTGTATTATAAACGTACTTTATGTAAGTCTGGTGTTGTGCTTGTTTAAAGAGTGTAGAATGATCCACAAACCTCCAGATGTCCAACCAAACATGATGGAGAGCAAGGAGGCCTGGCGGCACATTATCGAGGCCCTTCAGACTCAGGTTTCGGTCAAGAAACGCAGACAGCTTCTGAAAACCCACGAGGACTGTTTTCTGGGCTCGGACGCGGTCGATGTGGTGGAGATGTACCTCTCTCGGAACAAACTTCTCGGGGAAGCAGCTCATGTGTCCAGGTCCGCGTGTACACACCTGTGTCAGGTGCTGCTGGACGGTGGGGTGTTTGAAGCAGTTGGTAGCAGACTTTTGGGAAGAAACAGCGGTAGTAAAGCAGCTGTCTTTCAGGACAGCAGTAGAAGTATCTACAGGTTTCTCAACACCGAGGATCCTTCGATGGTTTCCTTCGACTCGGCGATTTTCCCGCCTTCCACTGAAGAGAGTTTCATGAACGTTACGCCAAGCAGGTGTGTCACGTGGCGGCGTGTTTCCTCAGTTTAAAGTATGTTTTCGTAATGGTTTTCATCTTTTTATATCATTGTTTTTTTATTTATCTTTCAGCGTTATATGTTAGCTGCATATCATCTGCTGGCATTCACAAATATATTTAATAAATACATTGCGAGAGTTTAAATGGGTTACGTAAATGCGTATGTAAGTATTTAAAATGTACTTTTTGTTATCATCTGTAAGATTTTCTCGACATAAAATAAAGTTGCAATAAATGTCTATTAAAGATAACATTAAAGCTGTTTGCGATTATAGCTCCTTGTCGAGACTGAGTAGCAAGTTGCAGATAAAGAATATATATATTTATTTATTTACTTTTTTTTATTGGTGTAGTATCAAAGAGTTTTCTGTAGACCGTGAGCTGAATGTTTGAGGCTGACTGCTGAAGTGGCCAGTTTCACGTTGACCCCCAATGTAAAAAAAATTAAAATAACTTTACCGCTAGTAAACATGTTTACACCCTTGGTTCCATTAGTTGTTCATGCTTAACGATTCAAGTTATTCATGAACAATTTTTGCTTTAAGTTAAAATAAGATTTAGAGTTTTGGGTAATAGGAGGGCTATTGGAGTGAGAGCCTATCTCTAATGCCAAAATTTTGTCATCATATCCGATCCATCAAATAACATTTTGCCTATTGTTAAACCACTGGTGGTAGTGACTATTTGGCAAGAATAAAGTGGCTCATAACTCAAAGTCTGAGCCTCGTGTGATTTCTGCAGAAAGATGCGTAACATCATGCTCACCACATATAACGGTATATTGTAAATGGTAAAGGAGTTGGGTTAACATAGTTTAGATATTTTTCTTTGACGTACTAGTGGAGTTACTTTTTGCAGAGTTGGATCACAGCTAGATTTGGGTCTGGATCAATTAGTTGACAACGCCACATCATTTCAATTTTATTGGTCATGAAAACCTTTATTTAAAAGATACATTGTCAAGAGAACTGTAATTATAAATAGCAATTCCCCTTTAAACTAGCAGTGATATTGTAAGCATCTGACTGGCTGCTAGGATTTGTGATGTCACAAATGCAGCTAATGTCATAGGCTTGTGATCAGCTTGCAGTAGTTGTCAAAAGAAGTGTTGATCTGGTTATTACTTCAGGTTCTAATTAAGCCGTAGGATGTAATGGGAATCTGACTATTTCATACCTCCACTGTTCACATGATTTTAATTTGAATAAACTGTTTAACCCTCGTGTAATTTTATGGAGGTTTCAAATAGACCACAATTTATTAAAACTTGATCGTGTATGATTTCAAAATAGCCAAAGAACCAGTCTGTCAGTTCCAACAGTTTGTTTAGAACATTTGCTTGCAGAAGATGTGGGCCACACTTTTTCTACATCCCTTATTAATTGATTTATTTCCAATGAGTTTATTTTCAGATAATGTCACAAAATATATAACAAACGTTTATCAAGTTTTCTTTTTGAAAGAAGTCATAAACACGATTTATAATTCATTTCGTTTTATAAATGCATTTTTTTCCCTAGTCAGGGAATGCAGTTGTTCTCTCACAGCACCCCTGAGAAAGCAAACCAGGCGCTACATCTTCTGATGGAGAAGCTGGATCTGACTGGATTCGTCGGCTCTCCTCTGGTTGAATGTCTTCCACCTTCTGGTGAAGTCTTAGAATTGATTCTCTTGAGACTGCAGTTGAAATCCAACGTTGTTCCTTCTATAAAGAACGTAAAGCGTGTCGTTCAGGAGTTTTCTCTGTCTTCAGTGGTGAGGAGCGTGTGGCAAGAGCAGACAGTGAGGAGGCTCTCGCAGCTCATTCATCTCCCTCTGCTGGAGGGAGTACTGACCTGTTCTGAGATCACTTCTCCTCCGTCCCGGGGCAGAAACAACGAACCAGATCTGCTCTACACCAGCAGCTACCTCGACCGAGAGGTGCTCAAGGCCTTCAGAACATCACAGTAAGAGAGAATGCTGTGGATGAAATAGTTTATTGGAACAGAATTGATAAGCCATGTTTTTTACATTGAAAAATTATCTTTTCGTTTAATGGGTAAGAGTAAGACAACGAAATTTGAAAAATAAGTGTGCTCTTGAAGCTCCCTGGAAGGATGTATTTCTGTTTAGATACTGCATATCTTCACTGTTCGTCACCAAGGCTTCTAACGTGTAAATGATAGAAATATAAGTAATATTGATGATTTTACTTTTCCAAAAACTAATAGTTTAGGTTAAATCCAGGGGGTACGTGTCTCCCTCACTTTTAATAAATACATTTTGTTCCCTCAGTTTCAAAGACTATATAAAAAAAAGAAAAATATGGTTAGGGTTGCCAGGGTTTGAGAAAACCATTGTAAATGCTCAAAAGCATAAAAGTGGGGGTGAGGGTTTCAAACATTGTATTTAAACCACACTGTTTATTACGCAAAAAGTTTTGTATGTGTTTTTGATATTATGAAACAGGTCTTAAGTTTGATTCTTAGCATCTTATAGTCTTAATTTTGACCTTATGAAACCTGCAGAAACCCAGATAAATGTTTCACCAGTTGAAACTATAGATTCTCTCTCCCCAGATGTGATACCTGGCTGTCGACAGCTATCGAGCTCCTGGATTTCTTGCCGGATCATTTGGTGATTGAGGTGAGCAGAGAGCTACCGTCGCTCTCGTGCAAGGAGGGTGAAGATGGTCAAAGCTTGGACGAGTGTAAATCGCTGCTGTTTCATGTTCTGGATAAACATTACGGTCACATGGAGCGCAGCCCACTTCTGTGTGACGGTCTCTCAGACGTCTACACGGAAATTATGGAGCTGCTGGGTGAAAACCACTTCTTAATACTATATATATATATATATATATATATATATATATATATGCATGCATGCATACATACATACATACATACATACATACATACGCACGCACGCACACATACATACACACACACACACAAATATAAACAAATGTCCCCAAAAGTAAAAAAAATAAATAAATAATTTTCAGTTTACAGATACTAACTAGAACAATTGGTTAACTAATTAACAACATAAAGCCCATAAGACATGATTTTCTACATCTAAACAAGTGTCTGTGCATGAGCAATGAATGACCCCAGGTTAGTTGCTATAGCAACTAGTTAGAATGAGAGTAGCTGTCTGTATTTGTCCACTTCTTCATTTTTCTTTGAAAGTGTTCTCCTGTAAAAGTATATTGGTCAAACAATGCTTGTATCTAGCACTACATGGTCTTAAATCGGCCCTTTCAACCAAGATCAAATTTATAAAAACATCAGTTTTTATAAAAAAAAAAAGTTTTCAGTGGAGAACACCTTTTAAAGCCAGACTTGTTTGCGCACTAGAGCGGTGTTGAATGTGTAAATTGGGCAGGCTATGGCCAACCAGGATATATTTTAGACACCCTTACTTTGCACTATATTATAAAAAACTGTGTGGTTAAACCAAATTTAAATAACAATAGTAAATCAAGATCCCAGAAATGCTGGAAATAACCTTAAAATTCTTGACAAGTTAATGAATTTTTACTTTTTAAAAGGGTAGCTGAACAAGTGTAGGACGCTCAGTGTGTTCGAGGTAGTACACTCAAGATGGGAAGCGTGTATATGTGGTATCACAGACGGAGTGTGTGCATGTGGTCTAAATCAACATAAAGAAAGAAAACATTAGCCAGGATTTAGTGTTCAGATCATTGACTGGTTCTTATCGTTCACCTCAAAGAGCCAACTTATAGAGCAAGTTCGTTCACGACTGATGCCTCACTAGCTTTCACCACACATAGTTGTGTAAGGAAAACGAGGTTGAGTTAAGAGTTAAATGAAAGAAGAAATTTAACAGCCCTTAGAAGCTGCAGTATAGCTTTCTCAGTTTGGACAGAGTGGACAATTTGAAATCTGCCTCATTAGTTCATAAATAGCGTTGTGATCACAGGAGTCACATGCACATATATAAAGAAACTATTTTTGAATCCTGAAATTATATTTCTTTATAGTTTGAAGAACTCTAATGAATGAATGAAGGATCATGACTCAGGGTTTTCAGTGACTGACTATAGACTGATTTACAGCTCAAAGCTGCGCACACATTTTGGTAACAGAAGTGCCATCGCTCAGATAAAGAAAAAATCAGAGAGTGTGTTTATGAATGGGAACGCAATGATACTTCCATTGACAAAATGTGTGAGCAAACGCTGCAACAACATCATCATCATCATTGTGTTAAAACAATAAATGAGTCTATTCAATTCTGTTAGAAAAATGCTGATATGTCATATCTAACCCAAAGTGTGCGTTTGTGTGTTCAGAGAAGGGCAGGCTGGAGCATGCTCTGGAGGCTCTGCAGCTGATGCTGAAGCTTCTCCCTCCATCCTCCCGCGAGGAGCTGCGCAGGCTGCTGGAGTTCATGGCTGTAGCTGCAGACGCTGCAAACTTTCGCCTACACAGAGGAGTGAGTGAGATCGTAGATTCTTAGAGATGAGAAGAATGATTTATGATAGCATCCATCATCAGAGAAGGGAACAAATAAAGAAATTCTTTCTAAAGTATGTGGATGGTTGTAAGAGTGTCAATGAAAATGAGTGTAGAATGCAAAAATGCAAGATTTTATTGAAAAGTTTACAATCTGTGAAGCACATTTGATTTGAATTCACACATTATACAACTAATAATATATTGAAACAGGTTAATTTCATGAATTCATAATATTAACATTCCCACAGCTTGATCACAATTTTTTTCTTCTTCAGTGAAACCCCTTCAGAACCTGTGTTCATTCCAATAGACAAAAAAATTTCAGTTGTTTATTGCTTTTGAAAAAATTCTCCTTTAATGAAAGTATTTTTCCTGACATTGGATCTTTTTCTGCAGTAAAGTGCCAGGAAAGTCCAACATGGTGTGATCTGGAGTAGAAAGAAAAAAAAATCTAATGACTAGAACAGGCTTTACTCGAATTTAAACTTGAAAGGTCCACTTACCAAATGTCCTTTCAGTCCAAGATCCAGAAAAGTAACAGCTAAATTCCAAACAGAGAACTCTAACAACGACAATACAACGCAATCTTTAAAACTTCAGAACTATACTCAAAAATATGGTAGACGTTTTAGTGTGAAAGGAGACACATTCTTTGTGCCACCAGCTGTTTAAACTTAAGCTGGATTTATACTTCTGCGCCAAGCCTATGAATTGTCCTCTGCAGAAGACTCGTCTCGCACCCATTTGTCAACAAAACATTAATAGTTAAATGCTGTATCCTGCGCTGCACTTCTTAACATTGCTGTGATAAGAATGCCAAATGCTAGCAAACTAGAACACAGGTGCTAACAGAGACCGGTTTTATTTCCCTCATCATATATAGTATAAATATAACTTCTTAAATTCTTTTATGGTGTTCAATTAATTCATTAATCTTTTACACCTTCAACCTTTTTATTTATTATTCTCAGGTTAGGTTAAGTAAGTCAAATCTGCCCTAAATTCTAAGCTTTAAATGCTTAGAGCTTGGTCAGAAGACTCCTTTGTGGACAGTTCTTTCTCTTAAGCTTTTTTTAAGCTCTTAAAAAATCTTTCATCAAAGATTAAAAATCATTTTTAAATCAAAAACCCAATAGTCAGTAATTGCAATCAATTACATTTCTTTTAATAAATCTGTTTTTAAATATATTACAAAACATAATAATCATCATAAAGTAAAATAGTACTCATCCATTGTGGATAAAAATTGGTTGGTTTCTCAAAGCAAATGTTTTTTCGTCGTCTTAAAAGTTTTTTCCCTCGCTCGGTCGTTTTACCTTCTGTGAAGGTTGTGTGCTGACGTAACCTCGCGCTGACCCTTCTACAAAGCTCGATGTGCACCTCTGAAATGTTCCAACCTCACGTCAAGGGTGCGAGCACCGTGATTGGGTCGATATGGAGCATAGCAAGCTCTTCAACTCCCTTTCTTGGCTTGCGCTCCGTGTTAAACGCTGGATAATGAAGTAACACTTTGGCTATATAATAAATAACCTGTTTGTTATCTGTTCTGAGTTGTAGCCAGCCATCACACCATGTTGTGATATTGATCAGTTTAGAGACAGCACTTCTACAGCAGCAGAAAATGTATGCAGGATGATATATTTATACGGTTTATGATGCGGGAAATAAAACCTGTATTTTGTTAGCGTCTGTGTTTGTTTGCTAGCAGGTGGCATTCTTATCACAACAATATCAGTGCATAGACTGTGCAGGACGGAGGGCGCAGCAATGAATGCATTGTTGAAAAATGGGGGCACGTGAACCCTTCCACAATGGACAATTTGTAGGCTCAACGCACAACTATAAATCCGGGTTTAGGCTTAAAAGGTGTGAGGGACAGGGGAGGCATTTATGTAAGTGTTCATCGGTGAGTGTGCTGTGGTATGCGTTTTTCACTAACTCAGAGTTGAAAAGGCAGGTTCACAGCAGAGCGTTGATGGAAACATGGTGAGAATTTGAAGGGCCATCTTCTGCAGGAGAGAAACACCTGCTGCATTAACCATCTTTGACCAGAAGGTGACCGGTTTACAGTGAGCTCAATTAGTTCTGTTTGCAGAGTAGCAGCATTGGCTGCTTTCATGGCTTTCATGGCTGCAGCTGAGAATTCTACAATAAAGAAATGGATTGTCAATGCACAACAAGACTTGAGGGAAATCTTCAAAGCGAGTTTGGAAATGTTTTTATCCGCTCTCCCAGCATTTCACCATAATTGTGACTGATGTTTTCCATTAGTTTCCATTAGTCACATGAATGCATATGTTTCTGTAGACTCGCTCTTAAACTTGCAGTTTTCAAATTCACATTTTCTTATAAACGGTTAATGGTTACAGCGGCTGTGATGAGCATAGATGACACTGCTAAAACGAGTAAAATCCTCAATGACAACCATCACGGAACCACAACTGCGTGCGCCATTGAAAACTCATCTGGGTTACGATTAAAGAAGCATGTTGGTTTTGGCGCCTGTATAAATTTAACCATGTCAAGGGACTGGATGAGAAACACAAAATAATACATTTCCAATGGTTTTGTTTTCAGTTTTTGACATTTTTGCACAAATAAAAATAAACAAAAAAGGTGTATACCTTTATGTTGTATATATCACTTTTGTTTTGTTTTTGCTTCAGAATTACATTTGTTTTTATCTGATTGTCACTGAAATTGATAGAAAAGCAAGAGAATTATAATAGAAAAGTAGAAAATAATTCCTGTCTGAAGGGGTTGAGTAATTTCTTAGAATTCAATAATTCAGTGAACATGAAAGTTTTGTCTGTGCACAGGTAATTCTTTGTGTTTCACTTTCAGGTGGAAAACCGTGTGGTGGTGAAGAAGACATTCACCAGAGCTGTGATCCAGAGCAGGAGTCAGACCAAAGGAAAGATTGACCTCCTGATGCTCTTCATGCTCGACAATCACCAGGACATCTTCAAGGTTTCTGAGTTTTGTTACTGTAATGAAGGAAGATGCTGACGATTGTACTTGACTCTTCACAGACTGGATCCATCACAGCTGCTGTTTTGTCTCACAGTTTCATCTTTTATTAGATTCCAGGTTCTCTTCACAAACTGGTCAGTGAAAAACTGGATGATATTGCCAAAAACAGAGATTCTTCAATCAGTGGTATGCTTCTAATCTTTAATTTATTTTTTGTATTAAATTATAATATTTAAATGTACATGATCGCAAGTGAAATTTATTGTTTTTTTTTTCTCTTTTACAAGATGTCCCTTTCTGTCAGCGAGTGCCAAAAGCGCAGTGCATTGAAATTATGAAGGACTCGACAAAAAATGAGCTGTACTCCCTCCTGAAGAACATTGATGAAAACAAGAAGTATTCTCAGAAAGAGAAAAATCGTCTTCTGGCTAAGTTTTACAACGGACATCCAGACATTTTCGCACAGTATTTTGGGCCTAGACTGAGTACTCTCAACCTACTGGATTTTTAACCTCTTTGCACTTATATCCTTTTTATGTGTGTTTTTACAAATAAATAATAAACATATTTAAGTCTCAAAAGTTTTTTTTTTAAATTGTTATTCCTTTCAGTGCATGAGTGTTTGTAGAGTCACTAGCGAAAGATGGTTAGTATGTAATTAACAGTGCAAAGTTTAAAGTAATTTTATGCGTATCAATAAACACAGTAAAAATTGAAATGGTGTCTATATGTGGGTAAGAGTTTTATTAACACAACGAGATGGTTTCCACCATGGTAAATGTAAAAGTATTTTAGCATATTGGTATTTTTATATATAGGGTTGTGTGTATTATACGAAAGGACAATACGTTGCATTTTTAGTAAGATAAAATTATATTGAATTGGTAAATCTACGTTTCTTTGTTTAAATCGCTGTTAAATTGCACCACAGCTATCTCTTTAAAAGCTGATACGTGTCTTGAAGCCACGCTGGCTCCGTCCACTCTTTACATGTTTCAATCTCTGATTGGCTGTTCTGCCCATGACAGACGTTGTGCACGTCCAATAAAATTTCAATATTTGATGAGACGTCACACTTGAAAGAATGTGCTTTGGGGCCTGTTCTCAGATCAGTGTTAAACGGGTAGAGCTCGCAGAGTTTCAATTGAATATTAACAACAACCACCGCTCCTATATCAGCCATAGAGCTGCATAAAAGCGTTGTGTCAGGGCGCAGCACAAATCTCCTCCCCGGATGCCCAGAAACCCTAAAACCCAGTCATCACTAAACTGCGATTTTTTTTCGGGTCGTTCATGGTGCGGATCTGTGAGAGGAGGATGAAGTTTTTGGTGGCAGTCACGCTGATCGTTGGCTCGGTGATTTTCCTGCTTTTCCCGAGCGAAACGGAGGCGGATGAGAAGAAAAAAGGACCCAAAGTCACGGCCAAGGTACACTGAGATACCGCGCTAGTGTTGCTTTCACTGCAATGCTGCACTGGCCTGTTGCATGCAGACAAATGAATTCCAAGTGAACTAACGTTACGATTCAGCTTTGCGTTTACACACACTTGCAACTTCTGTTGAGTTATAGCTCATTTTAATAGCATATATATATATATATATATATATATATATATATATATATATATATATATATATATATATATATATATATATATAAAAACTGGATGTTGGATGTGTTTGTCATAATGTTAATTACTGGTACAACGTTAAAAAATAATTCAAATAGGTTTGGATGAGGATACCAGAGGGGACAAAATATCACACACCATCACCTCATTGTATGAACCTGATTGCATCTTCCAATGAGATGTCTGTATTGTGGTGTGACTCCGGTTTCACTTCCTCCCCAGGTGTACTTTGACATAAAGATTGGAGATGAGGACGCGGGACGAGTAGTCATTGGACTTTTTGGAAAAACTGTACCAAAAACAACAGAAAACTTCGTTCAGCTGGCTACTGGGGAGGTGAGGGTTGAGTTTCTTTCGCGAACCAGTAAGACTCTTGATTCCAATCACAGTGAGGCTGAATAAATCTTGCTCTGACTTCCAGAAAGGGTTCGGCTACAAGGGCAGCAAGTTTCATCGCGTGATCAAAGATTTCATGATCCAGGGAGGAGATTTCACTAGAGGGGATGGCACTGGAGGTATAGCACCCACGGCTCTATCGGGTCTTGTTTAACATTTCGTAACTAAAGCAGATTAAGTGCGTAAACCTAAAATTTTTGATTATGTTGATCTGGGCCGGGCATTTAGTCTCATTTGATTATATGTGAGCAATTACAGACGCAGACTTAAAACTAAAACTGCTGAAGATGCCTTTAATTCTGGGGACAACAAGAACTTGATACGATGAGCAAAATGATGACCAATAAACCAAGTAGAATCAACTCTTAAATAAAATAAGACATGTCTTATTACACTCCGAATCCAACTGCTGGAGGCTCGTAACTGAGAATATTCAAGGTCGTGGGTAGAAGTACGATTCCAGCTCATTACTAAGTTTATTGAATTTAATGATATAAGTGTTATAGGAATATTAAACTCTCTCTCGTAGGAATCTCTCCGGAGGCCGGGTACAGAACAGCAGTACGATGGCAACTTTATTTTGTACTTCATTTAATTAAACATGGAAATCGTACTCTATTGAAGTTGAAAGAGCTACTCGTTAAGTAGAGAAGGAAGGAAAGCCGGAAAGAGAGCGTGCACCTGAATTTATACCCTCCCAAAGGACAGGCCCATCGCCTCCCGGAGACCCCGCCTGTCACCTCCCTCTCAGGCTAACACAACCTTTAAACACACATTCAATATGATACTGAATTTCCAATAACAATATTCCCTACTCGTCATTAATATCCACTATGATTTACAATTTTTTTTGCTGCCAAAAGCAACATTGGGTGTCATGTCAAAACTGGACTGAATAAGAAACTGAACTAAGATGACGTAATGACTCGTTTCAGCTACTTTGTTTCACCCTTATTAAAAGACAATACCTTGATAGACAAAGCACTCATTGAACCTATTTTGTAGAACTACATTTGAAAAAAAGTCAGTTAAAGTTTAGAAGTCGTATCATATCGGGTTTTATTGAAAAGCCATCATCCAGAGCACCCGTCTCCGCTGTGTCTGTGTCCATGTTGGCATAGAGCGTCTTTTCCTCTGGGCTCTAGTCACTTTAACAACCGCAAATACATTGAGGAACTCATCCAATCAAATAAATTTCATACTAGTCTCTCATTTTTTAATCTGTCCCTCGAGATGCAAAAACAGATAGTGTAGAGTTCGGCATCTTTTCACATTCTTTGGGGGGTTGATGTCATAAAAGGCACATTCCTTCATCAACCCCCGAACTCAGAAACACAGGGTTAACACGCAGACCTTTTTGGTCAATTGAAATGATCATAATTTGATACTTCTTTTCAACTACACCTAACGCTGTTATACATTAAAGGTAAAAAAAACTACTTATAATAGCTGCTAAAAGCAGGGTAAATTGTTTTAAATGTTTTTCACAAAGGACCGCACTAGGCAATGGCTTATGGCATAAAGTAATAATAATAATAGTTGTCTGTGATTAATTAAAATAGCTTTTATGTTTGGTAGAGCACCGGTCAAAATTTCCTCGTCTTTTCCTGCAGGAAAAAGTATCTACGGAGATCGCTTTCCTGACGAGAACTTCAAGTTGAAGCATTATGGTGCTGGCTGGCTCAGCATGGCCAATGCTGGGAAAGACACCAACGGATCCCAGTTCTTCATCACCACAGTCCAGACACCATGGCTGGATGGCAAACACGTCGTCTTTGGCAAAATCCTGGAGGGCATGGTGGGTGTCCTCCTTTCTGGCTTCATCCTGACAATTTAAAGCTAAACACGTCAGCCAAGTTAGCATTAAAAACTGAACCCCTCACACAAATGTTGTAACATCTGTGTGCTGTATGCAATTTCGTTTGAGGTAGTGTTGCCATTTAAATGTTTAAGCGGCTTTCACACTAACAACAGGAAATAAGGTTTATGTCGTTGTGTGGACGCTAGAAAATGTCCCCTCATTCACTATTTTCATGGTGGATATTCACCAGAGTTGTATAATGTGTATATATTACATATTTGAACATCCTTAGGACACAAAACCACACCACTATGTGTTCCACATTAGCCCCACCGCAGAACCACTAACATCCATTCCTCTTGTCTGCATGAAGTCAGAACCACAGTTTCCCTCTAATGTTAAAGTTTGACATTTACATCCTGAAGCTTCCGGTCTAATTTGTGAATGTACGGTCAGTCCAAAAACTCCTGGTCCCAATCTTGATGGTTCCTGCTAATCAGCGCAAGCTTTGTTTCGATATTAAGTGAAATTATCCATAGTTGTAGAGAAATAGTTGTCCAGGATTCTCTAATCATAAAAGGTGAATTACTTTGCGCCACTGAAATGTTGAGGATCTGATTTGATATCTTTTGCCTATCACGGTTATGAATGCAATGTTTCCCATCTCAGCCTTAGAGAACCATTTAAATCACCCTCACGTTCTGACTTTCTATACTATTTGTAGACAAATTAGCAAATACAATTATCCAGTAATTAACTTTGGGCGGAAGTGTTTCCATGCTTTCCATGAATGAGTACATTTCAGATTTGAAAATGCAACAGTTTGGCTGAAAATTTTCTAGTAAAGAAGCTTGCTCTTATTCTCTAGAACAAACATCTCTAATAGAGTCTAATATGATAAATATATGCAATCTCAGAGGGACATACATACTCTAACCTGTTTTAACACAAAGAAATGCATGCGTTTTACCCAAGTGTGTGTAGAAATGCTTTTATGATTTTTTAAATGAACTTAACACCAACATGAGGAGAAATTGTCTCTCTTAATTAACAAGATTAAACTCTTCTGCTTTTACGTAGTGTAACGGTGCTCTCTGGTTGGACCACCATAGCAGTAGAGGAAGATGTGTATCTAGCACTTGTTTAGACACTTACCCATTTTTTTATGGAATTAAACGAGTCATCACAAAGGTATTTTTGTGATGAAGCACCCAAACCTGGATTAAATGTTTAGTTTGAAGAAACTAGAGAAGCGATAGTTGCGGTCCCCACCAAAGTATGTTTTTCATTTAACTAATGATCTGGTATTCTTTCATCTTCAAGGATGTGGTGAGAAAGATCGAGGGCACAAAGACAGATGGACGGGATAAACCGCTGAAGGACGTGACCATCCACGATTGTGGCAAGATCGAGGTGGAGAAGCCCTTTGCAATCGCTAAAGAGTAACTGAAGTGTGGGGAACCCATGGGACTCTGGGTTTATGGGGTTGAATTTGGTGCCACTCCAGTTCTCGATGGAAGCAGCTGCAGAAACTGCATCCATCTCCTAATCCATCTCATTCATGTTGGGACTCAGTGTTTCTTTCCTGGATCCAGACCAAACATGGCATTCCTCATCATTCCTGACCGCTGCAGCCAGCTTTTGTAAACTAATCTTAAATAAAAGATCCAGGTTTTCTTAACATTGTCTTAGTGAATTATTGTCGTCTTTTGGAGGAGGTGGATTTTTTTTATATATATATATATATATATTTAAAGATTTAGATGAGTAATAATGTAAGATACAATAAATACATTTTTATTGTTGATTGCTGTTTTTTTTTTAAACACCATTTGACATTTTTAATTGCAAATTAAATTTCTATATTAGCAACTAAGGTACCTTATGCTATTCAGATTTAGACATAACATTTAAAGATTTAGATAAGTACTAATTTAAGGTAAAATGTCAATTATTGTCGATGGTTGCTTTTTTTTTTTAACCACATATTACATCTGTAGTTGAAATGAAATTTGTACATTTGCAACTGAAATGTATTATGCTACTCATAATCTATCTGTTACTATCCAGAACAAAATAAATCGACAAAGAATTAACTGGTCAATATCTAACATACATATTACTGTATGTGCAGCTTTGATGTACATGATTATGGCAATGAAACCTTTGTTGAATTGGGGCTTGAACATTATATAGAGGTGTACTATAATCAGTCTGTTGTAATACTTGTAAGAAACATCTTTGTTTCACCACTGTCCTTACCGATTCTGATTCCCTTTTCATTCCAAGGGAACAAGATGTGTGCTTGTTATCGGGAGTACAACTGCTTCTCTACACACTTGATCACAATTAGTTATTTCACCTGCATGCTTATCAAGATGATCGAAGATAAAGTTAAACAATGTTAAGCAATGATTTCAGTCTCAGTTATGCACAGTTATAACCCTTTTCAAGACGGAACCATGAACACATCAAACTGTTTCAGTAATCACCAATTATTTTAGTACTGACATGGAAGTTGAATATCATATTCCTTCATTATGCACAGACTGAAGTGTTGGAAGTGTTTAATTCTTTAAATTATGATGATTACGTCTGGCGATATATTTAGGAAAGTTGGACAGCAGATGTGTCAGCAATGAGACGTGTTCATCAGTTGGTGGCACTGCTGAGGTGTTGCGAGGTCCTATTGAAGTAGTTAGAAATACCGTTTAAAGTCTTCTGCTGATGTTTTGAGTTAATTAGCTGATTAGAATGTTTCAACAGCTGTTTTCAGTATTGAACCTTTTCACAATATTTATTTTCTGTGATACTGATTTGGGAATTTTCATTTGTTATCAGTTATAAAGTCTTTGATGCTTTTCATGTGGATGGTTTTTTTTATTTTGTGTGTACTGCACAAATTTAATAAACAAAAATATTATATTTTGTTTAAAAGATCAGCTCCTGTATTAAATCATACTTGACACAGATGTATTTTATTATTGCACTGGAGTTATGAAGGAAATATATTTACATTTGTAATGCACATGTGAAAATAAGTTTATTTTCCCCAAACAGCTCAGTATTTAGTAAAGTTAAAATATTCTAATTAAATACATTTTATTCCCATTTGAAACCTTTTTTCATCTTTATACATATTTATGTATTGCAAATAAGAGTGTGAAGGCTTGCTGTGCTAAGTTTCCACATAAGAAATATTCAGTAATTTTACATCATCATTTTTACTTTTCTTGTGCTACAGAAATAATATGTGATTTTAAACAGTCATGGATTTCAAATGTTTTAATTTCAATTTAACAAAATAAATTAAATGTTTTACTTATTTGTAATCAAGTTGCACACATAGCATCCGAATATGAATGATGGAGATCAACATAGATTTATTTAGTGGATACAGTTTTATCTCATGACAAAGTTTAGCTTCCAACAATAGATACCGACAAAGTCTAAAAGTTAAAACACCAACTTTAATAAAATGACTTCGAATAGATATCAACATTGTATATTTCCATAAACACACCAACTCGAGCACAAGTTTGAATAAAAAATTTTAAAAAGCCAATTTTAGAAAATTTTGCAAAATACTCTCCATAAAAAAAGTATAAAAGATAGAACAACAATTAGTATAAATTAGTACATAATACAAAATAAAGTATTTTTTGCTGGTAATAAAATAATACTATAAAATGAAGCCTAATTTACTTAAACTAAACCAGATTAAAATCAAGTGCTCAAACAATACATTTAAAACATCTGACTTATTTCTAAAAACCAACAAAGATTTCCCATCATCGCGATAAGGTATTGAGTCTATTTTAAAATAAGTTCAACTTGCTGCATGATCATTGATGGAGTGATTTTTCTTCACAACAATTTTCAGCGGTCACATTCCGCACTGACTGAATCTCAATGAAATGTTAACTAATAATGCAAGGACACATTTGCCTAAGACGCAGTTGCTAGGAAACACTGAATTCCTTCTGCTCATAACCTCTCCAGCGAGCTGATGGTGCATCTGCTAATGGTAATACTGGGGATTTTGGGATGCCCAGGCACCTCTGGTACACAGGAGAGGTCACTGGGTTTCCCACAGCTCTGTTTGAAACTCACTTTCATATCTCTGGGGTACAAACCCTGCAGTACGCCGGCTGCCACGATATCAGGGAGATCTGTGGAACCGATAAATCACAAACTCTTTCACTGGATGTTGGGTTTACAATAAAAAATCTATTTTGCTAAAATTACCTGATCTAGACTCAAGCTGGTATGGATCAGCACAAAAACCGACGACTCGCTGGTGGAATAACTGAAATCTACAGAGATAGACCATATTCACAGAGGAAAGTATTACCTCAGCATTACAGGTCCTTCTAAAAAAAATTTGCATTTTGTGATAAAGTTCGTTTTCTGTAACGTATGATCATAAAAAACGAAAATTCCCCTCAAAAAATGTGCATATTTCAATTGACCAATAAAAGAAGTGTTTTTAATACAAAAAAAAAAAGAAGCCAACATTCAAATAATTATGTTCAGTTATGCACTCAATATTTAGTTGGAAATCTTTTTGCAGAAATGACTGCGTCAATGCGGCGTGATATGGAGCCAATCAGCCTGTTGCACGCGTCTCTCAACTTTCTCTTCACAATATCACAAAAAAATTCTCTATGGGGTTCAGGTCAGGAGAGTTGGCAGGCCAATTACGCACAGTACTACCATGGTCAGTAAACCATTCACCAGTGGTTTTGGCACTGTGAGCAGGTGCCAGGTCATGCTGAAAATGAATTCTTCATCTCCATAAAGCTTTTCAGCAGATGGAAGCATGAAGTGCTCAAAAATCTCTTGATAACTAGCGGCATTGACCCTGCACTAGATAAAACACAGTGGACCAACACCAGCAGCTGACATGGCACCCCCGACAATCACTGACTGTGGGTACGTGACACTGGACTTCAGGCATTTTAGCATTTCCCTCTCCCCAGTGTTCCTCCAGACTCTGGCACCTTGATTTCAGATTGACATGCAAAATTTGCTTTCATCCGAAAAAAAGTACTTTGGACCACTGAGCAACAGTCCAGTGCTGCTTCTCTGTAGCCCAGGTCAGGTGCTTCCGCCGCTGTTTCTGGTTAAAAAGTGGCTTGACCTGAGGAATGCGGCACCTGTAGCCCATTTCCTGCACACGGTGGCTCTGGAGGTTTCAACTCCAGACTCAGTCCACTGCTTCCGCAGGTCCCCCAATGTCTGGAATTGGTCCTTCTCCACAATCTTCCTCAGAGTCCGGTCACCTCTTGTCGTTGTGCAGCGTTTTCTGCCACACGTTTTCCTTCCCACAGACTTCAGCAATTTCTCTCTGTGTCTAACCCTCTTGCTTGAGGGTGTCAGTGATGGCCTTCTGGACAGCAGTCAGGTCGGCAGTCTTACCCATGAGTGCGGTTTGGAGTAATGACCCCGGCTGGGAGTTTTTAAAAGGCTCAGGAATCTTTTGTAGGTGTTTAGAGTTAATTAGTTGATTCAGAGGAGGTAAATAGCTTGTTTAACGAACATCTTAATGATATGCTAATATTTTGGATAGGAATTTTGGGTTTTGATGAGCTGTATGCCAAAATCATCAATATTAAAACAATAAAAGGCTTGAACTACTTCAGTTGTGTGTAATGAATCTGAAATATATGAAAGTCTAATGTTTATCAGTACATTACAGAAAGTAACTAACTTTATCACAATATGCAAATTTTTTTAGAAGCCTTGAGTAATCAGATCCATGGAGAACAACAATGAATTAACTTATCCTCCAAGTGAGAAACTCACCGGTATCCATGTTCTTTATAGTCAGAATGATCATCACTGAAAAAAATAAAAAAATCAATACCATCACATTCATAACATATCAATATATACAATCAATAATATCAATATATAATACACATAACATAATAAATATAGCTACGAGCAGCAATTTAGAGCCTGATGCAGTTATTATGTTAGATTATTATGTTAGATTATTATGTTAGATCAGAATCAAATGTATTCCAATATTTGTTAATCTTTGAAAGAACTTATAAACCAGTATGATTACAGTAAACTCTGGCCATAAACAAAGCCTTTAACTATTTAATTTTTTTTATTCTTCCTTTTTTATATATAAAAGGAAGATGTTTTGAGTATGAGATTGTGGGTAAATCCTAGTTATCACCATTCTTTAATGCCTTGCCACAGGCAAACAGTTTGAGATATCAAAAATAAGCTTTGAATTAAACATGTTAAGAATCTATCGCTGGACAATTTTGAATTTTGTGGATGTCAATTAAAGCAAGGGCCCTATAACACAAACACACTACTCCAGATACAACCAAAAAGGTCATCACACCTATCCAAATTTTTAAACAGTGCCTCGTTTAAAAAAAAAAAATATGAGCGACAACTAAATCCTGTCATATTGGCTTGATTCCTCACAGGAAGAACGATCAATGAAAGCTGGCTCTTGATGATGTGAGTGTGATGTAAAAGAGCAGATGTGTCTCATTCAGAAGCTCCTCTTGTGGGTGTCTGACCATCGAGAGTTGTACGTCAAAGACACTTTAATTTTAGTGACATCATTTACTAAAAATATTCAATCATTTGAACGATTCATTTATATAGTTGATCTTGAATAAAATCTGATCGTGTGTTTTGTTTGATTTTTGGGTCTTCATTTACAGGAAATTAACGCCCTCACTTGTGCCTTCTGATTATTAACAGTGAAATCCGCACACACAAAAAAAAAAACAATTCATTCTCAATGAGTTACTACTCGAGTCATACTGAAGGCTGTTTATTTCATGAACAGTATATCACTGTCCTTGAGCGCCACCCAAGTTCAAGGAGTGTCACTTCAACAATACAGAGCAGGGGTATGAAGATCATGAACAAATTTCAGCAGAAAAGCCATCGAAAGAGCGTGTGAATCTCAATTTGGTTAGACGAGTAGAGACCTTTCCGCAACCTCCAGGTCTAAACATCATCCTTGTTAGTTTTGAGGAGAGTAAAAGATGATTAGTTTAAAGACATTTTGAAAAAGACCCACTTCCTGTGGCCAGTTGGTGGTGCTTAACCCAAAACTACAATATTCACATCCGTGTGATTGTAGTCGTTTCACAAACAAAGCTCTGCAGCACACTAAGGGAAATTATTAACCATTTCCTGTTTCTGCTTTCTTGCAATTCTTTATCACACTGCCAAGGAAAATCATTTGAGATATCAAAAATCCACTCACATCATCAATGTCTTAAGCAACTTCACTATTTTTGTAGATGTATAACAAAAATTGTGGTAGGTCTCTTTCCAAATGCAAAGCATAGATTTTTAAACTGCTTCTTTTTGGTGAAACTTCAACATGAGCTCTACATGTCAATTCACTACGGTGACCATGGGTGGAACCATTTAGGCTACAAAGAACTTCAAAACCCTTGACCCTCAATTCCATTTTCTGCCAGCTACTGAGAAGATTCAAGGTACTGATAGAGATCCAAAGCTGTGCCCAAAGTTTTTGGGCCCCTGAAAGTTCCGATTAAGTAAGAGAAAAACAAACAATCCTAACTGCATGCTCCCAGCGCAAACAAGTATTAAACAATTTTGTGTTCACGATTAAACTAACAAACTCCTATTTTTAAGACAAAGAGTAAATTCATACTCAGACCTGCAGTTTTTGCTTGCTGAATGAAAGTGTTTGACTTGCAGGAAGTCCAAAAGCTCTTGAGGAACAGCATCAATCTGATAGAGAATCACCTGGAATCACCAAACAAAATTTTAGTTCGGTTTTATAAAAAAAGTGTGGTCATCCTTCTCAAAACAAGCACAGCTTAAACATTATAGTTACTGACAGCCAGGTATGTAATCGCGTGGCTGCACCTGCATGTATTCCTCCAGCTCCAGGCGTCTCTGCTCAAGTGATTTGCTCCTCAAGTGCTGGTTCCTCTTACTGGGAAGATCAGGAACCCTCACAATCTTCTTTAGCTTCCTGTGAAGTGTCTGAAACTCACTCTGGCGCCGTAAAACAAAGTGTTTCCTTCCATTGAAGAGAATCTCAACCCTGAAGAGCTAAAACCAGAAAGATAAACAACTCAAGAAAAGCAACAAAAAAAAAAAAAGCTTCATGAAGGCATGTAAAGACACCTGTACACCAGCTGGAGGGGCCAATGAACTACTGTAAAAGAGAAACGCTAATAGCAGGTAAATGCAATACTCTGTACTAATTGGGCAAAAATGACAGATCCAAATTGAAAGCAGTTTTGATCATTATTAGTTGGTAAGCAGCTCGCCTTCCCACCACGAACAATTTTCACCATTAAAAAAATAAATAAATAGGAAAGCCCTTTGTACTGAAAATAAATGTAAAGTCCAAGGTAACAACACTTTTACGGTTTTATTTTGATTAGACATCAACTCCAAGAATCAACAATGTGATTGCATGCGTTTTAACACCAACAATGCTTCGGAACCAAGGGACAAGATTTTATATATATATATATATATATATATATATATATATATAAAAATAAAACAGACATTTGTGCTACACCTATGTCCCCACTCTCTGAACCCATATTTGCTTACCCGGAAGTGATGACTATGTTTGGCTACACCCATTTTTAGCTTGTTTCACTGATCATACCCAATGTCGAGCATGCTATGTCCAGGTTATATACAATCAATGTTCAAAACGCACTCAACATCGCCGTCCTAGTGGAACAATCCAACCTCTATAAACAAGAACAATTCATATTGTAACTTTGCATTAGCTCTCACCTTTTGTAATTATTTTCCAAAAGTTTTCCAACAACTTGTTGCATGTAGGTCAGTTGTGGTGACATTTTCACACTCATGAAAACATGGCTTCAAGCTAAATGACATATGATTGGTCGTTTGACATGTCAGTCAAATGGCTTCTTGGGTGGGACCAAAAAAAAAGAAGCCAAGTCAATGGCTAGGTGCAATATGGAATCTGTGCAAAGAGGCGAAGGGAGTACGTTGGCGAAGGGAGTAAGATATTTTAAAGTTCATTAAGGAAGTTGTCATTTGGAAGAATTTTAAAACTTTTATGAATGTTACAGCCGAACAAACTGTAAGGAACTAAATTCTGCCTTTGTGTGATCAATGCAAATGGCCAGGCCTTCTCAAGCATTACGCAGGAACCAAGGACAGCTTGTCTCGTCTGTTACCTGGAGTGTCTCGCGCAGTGTTAAAGTACACGTCTGTATCTGGCTCCAGATCCTCCGAGCTTAAGTAACTTAAGACTTCTGAAAAGCAACAGTATACGGAACCTTGAGAAATGTTAAATACTGATGTGTGGCAAATTCTAAGAACCATTATGTCTTTCTAAATTAATAGAATGAATTGTAAAAGTTAATATAACGAGAGAAGGATAGAAAATAACGTGACCATAAATGATTAACTTTAATGGAGGCAGATTTAAAGATTTTATTGGTTTTATCTAAATTTTAAAGATTACTACACAGTTCGTGTGCCTTTTGTTGTTCATGCCATGTTTATCCAGCAGAGGGCAGCAGCACGGAAAACCACCTTCAGTAATCAATCAGGAATTTCTTAGAGTAGCTACCAGAGGAAAACCATCATCTATAGTTTAAGTTCATCTTTAGGAAAAGCGAGTGAGTAGACCATTTCTAGTGATCATTCAGGAACATTCGAAGCTTTTCCAATTTCCAGTCTGAACATGGCTTTTTGACTTGATAAAAAAAACTGCTCTAGTCTTTTTCTCCATTTTAAGTTGCATTGGCTAAAAGCATCAGATATATATTGCATCATTTAATTGCAATTGCAAGTGTAATTTTTTTTAAAGCCCAAAAAAAAGGCTTGTATAGTTTGTAGGCACTCAATAGGCTCAATAAAATTAATATTGGTTAAAAGTTTTTGGGTTATTTTTCTTAAACTTCGATAGTAACATAATAAACGCTAATGTTTTGAATTGGCCTAACGCATACTTTCACAACAGTTTATCGCAGTTACTGATAGTTCAGTTATTCAGTTCCTGCTTTTGAGGGCTCCAACACAGCTTTTATTAAAGAATTTTATTCGTCTTCGAGGGTTAGAAATCAGTCAAGATGTTCTTAACAGATATTTTTAACAGATGGTTGATGGGGTCTTTGAACATAAACTAATCCTTCTATTTCTTCAAAAATCAGGCATCTTGAGAGCACAATTCTCAACCTTGTCTAGCTTAATTCTGCCACAGAGACAGAGTAAATATAAGAAAGCAGCTTGATCTTCAATCGTTGATGTCATTCTTTAACACTTGTTGGATTATTACGTCTTAATTGCGTCGTAATCTGCAGAATCTGATGCAATTTTTAAATTTATTTTAAAAGTGCCTTCAGTGCACTAATAACCTTTGACAAACTGTCTGTTTACACTGAATGACGTCACTGGAGGCGCACAAGAGAAGTGGAATACAGCTGGCGAGTGTTTACAGAGGGTTAAATGAGGAGAGGTGTGTCACTACCGCTCAGGTGAGATTCCCACACCCTGCAGCTCTGAATCCCTCCTTTATTTCCCTCAAAACCCTTCATTGTTCAAAACATAAAGAACAGACAATGTCATGAATCCAACATCTTCCTTCTGGGAGATTCTTGCAGAGGTACACATTACCTAGAAAGAAGGATCTCAACATGGAGGCCTCAGGTTTTAAACATTTGAACAGAATAGTAGTAAATGTTTTTCATTATAAAGAAAAAAAACACATTAAAACTGGAATACGGTTTCTTACAGAAGTAAAGGTACAGATAGCAGAGATCCATACACAAATCTTTTTCCACTGAAGGTTTTTCATAACTGCTGAGAATGTTCTATGAGATTTTTTTCTGAATGGAAATAAAGGCGTGACGCGGCATCACTAAGCTCCGTGATCGGCCAAAAAGAAAGGCAGCCAAACATTTACTTTTGAGCTTTAAATCCATTACATACACAGCACAAAGAATTTTCCTTCAACAGTCTTCACTGTTCCTTGCTGTACGCAAACAGCATTTCTGTCGCAGGTTGCTTTTCACCACACAAAACTCGACCTAGAGTTGAGCAGCTACTAACATTAGATGGAAAGTTGCATCAAATTCCCATTTTCTAACAATCGAACAAACCAATCAGGACCAGGCCAAGAATACTAAGGGGTCAAAAGCCATTTTGCTAAATGCTACTCAATTGCATCACATGACGAGGGTTGCAACCAAGAAGTAGCTTAGCACTTGCATGGATTGTGGACATAAGCAGTTATGTTAACCAATGTCAGAATCAACTTAACATGCCTTTGGGAAGTCGTTAAAAAGGTGATTTTTGCTTCATTTGTAAAAAAAAAAAAAAAAAAAAAAAGTGTTCTCGTTGCTACATGTTGAACGGCCAATTACAGATCACTGTTTTTCATTCTCTCCTGCCTCTGAAAGAGCTAGTTACTTTGCAGGTCGTGGTCTGAATTTTATACAAATGATCTGAAATTGTGACCCAAAGAACAACAAGTCCACATGGGTATGTGTATTTAAGATTGGGGGTTAAAAGTATTCCTTTACGTCAAAATGGAGTGCTCCACGCTTCGAGGTTTTAAAGATTTAAAAAAGCTCAGAATTCAGCAGATTTTGCAACAAAAAAAACTAACGTTTGATTTAGTTTATAACCGTTAATTAAATGTGAATGGTATTGTAATCACAATGTCGTCACGTCAATGTCTGTTCTGTAACTCGTGTGTTATATAAAACTCTGTTTTAAACATAAATTAGATCCAACTCTACAATAGAAGCAAGTGTAAGATATAAAGTAGTTGGAGATAAAATAATAATAATTTGTTTACTTGTTCTTTTACTTGATATTAACAAAATAATTAGAGGCTTGGCCACTTGATTGGCAGCATTTGTAGTCTTAGCTCTACTTATTTTTCTTATTTTGGCCATTTTCAACAAGTTGGTAGGAGCACACAGTGAAGTGTTGGACTCAAAAGTAGATTTTGAGAGCTCTCAGTTCGTAATCTTGGAATCTGCACTTTTAGAATGAAGTTTTTAAAGAAATCAAATAAAAAATCTATTTAAATCACGAGTCAATAAATAACGCAACAAAAAAAAAAACTGGATTTACTGTGCGTTTCTGTTCTCCATATGAAAAACAACAGGTTAGAGTGTGATGTGAAGTGAACAAGAGCAGCTTAAACTTTGGAGTCTCTGTCTCTATCTGAATGTTTAGACCTACACAGTGTGTGAGCAGATCTGAGAGTTTGTTGTTTCCCGTTTTCCACCCATAACAAAAGAGAGAACGTTCAGTTCCAGTTTCCCCATGCGATCTCAAACTTTCGCTTCTCAATGCTGTGAATATTTCTGACTGAAATAAACTAAGGGATTCTTAAGCATGTTGGGGCAAGACGCTGCTCGGGTTTATGCTCAGAACTATGATGGGAAATGATGACGAAAATCCTCATCAAAAATCTCAAACATAAAGTAAGCCTTTTCAGTTCACAGTTGAAACACAAAATACATTTTTTAGAAAGCTTCGATCAGATCTACTCATATCTGAAAATAAAATATACAAACTTTTTAATAGTGTAAACTAAATGCTGTGCTCCTAACTTTATTTTTATATTGTCAAAAACAACAGAATTCTTTTATAGCCCAGAAGCCCAAAAATACATGGAACAGCACCGTCCCATACCTTTATTTCTGAGCTATCCAACTCCAAACTTGTAGACAAACATTGACACGTTTGATCTAGGGGGTATTTTTCCCCCCACTTAGTTATTTTAATAAACATAACTTTTATTCTCGGTTACACTGTGCAGACCTAACTGCAGGGGAAGAGCTCACTGCCACCTAATAAATATTAAATATCCAAAATATTAAGAAAGGACACTAGTTATTGTCATCACTGGATCATAAAGATCCAGAAGGTGCAAACAATGTAAATCGTTGCTAAATGTAATCTTTTTCTATTACTGGCCTTTCACAACTACCCTAAAGAGTCACATTAGCTTGTGCAATTTCAAGAAAACTATTTAGATTTAATAGAAAAGGCTATTTGTGACAACAAAGGCATCAAAGCTGGTGTATAAAACTCTTTCTGCCTATATCAGCTTCGCTGGAACCTTAGTTAAATTGCTCCTACGGTATTATGATTTTCAAAAAAGATCATTATTTTGCCATCTCTGAGGCTAGGAGGAAGAAGCTGCTTCAAATAAACTATTAACCGATCAATCCTTAAACAAACCCATTAAGCAAATACAGCATTGCACGAATGTAGATTTCTCACCCCTCCTCCCATGGCAGAGAAAATAAATCTGCAACTATCTTACTGAAGAGAACACCACATTTGTTAGCCATTACTTTGATTTTTGAAGGAGTTTCACTACTGAGGCATGCAGGTGCTGTTGAGTACAGTCTGACATCACAGTGTCCAGGCTAAAAGACTCGCTTTGATAATGACTTATTACAGCACCTCAGAGTCAACACTTTCTTATTAAAGACAATGACTTGATAGAACTTTCAGATTTAAAACTTTAACTGGATGTTCCTCAATCTTAAAGCTATGCTACAGGCCTATAAAATAAATATATATATTTTTAAGAAAAAAAACTCTTATTTCATGCAGTTTAAGGAGAAAAAAATTATGATTTTCACATAAACAACAACAAATATAACTATCACGCTCACAGGCAATTCTGTGCCGAACTCATCCTGGAAACATTGCTTTGGCTTTAACGGCAGATTGAGTCATGAGGAGACAATTTACATTCTAAAAAGTATCATACAGAGCCTTTATTGTTGGGCATTTCCGCTGGGTGTAAGAGCTCTCTTTCACCCGTCACAGTGTTGGTCTCCAGTACAGTAAGAGACGCACACTAGCTCATCTGTGACCCGAGACCTCAACATTTGTGAGCAGGGCTGTTGCCAGTCTGACAGGTGTGTGTGAGTTTGCTATGGCAGCTTTGACTGACATCAGCATGTTGTGGTGATTGTGATTCAGCTCGTCTACTTTTAGCATCACTGCTAAGAAATCCTCTAACATAGAAACCACAAAGTCTTCTCATTCAGCTCCAGCTCTGATGATGAACTACCGATGCGGTACATTAGGGATTAAATAAATAATGTAAGGTTCGGTTAGATAAGATGGCTGGATTGTTATGCCAAAGTCAAACTTACAGCAACCTGTTCAAATGATGTCTTAAAACACATTTAATTCAACTTAAGTTAGTTACTGTGATTAAGAGAAAAATCATGTGGAAATAAACATGTCAGCAAAAACTATAGCCATTAACAACTTTTGGCCACTTGGTTTTCAGGTATATTGCCAGTCGTGTTTCCGTAAATTAATCAAAAAGGGTTTGAAAAAAAATGGCCAAGATTACGCGTCATACAATTGTTTGGAAATTAAGATTAATTGTTGCCATGAAACCATAGAATAAGAAACGAATAATTTCAGCTTTAGAACGATCAAACAATAGTTTCTTTAATGTTTCAGACCTAAATGTTGAAATTAGTAAACTGTAGCATTTCAGAAATGTAGAAGTGGTGAATTAGATCAGGATGGCATTTTTGCAGGAGATATTTTTTTCCATAGTATTTTGCAGTTTTGTGACAAAATAGCCAGCAGGCACTATTTCATTTTCAAACTCGTGATTATATATTAGACATAATAGACGAAATAAGCCTGAATTTGACAAGCAATCTTTTAACCCATTTAACATGTGTTTTTTTCCCCAACAGTGTCTTTAAATAAAACATTTAATTCAAACAAATTTAGTTAATATGCAGTCTGTAACCTTAGCACCTAATGTATGCAGGGGAAGTCGGTGAAAATGACTGTTACATTAATATTAATCCTCACGAATTTCTTAATTACAGAAGCACGTGCCGAGAGTCGAGCTGCCGTTCGCGCGATATTAAAAGCCAGTTAATGAACCAAATAATCACACTTGAAGAGTCTGTCTGTCTGGCTCACTCACTTTGCGCAACTTTCCCGTCTCGTCCACTTCCCTCGTGAGAGACGGAATGAAGACCTCTATGACCGGAGACACACACTGGTTGTCCTTCTCCAACATCTCGAACGCTCAGAAATCCTCACAAACACACAAACTCTGCGAACTGAGACCGCTCTCTGAGGCGCGAACTCTATCCAGCATGGACCTCTTCAGAGCTCCTCCTTGTCAAACACAGCTGAGGTAAATGAACCCGTTTCTAATTTTATCCAATGAAAGCGTCGTAGAAAGCCAAAATCCCGCCTTTAACACTAGATGCCCAGGGTTTCCAAATACAAGTGATCGTATGTAACAAGATTGGAAAAAAACTAGGAAAAAAATCGATTTAACTCAACAATTTATATCAAAATTTATGTGACTTTTCAAAGAAAACGTGTGTGTTTATTTCAAACATAATATTTATATTGATGTTACTAACATATTGCAAAGCTTTGTTTGATTTGATTCGAAAGATTAGGAATATAGGAATCGTCAATAATTCAACATTTCACAAAATCATACTATTATGCCATTGTTCAACATTAAATTACCTCTGGTATTGGATAATTTATTCAAAACACCTGCAAAGGCTTTTCTTTTGCCTTGAGATATTTCAGCCTGGCAGATGCTCTGTATGAGCATAGGCCTCGTCCAGCAGCACATTTTAGCGAAGATGTATAGATCCGGGTACTGCGTGGACACTTTTTTATGTATTTAACCCTTGTGTGGTGTTCATATTATTGTTACTCAGGCGGTGTTTGAGTAACCCTTGTGTGGTGTTCATATTATTATTACTCAGGCGGTGTTTGAGTAACCCTTGTGTGGTGTTCATATTATTGTTACTCAGGCGGTGTTTGAGTAACCCTTGTGTGGTGTTCATATTATTGTTACTCAGGCGGTGTTTGAGTAACCCTTGTGTGGTGTTCATATTATTGTTACTCGGGCGGTGTTTGAGTAACCCTTGTGTGGTGTTCATATTATTGTTACTCGGGCGGTGTTTGAGTAACCCTTGTGTGGTGTTCATATTATTGTTACTCGGGCGGTGTTTGAGTAACCCTTGTGTGGTGTTCATATTATTGTTACTCAGGCGGTGTTTGAGTAACCCTTGTGTGGTGTTCATATTATTGTTACTCAGGCGGTGTTTGAGTAACCCTTGTGTGGTGTTCATATTATTATTACTCAGGCGGTGTTTGAGTAACCCTTGTGTGGTGTTCATATTATTGTTACTCAGGCGGTGTTTGAGTAACCCTTGTGTGGTGTTCATATTATTGTTACTCAGGCGGTGTTTGAGTAACCCTTGTGTGGTGTTCATATTATTGTTACTCGGGCGGTGTTTGAGTAACCCTTGTGTGGTGTTCATATTATTGTTACTCGGGCGGTGTTTGAGTAACCCTTGTGTGGTGTTCATATTATTGTTACTCGGGCGGTGTTTGAGTAACCCTTGTGTGGTGTTCATATTATTGTTACTCAGGCGGTGTTTGAGTAACCCTTGTGTGGTGTTCATATTATTGTTACTCAGGCGGTGTTTGAGTAACCCTTGTGTGGTGTTCATATTATTATTACTCAGGCGGTGTTTGAGTAACCCTTGTGTGGTGTTCATATTATTGTTACTCAGGCGGTGTTTGAGTAACCCTTGTGTGGTGTTCATATTATTATTACTCAGGCGGTGTTTGAGTAACCCTTGTGTGGTGTTCATATTATTGTTACTCAGGCGGTGTTTGAGTAACCCTTGTGTGGTGTTCATATTATTGTTACTCAGGCGGTGTTTGAGTAACCCTTGTGTGGTGTTCATATTATTATTACTCAGGCGGTGTTTGAGTAACCCTTGTGTGGTGTTCATATTATTGTTACTCAGGCGGTGTTTGAGTAACCCTTGTGTGGTGTTCATATTATTGTTACTCAGGCGGGGTTTGAGTAACCCTTGTGTGGTGTTCATATTATAATTACTCGGGTGGTGTTTGAGTAACCCTTGTGTGGTGTTCATATTATTGTTACTCAGGCGGTGTTTGAGTAACCCTTGTGTGGTGTTCATATTATTATTACTCAGGCGGTGTTTGAGTAACCCTTGTGTGGTGTTCATATTATTGTTACTCAGGCGGTGTTTGAGTAACCCTTGTGTGGTGTTCATATTATTGTTACTCAGGCGGTGTTTGAGTAACCCTTGTGTGGTGTTCATATTATTATTACTCAGGCGGTGTTTGAGTAACCCTTGTGTGGTGTTCATATTATTGTTACTCAGGCGGTGTTTGAGTAACCCTTGTGTGGTGTTCATATTATTATTACTCAGGCGGTGTTTGAGTAACCCTTGTGTGGTGTTCATATTATTGTTACTCAGGCGGTGTTTGAGTAACCCTTGTGTGGTGTTCATATTATTGTTACTCAGCCGGCGTTTGAGTAACCCTTGTGTGGTGTTCATATTATTGTTACTCAGGCGGTGTTTGAGTAACCCTTGTGTGGTGTTCATATTATTATTACTCAGGCGGTGTTTGAGTAACCCTTGTGTGGTGTTCATATTATTGTTACTCAGGCGGTGTTTGAGTAACCCTTGTGTGGTGTTCATATTATTATTACTCAGGCGGTGTTTGAGTAACCCTTGTGTGGTGTTCATATTATTGTTACTCAGGCGGTGTTTGAGTAACCCTTGTGTGGTGTTCATATTATTGTTACTCAGGCGGTGTTTGAGTAACCCTTGTGTGGTGTTCATATTATTGTTACTCAGGCGGTGTTTGAGTAACCCTTGTGTGGTGTTCATATTATTGTTACTCAGGCGGTGTTTGAGTAACCCTTGTGTGGTGTTCATATTGTTACTCAGGCGGTGTTTGCGGGTCTCGTAGACCCATTGTCTTTTGCAGATTTTAATTCACCCAATCAAAACATGTTATGTTAAAAACTTAAACAATTTTTCCTTTAGCCAAGAAACAAGTGATATAAACAGCAAATATACTTTATTTATTGTTCTTTAACCTGATTTCTTCACGTTTAGAATTTGAACCATGTGTGGTGTTCTCATTATTGTTACTTTGGCAGGGTTGGTGTCTCTGCTGGACCCATTGTATTTTGGCGCTTTTAATTCACACAATCATACAATTTTATTCTAAAATTAAAATGTTATGTTTATGTGTGATTTATGCTTGTGTGGGAAGAGAGAATTAAGGTAAAGAATCTACCATTTTCACACTTTAACATGCCCCGGGTCCAGTAGACCTGAACACCTTGTGTGTAATATAAATGTGTAGGGGCCGTACGTGTGGGGTCATAAAAAATCTGTTCTGATATATGTTTTTCACAGGAAATGAGCCAAGCCCAGTGAATCTCAGCTTCAAATAATAAATGCTTGTTTAATTTTTCTTTTGATGAAAACTGAAAATGGGTCCCACAAACCCGAACACCATACAAGGGTTAAGTTCATGTACAAAGGTTTCGGCCACCCTAATTCTCATTTCGCAGCCATAAAAGTGTAAATAGTGCATGGATTTGGATGTAGCACAGGAATCCTAAACGTCACAAATGCTGTGTTAAACACCATTCTCGAATGTCGTTTTCATGAGCAATTCTCGTTTATGTGCTCTACACTTGCGCAAATCCATGTTACTCTCTTCCATGCGCTCACACTTCTTCGTAAACCAAGGGCTCCTCATTTATCCGTTCAACTTCACGCAAGTTCCTCTCAAAAATTTGTGTTTGTAGGACTCCAAGGTAACAAAGCAATCAGATGGGTTTGTGTCACTCTTTGGTAATGCATGCGGGAACTGGAATCGGTGCTATGTGAAGACTGAAGCCATGAGCAATCAACAAGATGATCTTTCTTTCCAATCAGAAAACCTCAGCTCACTTTGGCTCGCTTTCAAGAACCTCATCCCAAGCAGTGTTGAAAACTGTCCCTGTTGAGTGAACAGAACGTGGTGGAAGCTACCCCAAAAGCATGCCGCGTTGAGTCGAGTAGAGCCGCTACTAAAGAGCTCGGTGGAAAAGCAGCTGTCCTTTTGCAAACACAGCAGAATGTAAAACAATGGAGCTCCGGCATAATGGTAGCACACAACGAACACATTCAGTCCCCAGCAATCACACGCAGACAAGTGAGCACCCTGACGGTTGGTTCACTCCATCTATCGCCAGACCTTTACAGCACAGAGAGTAATTGAGCGTTTAACATGTACTATTATAACACCTCTCAGCAGTCCAGGCTCACAGATACCACGCTTACCTCATCTTGCTCTTGAAATCCCTATATTTAACACTTAGCTTAAGCATAGGCTGCACCACACCATTTGGAGGAAAGTCTGTATTTATACTCACAATATGCTTAGCAACATAGTGTTAAACAAAATGATGCTGCTCTGTGCAGTTGTTTGCAGAATTAGCACACCGCTTGTGCAAAAACTCAAAAACAACTTGAATACCTTTACATGGATTTGTCAAGTAACAGAAAAATATTTGACTGCAGTAAAAGGATCATTGTGTGAAACTTTTTAACTGAGATTTTAAATGTTCTTACAATCTGTAAGAAAAAAAAGATTTTAAGGCAGAGGACAATTACCTTAAAATCTTTAAACGAATACACTTTTTAACATTTTATTCCTTCTTGTTGTGTTGAAATCTTGCCTTTTCTGATCAGCGTCATCATGTAAACCAGCATTTCTTGGTTTTGAAACGCATCCCCTGATGCGAAACCATTCGTATTGTAAATACTTTAATAATTTATGATTACATGATTACAAAAATGCTTTTATTGTCATTTGCAATACTGTTGGCTGCAGGGGTTGCTTTCACATAGAATACTTTTTCATCAACATTTTAAAACAATATTACAAGCGAAGCAACAATGAGATATTATACATGTATAACGATCATAAATGTCCCCATTGTCAATTCATGCGCACAATTATGCTCACTATTATGAAAAATGACGCTTTATTAAAAACATCAATCTCATTCTTTCACAGCAGACTATTAAACCAACCCCTAGTCAGGTTGCACAGCTCTAAGAGATTTCTATCAACCTATTGTTCTACAAAAGGTCCGAGGGTCAGTGAAGAAGCCCTGCCTCATCTCTTCTGTCTGGAAAATAATAAACGAGTATCCCATGATTCCCCGTGACATGCATTCCTGCATTTACTGCTGACCAAACACCCTGCAGGCTGAAGATACACTCACACATTCCTGATGCTCAAGTGTTACTGAGCTCTGGAGCGTTTCTAACCTACGGTCCCTTCGATTACCTGGTGAACGTTTACTACATGATACTTTACAGGGCCATTAATCCTGTGACAATGACTGCATTGACAACTGACCCTGCATTGACAGATTGAGGAAGGCATTTACAAACAGGGAATTGACTTAATTGTGGTGGGGTTTTCAAAACACAGAAGAAATACTAGAACATGAAAGAGCCACACTGCCTTCTGTAGATCACACTGTGTCTGTAAGAGTGCCATCAGGAAATACTGACTTGATTAAACAATCGAAATCTTTACAGACTTTTAAAAAAGGCATTACCTTATTGAAACGTGTTAACTCTTTCACTGCTCACTAAACCAAATGATTGAGCGTATTTGAGTCTGTGTATTGTATTTAGTTTTTTTGTATTTACAGTTTTAAATGCAAAAAAAAAAAAAAAAATATATATATATATATATATATATATATAATTTTTATTTTTTTGCAACTGACGCTATATATATATATATATATATATATATATATATATATATATATATATATATATATATATATATATATATATATATATATATATTATACATAGCTGTCAAATGCAAATATGAAGTTTTTAAGTGTTACGACCCCAAAATTGATGATAGGCCTCTAAGGTCGGGGTGTAACAAAAAGGTGGAAGAACAGAAATCAAAATGGGAAACAAAACGATACAAAGAACAACTTTTTATGCCAAATCAAAAGTGCTTTAATTAACAAAACTGATGACAGAGTAAAACCAATCAAATACAAATACACACACTCCAGGGGCAGAGACTAAGGGACGCCAGGTAAAATAAAACATAAACTAACTAGACAGACAGACAGACAAATCTAAGATAACTAAATAACACACAAAAAGCTAGAACGAATCTACACTAACTCGAAAGGTATTACAGTAAACAAACCTGACGCACACCGCTAAACTGTGTGTATAACAGAAAACGATCAGAAAAACTACGTGCGGAATGTATGTCACGTGACGTGCTAAACTGCCTCTGAGACCCTGGATGGCAGAAGACAACATACGTAACGTGACACACCGGATAGGAAACGGAATTCGACTCAAATCACACACTGGAACATAAGCGGAGGGAAACGCAAACAAACACTGAACAACTGTAGACGAGCGGCTAGCGAGTGGAGGCACTTTCTCCACGCCCCTCTAGTCTACACAGATGAGGCGAGAACTCCGCAGAACCCTCGCTGCCGGATAAGTGACGAAGCGTTCCTTCTCAACTCCAGCTGCCGCCGCTGATTCGCAGACGAGCTGAGGTGGTCCGCCTCCTGGATGGTGATCGGCGTCCAAACCGGCGAATCAGGAGACAGCTGGAGTTACCTGCGGGAATCAGAAACGCGCATGGGCTCGCGAACAAACAGGTGACGAACAAAACAAGGAAAATGCTTTAAAACGCTCGGAGCCGTAACATAAGTGGCACCTCAATTAATATAGAATCAAAGTAAGTTTTTAGATTAAAAAAAATAGTATTAAAATAAAAGATGTTCATATATGTGCATGTTACTTTTTCCATAAAATTATATATCAAGCATTTGGTAGTTACTGATATTTTAAAAATTATGGGATGTTGAAACAAATTGAATGAAATTAGTGACATTAAAAGCTAAGGAATACAAACAAATTGCTTTTCATTTGCCTTTTCTTGGTGTGGCAGTTAAAGGGTTTATTAAATTTCCCAACATTTTGTGTAAAATATTGTTAATCTGATTTCTGTTATAACAAATATAATTTCTAGATAAATCTTTATTATGCATATCCTCATAGTGTTTTAACCCAGTGGTCTCAAAGTCAATTCGTGCAGGGCCGCAGCCTCTGCTGTTTTCGCTGAAACTCTTTTTCAAGAAGACACGATTCCAACAAGCCAAAAGGAGCTTGATTAGTGGAGTAAGGTGTGTTGCATGAAGACTGAAGTGAAAGACAGGAAGTAGTTTAGCCAAATCCTTAAACTAAAAAAAGGAAGCGTTCCCCCTGAGCAGAATATTAATCACAATGTTTCTGTTCCTGCGTTCCACAATAAACAGTGTTCACTTTCGGTTCAGTTTAAAAAACATTTTTTGGACAATGCATATCGACACACTATCTACCACGACTATGTATAACACGTTTAAACCTTATACTAACATATACTCATTTATACTTATACACCATTACTCAGGAGAAGAGACAGCATATGGCTGTTTCTGAATGCTCGAGTCAACGTCACAGGTGTAGTTCCTAGTTACTGAATGGTTGCTAACAATAGTAACAAGAACGATAAAATAACGTAATTTAAAAAATAACGTTTCTGATCAGAGATTCTGTGCAGGAACAGACATACACAAAGATGAATATATCAGAACAGTTTTGTGCATACGTACAATTCCAGTTTTGTTGGTATGCATCTGCTCCGAAGAAAATCTAAATTTTCAAGCGGTTTGGACAGAAATGTGGCTCATTGCGGTCCGGAAAATCCACTTTAAATAAAACCCTTGCACAGATTTTTTATCGTTTTATTGCAAGAAATGCTTTATACCCTGCAACTCACAGTAAGAGTCGTCAAGCTTCTGCTAATAAACACAATCAAACACCATTTTGATTGTCAGTAGCCTTGGCATCGAGGGTCTGTTATGTGTTGGGGTATAAAGATGTAAACAACTTTACTCGTTTAATTCCATCAATTGAACTTTAAGGACTGAGTGGATAACTTAATTCTAGAGGAAATGCACTGGCAGGTCCACCAAAACTGTTCTACCAGACTGTTTTTGAACGAGGGTCGGTACAAAACAGGATTTGGAAAGAAGTTGAGACTGAAACGTGGATATGCATAAACTCCAGAAAAAGTGAATTAATTTAAAGTAAATAAATAAATGTCTAATGAAACGGACTCGCAATAGCAATCCTAATAACGTTGGCGAACTTTTTGGCTCCGATCCTATTCAAAACTCTTACATGAGATCATGCTGCCACACGTTTCTCATAAAGAAAAATATATATGCATATTTTTATTTTGTATTATTATATCACTCTCCCATGCTTCCACCGAGTGTGTGTTATAAAAAACACCAGACCACTAACACGCCTAAAGTTATTCCCTAAAGAACCAAATTAACTTGTGTTCAATTGGAATCTGTTCAACTCTGGTCTCTTAAGTAAAAAGAATCCACACATAAGTTAGAGCATGATGCTCCTGCTCTCACCTTGTTCATAAACTATATCAATATCTATATCTATATCGTACAAGAGAAACACAGTGAAAAAAAAATGCAGATTAAATCACCCGTTTGATCTTTGTAATTAAATCTTTATTGTTTTCCTCCAAAGAAGAGTCCATAGTGAAAAAAAGACGTGCCCAATTTACTCTAAAAAAACAAAATACAAAAATGATGGCACCTAACAGTGAAATCAAACTGGCTGATTGTGAACAGAATGGCCAAAAATGTATTAATAAAGCTAATAAAATAGAAAATCCTAACATTAGAACTGGAGGTGAATGAAATCTGGCAGCAGCAATCATTTGCATAAAAAAGAAACAGAAATCTGCAGTAATGAAGAAAGATTTTACCGTTAATAACATAGCAAAGGTGTTTTAATTTTTATGATAGCATAATTATGGTTTGACACAAATCATAAGATGTTGGCGTACATGTCTACAAATGGAAACGAGTAAATAGGAGAACATGCTTTTAAGACCCAAGTGCTGCTAGAAAGAAATCCGATAGAAATAAGCGCCTGGTTTAAACACGAAACCATAAATCGTTTACATAAAAGAAGCTCTTGTGTAAAAAAACAAAACAACAACGAGCAAGTAGCAAAACAGTTTCTGTGGTTTGAACATTATCTTCCGCTAACTGTATCGTAATCTCTTCGCCGTCCGCAAAACGGGGTCGATGTGAGGTTTAAAAAGTGTACAACAACCTTCTCTTCTAAAAAAATGTGATTACAAACGGCATGGTGCGAGGTCGACCAAGTGGCATGATGGGAAGTTCTCTGCGTGAGAGCAGCGCCCCCTAGTGTATACCAGAGACTAAGCCAAGAGAGTGATACATAAACTTTTGGTTGCATTCGAACAGGAAGACAGACACACACCCACCACCTTGCTTTTACATTCCTCGAGGATTCAACGGAAGTAAAAAGGAGAAGAAGAAGAAGAAGAAGAAGAGACGGAGGGAATCCAAGCTTCCGGAGGACGAGAGAGACTTCCACCGATTCCAGACAAGAGGTAACGAGTGAAGAAGAAGAAGGCCTCAGTCATGTGTCAGCGTGTTTCTGCGGCACCTCACGCAATCGCCTTCGCCTCCGGTAAAAACGCCTCCCAGTATTTTATCAGCTGGAAGGACAGAGATGATGATGATTAATGATCGGTTCGGTTTAAATGAGGGATTCGGGATCACTGAGGCTTTGGTTGTTTTCAAACCTGTTGTTGTGAGTGCAGCAGTGACTCCAGGTACTTGAGGATCTGCCTCTTAAAATCTCGAGTCTTCTCTTTCTGGGAGTAAGAATAATGAATAAAGTCAGCAGTTTCGAAGAGAAAATGCTGCAGGTTTGGATGGCTTAAGTTGAAGACCACCTAGACTCAAATTTAAGATGTATTTTGAGGAAATGCCAGAGACTGACCCGTAGCACATAATTAGGATGTCACATGTCTAGGGATGCACCAAAATGAGAATTTGTGGCCAAAGTTGAAAAATAATGACAATTCTTGGGCAAATACCGAATAGTTATCAGTTTTATAGTTTTTTGAATATTGCATAAATAGCCAAGAATGGATTTAAGACATTTTTTCAAAGAAAATTATAAATAAAGTGGTTAGATTTGATGAAAACATCAATTTCAACAGTAGATAGGCTAATAAAACAAACAAAAGAAAACATTTATTCAAGTACACAACAGGGCCAGGACAAGTTTCTCAATAATAAGTACTAAATAAAACATTGACGACTGTGCCGATGTCAGGTGGCAAATAAAATGTTTAATAAATGTTATGTGCTTAAGCTATGAATGTAAATGTCTATATAATAATTTATTTGTTAACTTTTATTTTAAGTAGGTTGCTTTTAGAAAATAATATAAATACGAGTTAACTATGCAGTGTGCTTATCCTTAATCAATGATTTCCTCTGCTCTGTAAACTTTTTTATCTTAGATAATTCATGTCCTATAAAACCCTAGTATTGGAGTGAGCCATATCCGAAATTTTTGCTCTGCATGTAACCCATCCCAGTGTACACGCACCCAGAGCAGTGGGCAGAGACGGGTTATCCACCAGACTGCCCTCAATATTGGATGTGTAATGAAACAGCTTAGTTTTGCCATAAAATTTTCTCTCGCAACCATGGGATCTCTTGTGGTTCTTGCCGCAGTCTTAGCTGCTGCTTCTTTGCTCATCCAGGTAATAATCTATATCATCACAGATAAAGTAGTCGGTGGGAAGCGGATCTTAATAGATTACAGTGAGGTGTTCATGAGGGGCATAACAGCAAAAATGCCAAGCATTCTGGGTACTGTATCTTAAAAATAAAAGAAAACTCTCAAACATTGACACTAAATGCCATTTTTAGCAGTATAGTTTATACTACTATACTCAAATTTAGGAATTTTGCACTTTGTCACTAGCAATAATGAAGTCAGGGAGGGTTGCCTCATTTCCTAGTCAACTCTTGATTTAAATTATGTAGTTCAGGCTTGATTCATAAATCGCTGCTTACAGCCATATTTAGTTGTTAGCTGTGACTTAAAGCCCCTTTGTACATATTTTACTCATTAATTTAGTAATTATAATAAAAAAACAACACAGCATGCATCATCAAAACTCAAATAACCCACACTAAATCCCCTTTATTAGTCATTAATTATTCTCTCAACCTATCATATTTCATCTTCTTATGATAGCAGCAGCTTTGCAGACATTTTCAAAAACCCTAAGAAACATTTTAAATGTTAGTTTAATTGCATATGATTCAAGAACAGATCCTTACGTCGAATCTCATGACGTCCTTCTGAACGGTGGCGGAGATTCTCTCAAAGTCCCTCTCGTACTGCGTGACCTTACCCTCCCACTGCCGAGGAAAAACAGGGCTATTAAAGAACATGATATTATGGCATGATGTGGCTGAAGGGAACAAAAATAAAATACCTCAAAGTTTACTATTTAAAGTAAAACAGGGATTTGTTGAGGACAAATGTAAGACTTTTTAAAGACCTTTTAGAATCAAATTTAAGATTTTAAACAATTCAAGAGATTAAAGCATGCTTCAAATGTATTGTTTGTAACACTCACTATCACTTATGTTATGAAGGTTTTCTAAAAAACTCTAGCAACCCTAACTATGCCTTTTACAAAGTTGAGGGTTTATGATGTCTTTGACAACCCTTACAATCACATACAAATTTTAACAATTATTACATATTTCACTATCTGGCAACCCTAGCCATCACTTTTACGACTGAGTATATAAACCTTTTCTCAAACTATGGCACGTTAAACATCATTTTTTGACGATTTATGAAAGTTTTCTTAAACTCTGGCAACCCTAACAAAGGCTTTAATGTTTTTGAGCATTTATGCACATTTTCTCTGGCAACCCTAACCATAATTATTTTGCATGTAGGGGGATTTCATCAATCTATGGCAACTTCAAGCATCAACCAAAAAAATTCACAGGTCTTATCTAAAATGGGCTTTACATGGAAATGAGAAAAATAAGACATAGAAAAGTGAATTTTTTAAAGATCCCATAGAAGCCCTGTGTAAATTAAAAAGAAATAAAGCTCAAATTAAAAAGAAATTATTTTAGGTAATTTTTCCAGTAAATGCTAAATCTCACAGCGCTTTGCATTAAACCACCCTTGAATGATATGTTTGTGCTTTTATTGAATTGAGTTTTATTGTATTTTTACACCTCTGCTTTGATTGTCTGAACTCAACTGAAAACGTTGTTTTCTCTAGAAACAAGCTAAAAACATGTGCCTCACAACCAGCTGTGGAGATGATAAAGTCTACATGAAATCTCCACAGGGTTTTGTTGCAGAAGCAGCGTGATGCAAACATCTAGGTCACTCGACAAAGTGACATCATCTCTGCAGCACCCTTGGACTGCCACAAGTGTGTAAGCTTCTCCAGGAGTGAGAGAGAGCAGGTGTCTGCGCTGACCTCTGTGATCTCATCCTTGGCCTGCTGGAGCTTGTCAGGTTTATTGGCCCACAAAAGTTTGGCTTCAGATTCTCGTTTCTTCTGCAACATGTTCTCAGCATCCTGCCAGCGCTGCCATGCCTTCATTCTCTGATCGAAGCAGCCCTGAAACACACACAGGAAATGGCTAGCTGGTACGATGTTAAAAAAAAAAAAAAAAAAAAAAAAAAACAAGTGCAGAGAACAAAGAAAGATTTTCCTCCTACAGAACCATGCAGAGATACATAGTTTTGTGCAATTTTTTTAATAAACACACAAAAAAAAAACAATTACAAACTCAATCTTTATGCCTGAGCATCGATCTTTAACAGCCAGAGCCAGAGCGTGGAGAAGCAAACAGTATCCGTCTTAATAGCATTTAAAAATACACTGAAAAAAAAAATATATAAATATAATTGAATGTGTGGTACTATACACAAATAAATAAATAAAAGATCAAAATAATAATAAAAAAAAACAACTCCAAGGAATCATTAATACAGATTAAGAAATATTGATAATAATGTTATATTTTACAAAGGAGGTTTTTTTTCTTTCTTTCTTTTCTGTAAACAAGGCCCCTTCATGGCTGTTCCATGTACACATTATAGATCAAATACTTACAAAATTACCATCGTTACGCTTACAATTTTATTTCATTTACAAAAAAATGAATATATAAAGGCAGAGGAAAAAACAATATTTCAAAGACTCCTACAGAACGTAAAACTTAATGAGGTTTTCATGGTCACTATAAAGATTTTGTCCCATACTTGAGGCACAAACGTGTTTTAACGAAAATGTAATAATATAATAAAAAATAATAAAATCACATGCACAAATGTCACCTGGCCCCTGTTATATTAGCGCAAGTAGTTTTTAAACTGTTCCCTGTGATTCAAATAGAAGTGGTTCTCTCTAATCGGCTATAAACCAGATTTATCTATGGCCCTGGTTTTCTGTCTTTTTTTAAACCAGAAGTTAAGATTACCTTAAGATTTACCTTCCTTAAAATCTTCCTTTTTTGTGTGTGCTTCACAGAAAGCACCGCACTGATCTAAAAAAAAGATCCACGAATAAACAATCACTTTAACAGCTAAAAGAAAACCTTCCTTGTTGCTTCATAAAGCAAAACTCTCAGAATTAAAGCGCAGATAAGAGACGTTCATGCACAGTTTACGAGCTTGATAAATGAACAGATTATGGTAAATTGTTTGCTTCTGTTGCAGATCAAGGAGTGGAAGTGCACGTACCCTGACGGCTCCCAGCAGTCGAATGTAATCCGCTAGCAGCTCGGAGAAGGTAAAGAAGTCACTGGCTGCCTGGTCACGATGAAGCTGCTCGATTCGATCCTCCACTTCCGCCAGCTGAGACAGCGCTCGCGACAGCGCCGTGTTATCCTCAGAGCTGCCTAGCATCGCCACACTCTTTGCAAACACTGCAGTGTTCCCAGACAGCTCTGAAACACACATCAGACTACAGATAAGATTTGATGATTCACACGTTTAGTGTGTTGTCATGCTTTCTCGAACAAACTTTCCAATATCAATCATCATCTTGCATGTTAGCTTGACTAATTATGCAAATATTCAAGCATGAGCATGGTTCTACCTGAAGACACATTGTAGTTGAAAATAATGAAATAAAGAAAATATGGTTGTTTCCCTAGTGTTCTAAAAAGGCTTTGACTTCAGTTTTTCAAGGTCTTTGAGTGTGTTTTGATAACATCTCATTCCTCACAACCTCCTGGTATTTACAACACCTCTTTATGACCCCTTTTGGAGATCTACCATTCAAAGAAACATTAGCACAATTGGAAGAATCTGATTGGATTGATCAGAAAGTATTTTCATATGTTGCCATAGCAGCAAGGCCTGATTTTAAGGTGAAGTGAGAGAACAACACATGAGGATTTTCCCCCTGACAAGTTTTGGCTGCTAGGCTGATGATGGCTTTTCAATAAAAACTTATTTGATTTGACTTCTTTAAGCTTTACTGCTTTTTTACAAACCTAATTCAAAAAAAAACATTACACCCTCAAACAACTGCAATCAATGTGTAAACATGATTCCAACACAACAGCACACGGCGAAATTATGATAATATTCTAGAACGAACTTTGGAGTTTGTGTCATTAAGTTAAACATTAGAGCGACTATTAATGCTAATGCAAAATTAAATGTTGCCAACCTAACAGCTTTAGCACATAGACTGCATTGAACAACTTAAAGGAACATATTATAGAGTTCCTAATCATTAGAATGCTCAATAGTGTTCTTCTCATTTCTTGTCAGGTTTGTGAAATATTAGTTTTAATATATTGTTGGTTTGTTTCCATTGTGTTTCAGTTTCATTTTCCATCACCTGTATTTTATTGAGTTTAAAACTATTCTGGGAAAAAAATCCTTTGCTTGGATATCAATCATGTTCAATCTCATTTTTCACATTCATGTGATCAATCACATTTACAAAATAAAAATGTAACACTGAAACGCAAAGAACATCTTTTCTGACCTTTCCGGTGGTTGACGAGTGATTCAACCATGATGTGGAGTTTGCGAAGGATCTGCTCTTCATTTTCTACATCTTGGATCTTCTCATCAAACCACTGAAAAAACACAAACAAAGTATTATTTTAAGAGTACTGCCTAGAAGTTAGCTGTCTCTTCAGTCACGTAATAACCCACTCACCACGTCCTGTTCGTTCATCTTGATGGTCATCTTACTCACTGCATCTGTGGCTTTGTTGAGCATTTTGAGGAATCCAGCTCCACTCAGAGTCTGTGTGCTGACCGCTCTGGGAAGCTAAAGCACACAAACAGATATAAGAGCTGAAGAAAAAATAGTGGGGGGCACGTTTGACTTTGGGGAAAATGCTTTTTTATTTTTGTATATAGATTTTTTTTAACTGTTCTAGAATGAAGTGCAATACAACTCCACTACATTAGGGGGAAGTGGTGAGTTTTTTTTACATTGGCAGAGGGTGCGAAGGGAGCATTTGCACTGAGCATGCTCGCTTTGCACACAGTACAGAGTATGAGATTGAAGTGTAGACACAAAGTGTAGCAGACCTTTGAAATATTTATACTTTAATAAGGATACAGTGTTATGCAGAGGTGTACTTATAACAATTTTATAGACAAATGATACTATTTATAGTCTCACCTCATCTTTCTCTAAAAACTCTCTGACATCAGGGTCCTGCAGGAGAGACGGGTGGCTCACGACCCGCTGGAGATACCTGTAACACGGACATACTAAAGTCAAAACGGAGAGATGACTTCAATTTTTATGACATTTATGACAGTTTAACCTGGAAATTTTCAGACTAAAAGTTTGTAAATGGTTTTGAGATGTATGTTTTTCTCATGTCAGAGCTGATGGAATAATAAAACAACACTTCACGTTTACATCCCAGGGAAACATTAATTCTCTCCGGGTAATGACAAAATCCAGCTCTTTAATGCTCAATGGCCGAGTAGCTAGCAAGCATATGGTACATTCCAGCGTGAATGACTGACTCGACATTTGAAAACAGTTTTAAGACCAACTTCAATTTCTTGACTACCAATCATCATGCCAATATTAATATCCAGTGGAAAAGTGACATCAGAGCAATCAAGATCAAGTTACAGCTCTGAATACAGAGCATGAGCAGTATCGATTAATGCTTGCTTTTAGATTTACAGTTGAAAAACAAAGTACTGGCAGTATAGCAAGCAGTTTTAACATTTAATACTCTTAGTACATATATAGTCGATAGCTTTAACCATATTAATGACTAGTCAAATTTTAGTCATCACTGTAGTTAGAATGCATTTATCCCTATCTTGAATTAGTAAGTATTGTGAGATAAAAAGTTCGTAAATGTTAAAGCCGCTCGCCATATTGGCAACCTGCCCTCGGTGATGTTTCAGCTCCTTTAAGTCTGAGCTTCTCTTACAGAGCAGAGAGTCGAGGCCTGCGTGGACGTGAAATAGGTTTAGAGTGTGTAGAGAGTAAAACACACCCATAAAACAGTGCCGATTGTTCAACAAGTGACTGTAAAAGATCTTGACAAGCTCAAATAATAATATTAATAAATAATAATATTATTATATGATGTTAAAAGCCCTTCATACCCCCTTTGCTTGTGTTCCTGAATGAAAACCCTCCGCATCAGGAAATTCTCTCATTTGCAATCACTGATAGACAGACAAATGGCAAAAATCTTGTTTTACGGGTAACATTGGAGAGTGCTGGTGAGATGCGCACCTCTCTAGAGCAGCTCTCCTCCTCTCCACAAACTCTGCAGAGGATGGGTCGTCCTTCCCCACTTTCACCTTCGTCATTCCTAACAAAACAAGCAGACAGATTCAGATCGGGATGGAATCAGGTCGAAAACACATGCTCCTCGTCTTACCCATAATGCTCTTCTCTGGTGGGGGAGGAATGATGTAGCCGTTCTGTGAATGTTTCTCAGACAGCTTCTCGTACAGTCCCAAGAAATCACTGAAGCGCCTGCGTACAGTAAACGTCTTGCTACGAAACATGGATAATGATGTCTGGAAGACAGTGAAGGAAGACAGGTGTTAAGAAAGACTCATACTCGGTCTGGACGGGTGTTTGAAACGGATCAAGCACTCACCTGTGTTGAAACTTTGTAGACCATGTAAGCATTCATTCCATCCCCTATTGAAAAATAAAACAACAGGTTGAGAAACGACTGGCTACAAGTCCATAACCCTGCTTTTTGGATTCATTAGAAATATAAGCCATTAAAATACCTCTTTATCCAAGTAGTGCGGATAATGTTAAACAGTTGAACTGAGCCATCAGAATAAGCAGATTAAGGACAGTTGGTTAACGCTAGTTTTTTGACCAGCTGAAATCACCAAAACAAAGACACGCTCATACCGATAGTGCCATGGCACAATTTTAATAGCTTTTACAGAAAAGCTACAACTTAGTCTTGTTTCTGATAGGGACCAACACGATCACATGCCACACCTTTCATGGAAAAAAGTTGAGTGATATAAGAAAAGCTTCATTTACATGTGAAAACTTCAATTTCATAGACTGCTGTTTTTAAAGGTGTCACGAACTTGATTTGTAAACCTTTTTCACAAATTGATATCTCTCTAAAATAAATCTCTGTTATTAAAGAGGGTGAAATTTTAAAATAGGAAATCTTTATTACTCCACCCAAATACGGAACACCCTTTTCTCAGAGGCAGTGTTAATGCACATAAAGCATGAAAGCCTTTCTTTGAAGAAAGAACGAGTGAGATCTTTAGTTTTAGTTTTATCCTTTTACAAAGGCTGGAGCCCCAGGTGAAGAAAAACATAAGGCTTTCTGTAGTGTTAGAAGCAGCTCTCTGCAGTCCCCGCTGCAATAAATGCGAGGCTTCCTGGACTGATGATGTAAGCCGTTTCATGGAGATTGAAGAGGCAACAGATATCACAATGGACAAAGATCAAAGAAAACTGAAGGTGATTCTTTTGAGATGCAAGCTGTCCACAGGTTGTCACTTCATTGACTCAAAAGAATTACTCTTTACTTCACCTGGTTCATGGTGTGCGTATACTAGTGTACAAGAGAAATTTTACATGAACAAGTTTATTTGAGAGAATGAACGAACAGAAACATCTGCTTCAACATCTGGTGCATAACTTTTATAGCTTTACAGCTCTAGGTAAACATGTTAAAATATCAAGTAACACACAGGGCTTTGTTTATAGTTCAATAGTGCTTTAAAAAATGAATAAATTTCAAAGCGACTTCTTACAACAAGCTTTTTACATGTTGACATTTATTTAAGCACCGGAAGTATATTTGGAAGAGGCTTTAAATTGGGTATACACTAGAAAAAAAAAGAAACACACACACACACACACGCGCACACACACACACACACACTATCCAACATATAAACCAAAGGGACTTTTCTTCCTGCTTCATTTCACCTCTACACAAAAAAACCAGAAGGACGGTAAATGAAAAAAGCTGGCACAGGCAAACAGAGGAAGCTGGGATCACATAGCACAACTTCCAACAAGCCTATCAGTGACACAGTTCCTTAATTAGAACATTTTCACTTTAGAACATCCGGATCTACTTCACTGCAGATTCAGCTCAACAAACATTATTTCAAACAAAGCCTTCACCTGCACTTAATACTTCATCAAAAGAGGACACATCGGCCAATCAGAGAGCAGCAAAAACTCACCAACTTTCTCTGGATTGGTGATGGAAATGTTCAGATCAAACTTGTCCTCGCTTTCCTCTTCTTCCAGCTTCAGGTAAAAAAAAAAAAGAAAACAAGAGGAAGATGTTAGAAATTAACCAGAGTTAACTCTACATTTCCATTGACATTTCAACTGTTTGTAGGGAAATTAAACAGGATGTTTTACCTCCTCCATAGTTTTAGAGGGAGCTTTGCTGGATATGTTCACTACAGGAGGAGCAGGATTCGAAGCTGATGGGTTCACCAAGTTTTTCTTCTTTCTGTCATTTTGAGGACTATCAAGAGACAACTCCACTGTGGCCTCTGAGGAAAACAAGAGGAGATGGTAGGGCATTTTATGGACCAAGTAAAACGCAAACTGGAAATCACAAAAAACATTTATCAGCATTATGAAGCAGGGATAAGGGTCAAAAGTCACTGAGGACCTCTTTCCCTTTCCTCTTCCTGATGCTGAGAGAGCAAACCATTGCTAGAGGAGTAATGTGTGGTCAGTCCTGCTCATACAGCATGTTTGAGAGCCAGCGATGGAAACAAAAAAAAAAGAAAAATGTTGAGTTCTGCAAAAAGAATGACAGCACTTTAGGTGCCTTTGAGACTTTAAATTTGGTCTTAGCTCAGAATCTGGTCTTGGCTCAGAAATGAAATGAAAATTAGCTTTGATATTTTACATCAGTGATTCTGTTATGTCAGGGTTTTTAAGCATGAAAGGAACTTACAAAGACGAGTTCCAGAGCATGTTGTGGAAGGTGCCAAGTTACTTAAAATCATATTAATTGGCTTATAAAAATAACATTACCAGTATATAAGACATGACCTTAGGGAAATCATCAACGTTGTGCAAGTTATTCCAAATTCCAGCAGAAGGAAATAAACTGACAGACTGCATTTCTTGAAATCTGATGCTTTCATCAGCTGGTGTGCACGGTCACGTTAATGCTAATGTTTTTAAAATAAAAGTGTCACTGCACATAGAGACTGCATCAGTGGCACAAGATAATGTCAGATTAAATAAATTGGAACTGATTAAAAGTTGCAGATTAAAAGTTTGACATTTGCTAGCTAAACAAACAAAACTCTCGACGGACCACTTTAACATCCCATGAGAACCCGAGAGAGATGATAAAAACATACTGAACTCATGTGGGTGTGATTTCTGCTCACCTATCCTACGAGCGTGTTTCGGCAGAGAATAGAGCAAAGCTTCCAAACTAGCGCGACTGGCTGCAAACGAGATGTACGCATACTGGTTGCACATAAAACGTGATCTGCCCCAGCATACTCCGAAAACTTTAGGAATGAAGGAAAATTGATATCTGGAGGCAACTTGTGAACAATTAAGAAGCACTTAGTTAGCCTGGTAACTAAAATGGATCAAATTGTATGTAACAAATTGAAGTATCAACATTTTTGTCACCCTCTGTGTAGCCTCTCTGATTTTGGCTGCTACTTAGACTAGCAGTAGTGCGTTTGCTGTAGTTCTTTGTAACTGATGCTTTTTAGTCTGCGGACATGCGTTATTGTGGTATTTATTTCACAGATTTATTATATATTTTTCAACTATTACATATGGCTGCGATTTGATTCCGAGCATAATATAGCTCTGCTTTCAGAAAGCATAAAAATCAATCCCTTCTATACCCCACCAACACTTCTATAGGGATATCCCTAAAAGTCTGGAATCAGCCCTTTATGTTCTGATTCCCAAGAAGCACCCACAGGCTACATCCAGCTGCTGCATAGGTATCTAAAGTTCTTAAAGTGCAGCCTCAATCACAAATTGTACTTAACAGGCAGCCTCAACAGAGACCCTGCAACATTGGTTGATGCACAAATAACAAAATGCATCACAATTAACTTACATTTTCTGTTTTCCAAAAACTAGAAAATCAATAACTTGAGCCTCTCAATAGCATCAGTTTATATTGTAGCTCTTGGTTCACCATTTAATATTGACACATGCTTCATTTGCAAAACAAACAACTATTTACATGACTGGCATGGTAAGCCTAGAAAACTACTGCATGTGTTAGCAACTAACAGGTGAGTGAGAGAGCAGAACCAAACACTCAACCTTTGACATTGTTAGCTCTTCAGAAACCATGTGATTTAACACACAGCTTTTAAATCGACTGCAAGCAAGTGGAAGAAGAGAACATAGAGAGAGAGTTTGGAAGGGGAAACGCACCTGAGAAGAGATCCTGCTCCTCAGAGTGTAAACCGTTGGTCCTGGAGCCACTGGCAGATTTGACAACAGGTTTGGTCTCGGCTTCTTCTGTGAACAGATCCTCAGCGTCCTCATGAAATTTTGGATTGACTTTCACCTCTGCAAGGACAGGAGTCATAGATGGCTGAGGCTTCCTCGGTTCAACCTTGATGGGCTCGTTGAACAAGAAGTCTTCATCCTCATTATCACCAAACAGCTCAGCACTCTCTGCTTTATTGGTGGAACTGCTTTTCAGGTCTGATTTTTGAGGTTGATCGAAAATATCCAGTGGTGGTGAATTATTGTTTTCGCTCTTTGGGGGTTCGATGGATTCGTGTGGGAGATCTGGGAGGGGGATTTGGAGCTCCGGTGAACTCAGTTCATCCAGAGGATCGCTGAACAGATCTATAGCTTCATCGCTGGATGGAGACGGAATCTTGGTGTCTGTGTTTATCTTGGGTTCAGAGTTGATGTCACTGAGTGGGTCGCTGAAGAGGTCCTCTGTTGGATCACTGAAGATGTCTTTAGACTTTTCGGTTGGGTCCGGTGATGGGGAATCCATCTCAGAGATTGACTGCAAATAAGAGATTATACAGTATACAATTATACAGCTTAATGCAGACTTAATTGTTACATTACTTTACTGGCTGTTATTAATATCATATTTAAAACTTGTGCATTAGGTGGCTATAAAACACCCTAAAACTTTCTTTATTCACCTAAAGTAATTGCACTCCAAGGTTTGTGCATGTGTAAAAGGTCCAGATTAGCACACTGCATAATTCAGTTTGTGTTGCATAAACTAAGCAAAACCAGAGAAACAAATTGTAAAGGGAGAACAGTGTCTGAGAACATTCTATATTTTTTCTGATTCTCTACAAGAACTATTGGAAGCTTCATCCATCTTCTTTAGGTTGCCAGTCTCTTAGTTTGATGGGTTTTTTTATTGGTACAAGAGAGACAGACAAATAAATAAATAACACAATGCATTACTGAACATTCACATCTGCTGAAATTCAATAAAATACAAAGATATTGCAATATAATAAAACACTAGTCATTATGTATTGATTACCTTGTATTGATAATTTCAGCTGCTTCATATTACACTGTAACCAATTCCAACTGCTTTTTAACAGGCGGATGTTTCGGATAAAATACTTGTGTAATAAATACAACACGAACTCAAATGAGTTTTTGCAAATGTTTAGGCCAAAACATTTGATTCTCAGTGTGCGACAGAGCTGCATGATAATTGTGGAAAAAAGGACACAAAGTCATGATTACACTGGTTGCAACTGAAAAATTATAAACATGCATGTCTTTTGGTAGTTCTGAGAAATAATTAAATCTAAAGAATCTAAATCCAAACACACTTTAGTCGTGTGTGAGATGTTCAAGTACAAAAACACAAACACTGAAGACCACTCACTGGAAGATATTGCAAACGGTTCTCAGGGCTTTTTCCAAGTTGAATGAAAAGAAATTCTAGGAATATTTGCGATTCGCCCAGTATCAACAACGTGAACTGCCATACTCTGTAAAACTAAGCATTCTGGATACTGTAATACTAGGTAGTGTAGGTGACATTATCAGATGTTAAAACAAATAAATATTGACACCTACTATCCATACAGCAACATTATAACCTTCTTTTAATTAAAATCATAATCACTGATGGAAAAATGTATAATTTCCTTGTGCAGATACGTATAATCTTCCTTGTGAAGATTTGATCTTTAATATGTGAACGGAAATGTGATAATTGTTTTTGCTTTGTTTTATTTTTTCATTCTGTTTTTACTGCAGTGAGCAACACTTATATTTTAAGGTGCAATATGTGTGTTTTATGTCAAGTAATTACAATTGTATGTACAGGAAATGTATCAAATATTTAATGTAACATTTTATCATTCAAACTATTGTTTCATATCGCCAAACTTGGATGAAATATTGGGATATTTAAAAGCTATATCATGGACACATATATTAACCACATTATTGTGTTCAATAACTTATATCAGGTATTCTAGATATATCTTACACCATGAGTGTAATAATATTAAGTGGAAATCCCAGAATTTACCATCATAGAATAAATATACTCAAGTCGTGCTTCAGCTGTATGAATGCACTCAGATAGCCTGTTGTCTAGTTTACAATATTTAAAATGATAAACATTTGTTTAAAAAAAAAATACCAGTTCATTGTAAAGAACAACGGAATTTAGAAAATCTGGATACAAGATTTCACCCCTAGAGGTCTCACTTTCCATACACTGCATGTTGACGCAGTCACGTGACGTTCAGGGCATTCCCGAGTCCACTCTGCATTCCAAATCCCGTTCTGCATCCTAGACACTTCTTGATCTTAAAGACACTTCTTGATCTTAAACACACTCTAGATCTGTTGGAAAGGTAGCTCCTATACATAGTAAACCCAGATCAACCAGTGTCAACCACATTAGGCACATCATGTGACCAACCTGTACCAACTCATGTCTCAAATACAGATATTTTCTCATGCTTCATCGTGCAACTAAACTATGCTGATCTTCTTAAAACATTTCTAAGAATTAGAAACCTATACAAGAAACCTATACAGGACTAGGCTCACGACATGTTGCATAGTAACAATTACACACTAGCAAGAGTGAGGTTTCAACCAAGAGTTTGTGAGTGGAGATCAAAAGACTGGATTAGCCAATGATAAACTATCAAGTCACTCGTCAATGGGGCAAACAAGGAACATGAGCTCCCCAAAATGAATGCTTTCTTGAGGTTTTCAGGTCCTTTTGTTGACAGGACAGTACACTATGTGTCCAATTCACTACCTCCCAGCAAAACCACAAAAAACCAGGTCTTTAGGAATAAAGGAGAGGAAATACTTTATTTACATTTACTAAAGTAAGGGAAAAGCAACCACAACCAGTCTTTGATCATAATTGTATTAATATATTTGTACATTAGCATCCCTGCTTACATCCCTCCTTTTCCGGCCAATAAACCTAAATGTTAGACGTGTACAAAGATTGGCATTGGGGTAATTTAACCAAACATTAGCCAAATACTAGCTAATGTTTGGAGCTAAAATACCTTTTTATTAATATTAATAAGAATATGACCCCATTTTCATTTACATCAAAGTTTATATTTTAAATACTTTCTATAATTACCCTTGACTAGTCTCACGTAGCCAGATCTTCAGGGAAGGACATGAAAAAAGCAGCCAACATCCCGTACCAAACTAATCGGACTTTAGCCTATGCTGTGCTGAGACTACAACAGGTCATGTCCAATCAAAATATTGGCTTTTAAAACATTCCCTTCACTTGAAAGTATGCAGTATAAACTGAGTTATATGTCAATTACCAACAGCCAAAAGTTCTTCACCACAACACAAAACATCTTCACTTATATTCAGACAAAAACTGTGTGCACATCATAGCTGAGATGAATGAACAGTTTTAGTTTTTGGTCGTGATTGCCTTGTAAACACCAAGCCACCAACTCATGACTCACATATAACAACTGTAAATCCCTTCCCACTCAAAAAACTTCAGAATAGAAAAGCTTGCTAAGAAAAATGGACGTCAAACTCCCATCTGAGACTCACATGACCAGAAGCACCTCAGTACTTTGACCTGAAATGTTTTCTCTGTGTAAATAATGGCTGCTGGAGTTGATTTATGTGCAGACCTGGTTTACTGACATAGCACACTTTGCTCTAGCTTAATCTTAAAACTGTACACACTTACAATAATTGACAAAAAAATAACATGCATCAAAAGTGTATTACACAAGCGACTGTGCCAAAGCCTCCTTAAACGTTTTTAGTCATTCTTTGACCTACTTAAAATCGAATTAATTGTTACATATTTGTACATTTTGTTTTGAGCCTAATTTGTAGAAGGGGCCACTTATAAAGATTTATGTGAAGAGAGTCTCTTCTAACTTTCTTATTTATGCAAAATACAACACATCTCTAACATAACTTACAAACCTAACAGTGAATGAGTAAACTGGGTCACGTTTCCAGTCATATGTTTTTCCTCAAGTACAAGAGATCTCCAAGAACTTGAAAATGTCACATGCAGGCCTAAAATCTAATCTAAAACACAGCGGAACAAAACATAATTGAGTAATGAAAATGACGTCACTGTTGAACAAACGAACTCATATTTTAATCGTTAAACTCCGCGCGAGACACCAAACGCTGTTGATGGGCGGCTGAAAAAAAAGAGGAACCAGGTTTGAGGGTGACAGAGAAGTGAAAGTGGGCGCTCTTCTCCTTCTGGGTGTTTGTGTGAAGTAAACAGCTAAGAGACTAATTAGCATCGCGAGCGTGAAATTCGTTACTTACGGTTCCCGTAAAGGCGTCCGCGCCCTCGTCACTGTCCTCCAGCAGCTCGGGCTCCTCTGAGTCCGGGAAAGGAGGAGGACTGCGTTCCGAGCTGGTCGCCATCTTCAGCTCCACACACAGTCACACACGGAAAAACTTTATTAGACGTGTGGAGAGCGCCAGACAGTTAAAAATGAGAGAGTGACATTAGCGTGAAACAGAGCGAGAGAGTGAAGCGGAAAGAGAAACAGCGACGCTCGGTGGTCAGCTGAGGGGTGGGATTAATGGGGGGCGCGTCACCAAGTTAAACCCCGCCCAAAATAAAATAATATTAATACATATATTATTGTTTTTTTATTAATAAACCATTTTGACGCAAACATTTCTTAGTGTATACATTTTTGAGCTAAAACAATTAAAGAAATATTTATGATTAGGGCGGTCTCTGATGACGTCATCCAAACCGCGCCCCTCACGGGTCTGTTTACAGAAGTATGGAGCAAATTCAATCTTTTCCTCTATGAACATGTAGTTCGCGCTCATACTTCACGTATTTACCGTGGAACGCTATCATGCCTCGACGGTCCCATGAAGATACAGAACCACTGCTATTATCTACCGAATCAGAAGAAAATGGTAAAATACATTTTAATTCTGGAATAATTGTGGCTAACGTTACGGAACAGTACTGTAAACGTTAGTCCATTGCTTGTCAATAGAAATTAACTTTGATGACGTTTCTTTACCTTGGTGAGATGATTTTGTTTGATTAATTGTTTCCATCAGATGATCTAAAGTCCAACAGAAAGAAACTTACCTACGAGGAGGCGGTTGAAATAACAGGTTAGCTCGTCAAAATTGTATATTTTCATGTGATCAGATGTTGATGAGTATATTGTTAGAGTGTCCTGTCGCTATTACAGCAGCATGCCACTGTCAGTGTCAAACTCAGTTCCTGGAAACTAATTGCTTCACATAGAATTGTCTTTCAATCTGAATGACTTCATTGTCTGGATCAGGTGTGTTTAGTTAATGTAACGGTATGTCATGTCTAGGAGACAATACTGACATTTAAAAACACAATTTTTTTTTTAAACTTGCCCTCAGACAAACAGCCTCATTTATATTTTAATAGCTAATGCTAATTGGCTACAGGTTAGTTTTGACATACAGAACATACGGTTTTTTTTTACATTTTATTCTATTTTAATGTAAAGTAATAGAAAATTATAAAAAGTAAAAATCAAACACAGTGCAATTCGAAAGTGGGATGCAATAATAAAACAGACATAAGAATACTTCTGGATTTGAACAAAAGAGGAGAAAGACAGGTAGCAAGATGAATGGGAAGCTATTTGCATATCTTTATATACAAAAATATTATATTATTCATTGATATCATGATTGACTTCTGTTATTCCTTGTTCCATGGCCTGCCAGCCAAGACATTAAACAGGCTACAGTTAGTCCAAACTGCTAACACACGAACCCCACACACCTCACATCACTCCAGTCCTGCAACAGCTTGATTGGCTTCCTCCAAAGCTCCGTTCAATTTTCTCCTTCTAACATATAAGTCTCTGAATGGCTCTGCTGCTTTCTATCTCAGGGACCTTCACTCTGTCCGCTCACACTCACGCTAACTGTGCACAAGCTCGACGCAGCCGTCCTCCTCCTCCTCGATCCTTCCTGCTGCTATAGGATTTATATATAAACTAGGGACAGGAACAACACTCTAACAACATACTTCAGGAAAAGGTGACCTCTCTTCCCACTTATTTGGCATGTTAAGGCATATTCTCGCATGTTAATTTCCATAACATGCCAATTACTTGTGAAACCAATTTCACGTGTCAATTACTTGTGAAACCAATTTCAAATGCCAATTAATTTACTTGTGATACCAATTTCACATGCCAATTAATTTACTTGTGATACCAATTTCATGTGTCAGTTTCATTGTATTTTTGTTAAATTTCAGTTATTTCCTTGCTAATAGTAAATATGACATAGGCATTGTGTATGACAGTTGCCAAAGTAACATGTGAGCTATATAGAATACATATCTTATTTGTTAATATATGACTTATATGTGGATATAATGAAAGAATACAGGAGACTTATATGGTCTGTATTTCCATGTAAATGAACCTCAGTTTTGCCTATATGTGGCATACATGTTACCAAATACGTGCATATATTTAGCATATACATTAGGTTTCATATATTCACAAATATCCTCATAGAAGTTCTTTCTGTCTAGGTGACACCCTTGTTTTAGAGATTGGCACAAACAATGACAATGCGTTGGTACATATAGTACGTCATACCACTTGCAATGCCAGGGTGGTGGGGTTAACTTCTTATAGGTCATAAATCAACAATGGTAACTTCGCAACCTTCTTCTAAGCAACTATTGATGCTTGTGTGAATGTTTCTATGCAGGCTTCGGACTCTTCCACTGGCTGCTGCTGGTTGTCTGCGGGTGGGCGAATGCCAGTGATGCTGTGGAGATCCTGTGTGTGTCATTCCTACTGCCCACGGCACGCTGCGACCTCAATCTCAGCTCAGGGGACATGGGTGTTCTCACCGCCAGCATCTTTCTGGGTTCTTCTTTTTCTTATTGACTTTTTTCAATATATCAATAATCAACAAGTGGCAGTTACATTTAAACACATTTAGAACCTTTTTAATGGGTGATAGTACAGTGATGACATACTTTTCTTTCATTGTTTTTCCAACCCGGTTCTGCTACAGTTACACTTTCTGGTCAGTCAGCAGGTGCATTAGCAGTTCATCTGATTGGTTAGTGGGTGGTGCTATGGCCAATGGGCGTGGCTATGGTCATGGTGCTGTTTTGAGCGCCCATAAAAAAAGGGTTACCCAAATGTGCCTGAACCAATCTGAATAATACTTGAGTCATATTTTTGATGAGGGAATAATTCTAAAACATGCAAAATATCTCTGAAAAGTCGAGTCTACATGAGACAGCACCTTTAAATATTACAATTCTCTATATAAATGCATTAAACAGGCTACAGTTAGTCCCAAATGCTAACAAACAAATCAAACACAGCTCACATCACTCCAGTCCTTCAACAGCTTGATTGGCTTCCTGTAAAACTCCGTTCAAATTTCTCTTTCTCACATCCGCTCACACTCGCGCTAAATGCGTGTGATGAAAAGAGTCAGAGGTGAAAAAAGGTTTTTTTTCTGGAAAAGGAAGATAATACAAGTAGAGGATTACTTATAAAAGTAATTGAATGTAATGAATTCAATAATTTACATTTTTTAGATGGTGGGAAAGTATTCATAATTTTTCCTTACTTGGCCAACAAGGAAATGAAACAACCTGTTAAATGAGGTGAGCCCAATTGGTTCCCTGTTTGGTTGAACTTTGACTGTAAAGTGCATGAAAACTGCTGTGTCATATTCACAGTTAAAGTCATAACCGAGCCTGTTATTAAATCTGCTGACACAAGGGTGTGATTGAGCCACTGGTCATGTGTTTAAAGAGAGATATGCAGAGTTTTTGCAGGGTCTTAAAAAGTTTAAAATGGAAAAGACCAAATTTTAGACCTTAAATAGTTAAATAACTTTTCAAAGGTCTTGTTTTCTGATGTCCTTCTAATCTGATATGTGTTTTTTGCTGTTGCTTGGGGTTGCCAATTATGGTTAGTCAGAGAAAATGTGCATAAATGCTCAAAAACATGAAAGTCATGGTTGGGGTTCCCAAAGTTTGTGAAAACTTTTGTAAATACTTAAAAATGTAAAAGTTACGTTTAGAGCTTTCACAGTTTCACAGAAAAGGCCAGAGTACAAGAAAACGTTACAGAACGCTTATAAATACTCAAAATCTTAAAAGTAAATGTTGCCAGATATTGACATAAGACTCGTAAAGGTTAAAGTATGTCATTTTTATTGTAATGGTTACCAGAGTTTGAGAAAACACTCAAATGGTCAGCTTTGTAAAAGGCATGGTTAGGGTTGCCAGAGTTTGAAGAAAACTTGTAAAACACTCAAAAACATAAAAAGTGATGTTTAGGGTTTCAATCAATGTACTTGAAGCATACTGTTTATTATACAAAAAAGTTTAGTATTTGTTTTTGATGTCATGGTGTGTATATATATATACAGTCATGGGCAAAATTGTTGGCACCCCAAAAATATTTTCTCACAGGAAAAGCATTGTATTAACATATGTTTTGCTATATACATGCTAATTCCCTTTGTGTGTATTGGAGCAAAACAAAAATAGCAGGAAATGAGCAGATTTGACAGATTTGACTCTATATATATATATATATATATATATATATATATATATATATATATATATATATATATATATATATATATATATATGAGAGAGAGAGAGAGAGAGAGAGAGAGAGAGAGAGAGAGAGAGAGAGAGAGAGAGAGAGAGAGAGAGAGAGAGAGACTGTAGAAACCCTGGATATGTATTTCCTGTGGAAGGGATGATGCTGGGAGGGTATATCTGGGGGTATCTGGCTGATCGCAGAGGCCGACGCAGTGTTCTGGTGATTTCCCTGGCAGTTAATGGCACCTTTGGGGCTGTGGCCAGTTTGGCACCGATGTTCTGGCTTTTTCTGCTGCTGCGGTTCTTCAGTGGAGTCGGGTAACTAAATGAATTTTATTCTCACTGTGTACTTTTTTTTTAATCACATGACTGCGTCTGTGATTTGTGTTTTGCAGGGTCGGTGGGTCCATTCCGGTCATCTTCTCATATTTCTCAGAGTTTCAGCCGCGATTGCGAAGAGGTGCAATGATCAGCGCTCTGGCCACCTTCTGGATGGCTGGAAACATCTTGGCAGCAGGTTAACTGTTTTTATAAGATGCTTACAAAAACTATATATATTACAAAAACAGGGTTAACATGCCTGGTTTAAATCCCAACATTTTGAATGCAGTTTGCTCACAAAGTTAGTCAAGTAGATAGGATGTTCCATTTGCCCAGTATTGTGACAAGATGGAGATTTAGACTAGAGTAAATGGGTGTTGCTGCAATTTTGTCTTGTTAGCCTGTTTCGGCTGGAAATATGCAGGAAGTGAGGTGGGAAAGAGAAGGGGAGATGGTTTGAGAAAGTACTAGCAGGCAAGATTTGAACTCTTAGGCCACCACATACCTAGACAAATAAATATTTCCCTCCCTCGCTCACAGGCCATCTATGCAGGGGGCTTTTCGTTAGCTTCACACCTCTGCTGTTTAATGTTGATGCAGTGATGCTCCTTGCCCTTGGGTGGCACTAAGGGGACAACAGGGGAGCTAATCAACCGTTGTCCTCTGACACTAGTTTTTAAATACAGAAAGCTTAAGGAATAGTGGGGTATCAGAAAGGGGTGAATGAGGGATTTTGATGTTGCTGTTTAGCAAGCTACATAAAAAGTAGTCTCTCTTCTATAATGTTTATAAAAAATCTCTCTTCTATCACGTTTTCTTCTTCAGCTCTTCTTCTTCTGATGCAAGAGTGTGTACAGTGCTACTAAGCATTTGCAAGCGAACTTACACAAAAACTGTAGATTTGTGATGAACTAAAGTGCTATGTTCCGTTACACCTACATGAAATGACAAAGGTTTAAACAAAAGATAAGAGCATAGTGTGCTCATTATAAAGAAAATGAAAAACAACAAGCCACTTACAAACTAAAAGCAAGCCCTCAATCTTAACACAAGCTAATCACCATCAGATTTTAGGGAAGCTATATTACTCTTTACCTAAACATTATATATTTAGTGTTCTGGTCAAAGTTTCAAGAGTAGCTGAAAAAGTTAAGATCATTCTATCCCTGCACAGATGCAGGGGTATGAGACTGCTAGTGACTGAGCGATCACCCAGTAAAAGAGCAAACATAGAGCCCACTCACTTGATTTGCTCACACGACTTATTTTATTGAGTGTAACAGGCTTTATTCAAATCAGCTGAATAACCAGAGAAGCCTTTGTTTTAAAGTAACAAGGCAAGGACTAAAAAGACAAAATATCTCAACAAAATTTGATATATTCACTCCTCAATTTATATTTATTTTGTGAAATTAAACAAATAAATAATGTAGATTTTAAAGAAGTAAATGAAACAATTACATTTAAATTTCAAACTTAACTTAGTTTTATTGAATTCAGATTATATAAATATACATGTGTTCTACATGTGTGTGTATGTATGTATATATATATATATATATATATATATATATATATATATATATATATATATATATATATGCATACAAACAAAATAATAAAATACTCTATATGTATTTATGCAGCCTCCAAATGACCACGACCAACAATTTCAAGTAATAGAATTATTAGATAAAAGAATGTTTACTTTTTAAGATTTTAACCATAAAATCTTAAATTCTCAATGTCCGGAATATTCCAGACCCACACTTTATTCTCCAAAAGATCTCTGAGACCATCTCTTATTTTCATATCTTAATAAACTATTCAAACGAAAGCATTGAAACGGAACATTCAGAAATTTCTCAGGAGCCCAGCCCCAGAACTCTCCTGATCCTGAGATCATGTCACTGTCCAAACAATCTATCAGACACAAGTTCAACTAGCAAGTTATTTATCATGAGTTTAAAAAAGTAAATGTCATGTTTTCTTAAGGGGCTGTGCTCTCCTAAAGCCTAGATCCTTGAATTGCTGTGGATTTAAGTGTATTCACCGCTGTGCTTATGCTGTGTGCAGGGACAGCGTGGCTCGTGATCCCCAGGACATCTTTAAATGCAGATTGGGGTTGGCTGAGCTTCCAGAGTTGGCGCCTCTTCGTGATGCTCTGCTCAGTGCCCAGTCTGACTTCAGCTCTCATCTTCAGCCTCCTCATGCCCGAGAGCCCCAAGTTCCTCATGGAGGTAAAAAAAAAGCTGCACTCAATGCACTAGTGTGAAAAATCAATTTATCAGTTCCTTCAAGTTTCTAGTTTTAGGCGAGGTTTAAAATGTAAAATCTATTCTATCATTTAGTTTCTTTTTGGTGAGTTTAGTGCAGAGTGTCACGGTGGCGCAGTGGGTAGCACGGTCGTCTCACAGCAAGAAGGTCGCTGGTTCGAGCCTCGGCTGGGTCGGTTGGCATTTCTGTGTGGAGTTTGCATGTTCTCCTCGTGATCGCGTGGGTTTTCTCCGGGTGCTCCAGTTTCCCCACAAGAACAAAGAGTATAAGTAAATTGAGAAAGAACAATTGTCTATAGAGTATGAGTGTGAATGTTTCCCAGGAAGGGCATCCGCCACATAAAACATATGCCAGAGAGTTGGCGGTTCCGCTGTGCCGACCCCCAAAGGGAAGAAAGCCAACATGAAGATGGATGGATGGATGGAGTTTAGTGCAGTGTGTATTTAAGACACACCTTCTCCACCACAGCTAAAGAGCCCTTAAAGCGATAGCTTAGTTAAATAGAGGTTAGGGGTGGGCGCTATACTGGTATTGTGTTGTTTCATGATATGAACTTTGCAATACCAATACACAGTCATACATTTCATGAATTCAGCTGATGTGACATGATGCAAGCGCTTGCACCAAGAGCAGAGAGGGAAGCCTGTCAGGAACAGAGAAAAACGTTTGAAATCCAGTCAGCCAAAACTAACTAAGTTGCTAAAAGTTGCCAGGAACACCAGTAACGAGAAGAGCTTTTATAGCATTTTAAGTTAATATTTTTATATCTACATTAGACAACTGGATTTTAAAATGGTTTTGAAGAAACTGTAAAAAACAAACCACACACACAGAATTTAAATGTTTTCTCTTTAAAGCAGTTGTGTAGTAAAAATGCGTATTAATATTCCTCAAACTTTCGATCCTTTTGCACATTTTTTTTTATTTTTTACCCCTTTCTATTTATTTTCTCAATTTAGGTCAAATAATGTAATCTTACTTAAATTACTTTAAAGTCTGTCAGAAGACTCATTTGTGCTCTGCTCTAGCTTGGGTCGTACATTTGAGGACTTGTGTATTTTTATTATAAAGCATACAAATCATAAAGTGTGTTTTTTTTCCACTTAATCAATATATAAAACAAATAGTGTAATGCATTCCATTTGAAGCACAAATTCTTTAAGACATTTTGGCTTTTGGCATCAGAAACACTGACGGTCAAGGGTAGTCTTTGTATACAACTTTTTACATAAGCTGTTAATGGTCATTCCTCCTTTTTTATTTTGAATTCTTAAAATTTCAAGAGTTAGCAGGGTTTTTGTAAAGACCACCACAGACCTATACATAATATACCTGTGAAATTATGCATGTGGACATGCCTCAAGCCAAAAATAATGTTCAGAAGATGAAAACATAGTTTCTTCGCCATTTTACTGTTGTTGTATAACTTCACGAAAGTGAGGTTGTAGAGTATACGACAGTTAGAAATAACTGTAACTGTACTATACGACAGTTAGAAATAACTGTAACTGTACTATACGACAGTTAGAAATAACTGTAACTGTCCATGCCATGTGGTTCTGTGGGAACTAGCAACATGACTCAAGGTAGTCACAACTTGTGCTACAATTCTATAACCATAACTTATCTCCCCAAAAAGAATATCAGGCAGGGTGCAGCTTAAGGGATCCTGACCAAAACTAGAAAGTCCAAGCACATACCTGCTGCTTTAAGCCATAAAACAGTGCAGCACCAAAGTACATAACAGTTCTGCTGACTGAATACAAACAGAACCTCTGTTCTCTCTTAGATCTCTGGGTTCAGATCAGGTTCAAACCATGGGCGTGCTCCAAATTGAGAGTTTGCTTTCAGTCACTATGCTGCCCGCAGCTGGAACCAGCTTCCAGAAGAGATTAGAGGAGCTACAACTTTAATCACATTTAAATCTGGAATCTATTAAATCCATCTATTTAAATGTGCGTTTGCTGACTGAGCTCTGTGTTTTCAAACTACTGTTTTTCTTTTATTCTATGAACTTTAATGCTTTGCTTTTATCTCTGATCTGTTTTATTCTTCTGTAAAAAACGTTGACTTGCCATTGTGTATGTAAATGTGCTGTATAAATAAAAACACCTGTAAATATAGAATTGGCTTAAAAATACACCATTTAAAAGGATTGAAGTAGTTATTGTGTGAAAGGTATTCTAAGGACAAGAGGAACACTACTTTAATGGTTTCTTCTTCACAGGCCGGACATGAAACTGAGGCTCTATCTGTGTTCATGAAGATGTACAAACTCAACAACAGATCTGCCACGAAACCTTTTCCTGTATGTTTTACCTTTTTGTTTTCCTGTTTAGACCTCCTTTGATTCATCTAACTGTCCATGAACCACTTATTTTGATGTTTAACAGGCATCAGGTCTCCTTATCAGCGCTAAAAATGATCAGGTGAAAACAAGGACCCGCAGTGGATCAAGATGTCATCGGTTCATTGGTCAACTCAAACAGGTTCAGAATTCTACTCAATCAATCAATCAATCAATCAATCAATCAATCAAAATGTTTTATAAAGCCTTTTTAGCAGTTGCTTCAAAGCAGCTTCACAAAGACCTAGTAGCGGATTAAGAGTTAAATGGGAATTCCTATTGGATAATTCCATTGGGTAGAAATAGAACTCCCATAAACTGCTACCTTAGGGATTGCATTTAGTCTTATTTATTAGTGTATAAGGGAAATTGTTGATTTAAACTTAACAGTAATCTCGGACTTATTATAAACGCCTGGTTTAAACGGATTTTACAGTGAAATAAAGCAACCAAGACACTTATTTTTTATTAATTTGGGTAAAAAAAACTGAGAACCAGCATAAAAAACCCCATACACACATGCAGTGAAAAGTAAGCATATACTGTTAGAAATATATTAAGAAATATTTATTGACTTGAACTAAGTTTGAATTGTTCTTCAGATGCTGGCCCCAATGAAAGAGCTGTTTATCGGACCACTGGCCTCCAGAAGTGTTGTTCTGCTGATCATATTTTTCTGCATCTCTTTTGGGTAAAACACCTCCTCTGTATTGACACTTCAAAAGGATTCTTAAGGTCCTCTGTTGCCAAAGTTGGATGGGTGCAGTAGTGATGGTGTGCACTAGGTGGCACTTTTTTTTGTCAAATGGTACAACTGGACAACAACGTGGTCTTAGGGTAAAATGGTAGAGATCACATGAGTTTCACCCAAAGCTCACTGCGCAGTAACCTAACCATCATAAGAGTTTCAAAGACATTTGGAGATTTATTTTGGCTGATATTAAAAAGGGGACCGCTTTGCTTAGATTGTAGTTTTTTATTATTAAAGAGCACACAATCACATTTTTCGCTACTGTTCCTTATTTAAATATTAATAATACAAAAAAATATTAGTATTAATTCAAAGAGCCAGTATTGTGGTTCTGAAATGCTGATTTGTGTTTTGCTGTCTAAAACAACAGGATAACATCAATGCAACAACATCAATTTGCATTTATTTCTACCTGATTCTTCAATGACTGTAAAATTATTTGTTTTGTGACTCGTTCACACTAAACTCCTTTACGTGATAAAATCTGAAGCGATTGGTAATTAGACTCAAGTCTGTTGTTATTTGATACAGTGTCTAGCACTTCAAATAACACATTAACTGTTAGCATCGCACTCACCAGTTTTAACTGGGGGGGGGGGGTGCTGGTCCAAAAAAAACTGGGAACAGATTCTTTATCAGAAGCCTTTTTGCAAAACCTGAGTTAGACGCACATAGATTCGTGAAGCAGTCCTTGTGAAAGTGGCAGAACACAACAAAAAGTTGCCGTTGTACTTCTGTGGTTCATGTGAAAAGATGAAAAGGCGTCACGGTGGCGCAGTGGGTAGCACGATCGTCTCACAGCAAGAAGGTCGCTGGTTCGAACCTCGGCTGGGTCGGTTGGCTTTTCTGTGTGGAGTTTGCAAGTTCTCCCTGTGATCGCGTGCGTTTACTCCGGGTGCTTGAGTAAGAACGATTGTCCACAGTGTTAAAATGTGAATGTTTCCCAGCGATGGGTTGCGGCTGGAAGGGCATCCGCTGCGTAAAACATATGCCAGAGAGTTGGTGGTTCATTCCACTGTGGCGACCCCGAAAGGGAAAAAAGCCGACATGAAGATGAACTTGACACACAAATACTTCTCATGAATAAAGCTCAAACTTGATGTTCCTCAGACTGTATAGGAACTTGATGTTATCCACGACATCAAAGATTATTTTCAAGGAGTCATAATACTAGCTTTTTAATATTAATATTGATATCTGATTCTTTTCCCAGCGATGGGTTGTGGCAGGGAAGGGCATCCGCTGCGTAAAACATATGCCAGAGAGTTGGCGGTTCATTCCGCTGTGGCGACCCCGAAAGGGAATAAAGCCGACATGAAGATGAATGAATGAATGAATATCTGATTCTGAAATGTTGTCAGCAATGCTTCATGTACATAAGGTATATGAGGGTTCAGCAACTGTTCCTGTAAGACAGTGGTTCTCAAATAGGGGGGTTTGTTTGTACTCGGGGAACATGCTTTTTTTCTATTTTTGTAGGTTTTTTACTGTTATAGTATAAAGTGCAATACCACTCCACTACATAATGGGGCAGTGGCCCTCTAATTGGCAGAGTATGAAATGTAGACACAAAGTGTAGAAGACAGGCGGAGAGAGAAGGAGATAAAGAAAGTTTCCCGAAAGCGAAGACGAGAAAATATAACGCGTATGTAGCGCTTGGCTTCACTGTGATTATGGTGGGAGACAAGGAGAGACAGGTGTGCTAACTGAGTCTAAAAATGTTGGTAGCGGACAGTATGAAGCCAAATAAATTAAGGCGTCACTTAAAGACATTACACTCCCAATCAAAAAAGCCGCTTGAGTTTTTTGCAGTGAAAACATGTCGAATATTGCCAGTCAAACAATGTTTATATTTTTATTAAGGATTTAATGTTTTTTACATTTCAGATGCACCTTAAGTCTTTTCTGCTACAGTTAATAAAGCTTTTCTTTGTTGTAAGTTGGTCCATATTTCTTTCTCTTTTTTATATATATGTATATACTTTAACAAGGGTACTGTGTTATGTGTTATAGTTGCTCGGGGGGACAATAGTTGAGAGACACTGCTGTAAGATGATGGTAGAGTAAACTGTTGGAGGCTCAAAACCGTGCAAAGTTTGTTGAAATCTGTAGCTTTCAGATGAGCTTTAATTGAGGTTGTTAGGTATTTTTTTAAAAGTTATTTATTCATTAAAAGTGCGGCTATTTAAGGTGTTGGTTCTTAAAGGATTTACACATGTTTTTTAATATGAAAATACTTCTGTTATGTTTATTGCTTTTAGATGTTTCTTTCTGAAAAAAATGTCACCGGTTATAAATGATGGTGTAACTTCTTGTTAACCTCTCTGTGTAGATATTATGGATTATGGATGTGGTTTCCTGAGCTTTTTAAGAGAATAGAGGATGGAGGATCACCATGTGCTAATGCGTCTCGAGTCCATCGCTCAGAAAAAGAAAGCTGCTCCCCCGTTACAACTGCAGGTTAATGCTACTGTAAACCATTTGGATTGAGATTTTGAGATGTCTCAAACGTTCAGTTTTTTTTAATTTTGCTCTTGTGTTCATGTTTGTTATGTAGTGTACATGGAAGGTTTCATAACCGCGGCCTCAAACATGCCAGGAAACATCTTCACCATTCTTCTAATGGACAGAATCGGCGGGAAAATACTTCTGTGTTAGTATAGCTTTTATCTTCCAGCTCAAAAGATAGAGAACTGTGATCAATGTTCAAATAAGTTATTGCTGATTATTTTAACCAGACAGAAACTGCCATGAAGCTAGTCCCACAACCAATGCAAAGCATTTAAAAATGATCAGAAGTGATCATATTGTAAATGTGCTGGTACGTGCCTTTTTAATTATCATTTGAGGTCATTATCAAGACTATTAGATATAGACATAGTTTGCCATTGGACGTCTAGGCATAGATGTCAACTAGATAGTTGAAGATGGCTACTGTACATCTCCACTTCGACTCTATTTAGAGATCTAGGCTAAAGCCCTCTTTGGACCGGATGAGTTTTTTTTTTTATGTTTGAGAATTCTGAATTCTGAGGATGTCTATCCTATCGTGACTAACAAGTTAACAAGTGTCTTAAGTTTGACTTGTGGGCATTGCTGCCTCATGACCTATTGTTTTATTATCAATCCACTAGAATACATATATTTTACATATATCATATTAACATTTTGCCATCAATTGTTGAAATGAAAATTATCTTCCCTGAAACTGATATTGATGTAGCCAGTCTTTACATGTTTTTTCCGGTTTGTCTTTTCTTGACGATCTATTTAAATCTTCGAAAGGAGTTATACAAAAAAAATTGAATTCTGGCACAATAATTTGCATTTGGATGGTATTAGATTAGAGTTTTTTTTTTAAACAACAGGTCTTTTGCTCCAGAGTTTTTAACAGAGGTTGTGAGAAAAAAAAAAGATGAGATTAAAAACACAAAGTACGTCTGAGAAACAGAAATTTCTGTAACGGCCCCCTGTGAAACTAGTCCCGTCCAAATAGTGCTTAAATTATCTAAACTTAGATGACAATTACACATCTTGACTTAGACAGCAATGAGTCTTCTTGGCCTTTAAGAAGTCTGGACTTGGATGGCTATTGAGTATCTAAGCTTAGATGCTAGTTCCACTTCTCGACTTGCCCTCCAAATACACATCAAGGCTTAGGCCCAAGTCAGAAGTCTCATCTTGTATGGTTGTTAGACTTCTAGGTTCCGATGCCAGTCAGCAAATTAGATATTTAGTCTCAGACACCAGTAAAAAATCTGAACTTGGATGGAAAATAGACTTGGGAATAGACTTCTAAACACCCAAGCTTGGATTCCAATTACAGTTAAGTAATTCAGTTTTTTCTGAAAAGCACAAATATATAAAAATTACTATATTGACACTAAATAGCAAAAGTATAGCAGTAACAATTTTGATTACTGTTATAATATTTTGCGTTGGTTGCGAGCTTTATGGAGGTGAACTGTATTTGTATATGTTTGCCTCTCTTTTGTCTTTTTTTATACACAGTTTTAATTTCCCATGTTAGAAGCTTGGTAAAGTAAGAGATATTTTGATGTTTGAGATGTATTTTACTGAAGAAATGTAATAATTATATTACAAAAGTAAACCAAATCACTCAACATTCAACTGTAATAACCTGATTTTGTTTCTGGTCTTCGGCAGCTGGCAGTTTGCTTGTGTCAGGCTTGAGTGTCTTCATCATTTATCTGGTGAAGACCAAAGCTCAGAGTCTGGTCGTGTCCTGTGTGTTCAGTGGCGTTTCTGTCATCTCCTGGAATGCTCTGGATGTTGTGGGAACTGAACTTTATCCAACTCAACTACGGTAAAAAAAAAGTCAATGCATCATTTTAAAAGTGCTGCGAAGTGATGTAATTATTTGAAAAAAGTGCTTGCTACAGTATGTTCATAAGTGTGATTTGTTTCTGAAAGCTCGTCAGCTCTGGGGGTTTTCACCGGAGTAGGCCGTGTGGCGGCCATCTTGGGGAACGTTGTTTTCGGGCAGCTGGTAGACACAAGCTGTGCTGTTCCTCTACTGATGGTGTGTGTTCTTCTGCTGGTGGGAGGACTGGCAGCGATACGCCTGCCGCGCACCAAACAGACAGAACTCACGTGATAAACGACCAAAATGCCATGCCGAAGACTCTGACTCCTCACCTTAACGCTGGAACATTGCACTTTGAGAAGTTGGGCATCAAAATTTGCAAAAAAAAACTGCCAAAATTCCAAGCAGTCTACTTTATGGATTAAATGTACAGTATAATCAGGAATCTAATGTGCCACACTTCCTCTTTCTTTTATATAGAGTAATACTTGAGGTTCTATGATGCCACTTTTGAAAGAAAAAAAATTGCTCACTTGGCTAGCTTGAGGAACTACAAGCTTTATATATATATATATATATATGTTTTATAATTAATAATCTATAAAATTTGCCAAAAAGGACTATTAAGTTCTTTAAAAACAATCATTTTATGTTTGTAATAAATGAGATATTTAATGTGTTGTTGTTTTTTTAAAGATTTTTTAAAAATCTAACTAAACCTTTTGTAACGATACTCATTGCTGCCTCACATATGTTTCTTTCCAAACAATTATGTCACAATGATGAGATTATTATGTAAGTTTATGAGATAATTGTGACTTTTTACAACATAATCAGGTTATTTTTATGTTTACATTATGTTGTTTTTATTAGATTTTTATTAAGAAACAACATAGTAATGTAATACAAACGACACAATTATCTCATTGGTGACATTGTTATATTTTGCTATTCCTGCTCTTTGGCTAGACATGTTACGATTAAATAAATTGGTTTACTTTTACCAACATTGGATCTTATTCATGAGACCATCGTGTCTCATAAATGTTTGAGACTTTAAGATATAAAATATCTATGTTGTTTGGTTGGCTTGTTCAATTACTAATGTGCTACCCTAAAAATTAAAATGTCTGAAATTAGTCGCTGTGACGGTGTCTAGTCAATACATAACAGTCTTGTTTTTATGACATAACTATGTAATTTTTACAACATAATTATGTCGTTTATAAGACTTAGTTATCTTGTAAAACAACATAATGATCTTGTAAAAACAGCATAATGACGAAATTTTTTAATAACATCATCATATTTACAGCATATGGGATTTTACAAGGAAAAATCTTATTACAAGATAATTGAGTGGAAATATATATGTGTGTGTGTGGCAGCTATTAGTTTCAGTACATTTCACTGCTCAAATTGAAAAATGTTTTATAAATGTTACACTGTCTTTGAGTCTTTTTTTGTACAGCGTTAATGGAAATAAACACATGGAAATAAACAACTAACCACTGTTACGATGCTGGAACTTTATTTACACAGGAAAATCCCCACAGCTTTACTCGCAGAGCAATGCGGTAGAGACTGAAAACTCAAGAGCAGCATGCAAAAGGCAACTAGTAAGACACTACGCTCTTTGGTATAGTTTGAATATTAAACCAAAGTGCAGCAGATGTATTCAATACCGGTTAAACAGCCACAAACAAATACAATGAAATAAGTGTACTGTATTCTGATACAACAAACCAATTTAAATCCAGTCACACTAGGTCTATGATCAAAGTGAAAGGATCTGATCATGTAAAATAGGTTTAAGTAGTTGTATTCTATGAAAAAGGTGATTGACAGTGCTAAGCAACAGCATCAGCCAGCTGTGATGTCACTTCCTGGTATATTTCTGAAGCCAGGATGCTTTTTAAAATTGAAACTCAAAACTCTTTCAGAAGCCAACAATACTATAAAAGCAAGTAAAATTGTCTTAAAAATTATCAAATTAAAAACAAAATTCAAAGGCACAGACTGGAAATTTGAATGTCTAAAAGTGATCACCTGTCAGAGCAAAATCTAATTCACAGAGGCCAAGGATTCCCATGGTGATGGCTGTGTGCAAATAGGTCAGCATTGACGAACCCTTCAGTGTGCATAGAGCCGTGATGAACAAGAACAAGAGCAGTGCAAAACAGTGGAGTAACTTTCCCGAGAGAGATGTCTAAACTCACGTATGCATCCCTCTCTAGCTAGGGTTCAAGCTCTTCTGGTTGCGCATGAGAGGCTGGTGGCTGCACAACACATCCAGGGAGTGGCGCCAATGCCAGCAGGAGCGACAGTGGTATTTGAAGCAGGCCTGAAAAGAGTTCATATTATTGTGTCAGTCTTGCGCCTTCGGTTAATAAGGATTTACAATGTGAATAGTTGTAAAGAGTGAATTGGTAGTTTAAAGCTATATTCTGACTGCCTGTTCACACTAACATCAGACGTTTCAATGTTTGTGAGCGATATTAAGTCTATCGGTATTGAAGTATAAGAGTAAGTGGACCAGTTATGGATTGAGCACTGCAAATGATCCACTGTAGGAGGTGAGCAGAATGCTTTTCCAGCTTGATAACCAGAGATGATCAGCAGCTTCCTAGAGAAGTCTTGAGAAGGAAAACTTGAATCAAAAAACACCGATTTGAACCGTGGGGGAAAGCTAATGTATTGACAATTTCTTGCAACTATTTAGTCACATTTTCCAAGAGAATCTCGCTGTGTCAATTATTGTTATTATAGTATATTTCATTTATATATTACAGTTCATTTTATTATTTATTATAAAATCTTTCATCACCAGCATTGATGTTAAAATATATCCAGTCCACTGACTTTTTTGCACCTGTAAAGTGCAACTGCTCAACTCACATCCCGTCAAATTGACAAAAATGAGTACTGCTCTGAAGCACGGAACTGTGCCTATAACGGATACTGATATCAATATCAATGCATTCCTATTACTGATATAGTCATATTGGAAGAGGAAGAGGTCAGCTCCAAACTGTTCCCACAAAGTTGGGAGCATGGACTTGTCCAAAATTTATTAGAAGTAGTTACAGTTCCTTTCAGTGGAACTAAGGGCCAAAATATTATTGGAATTGTATAATCTTGTTATCATCATCACATTGCACAATTCTGTATTAATCTCAGCTAGAAAATGCTGTATATTTCTGTGAGTAGAACTGGCTGTTTTCTTTTCTTTGGATTTATTGTTGGTCAATGATATGCTTTTGTTTAGAGATGGAGATTTCTGTGTTGGTGCAGTCAATTTAGATCCAATAACCATTTTTAAGCAAGCGATTAGGTCTAAATTTGGATTTTGCAAGTCCTGGTTTAAGTGTGCATCTTTGAGACAAACCACTTAATGGCAGTTGTGGTCTGGTGGATAAGAAGTTCAACTTGTGATCCAAGTTGAAGTTGGTGTGAGTGATGAAACACTTGCTCTCCATCTTCAAACAATCACAGCTGTGGAGCCCTTGAGCAAAGCACCAGTTTCCCGACTGCTCCCCGGGTGCCATGGCTAACCACTGCTCCGGGTGAGTGTTCACGGTGTGTGTCACGAACCTACTCGCTGTCTCTCTATCACCCGGTAGTTTTCCACACTGAGTTTGATTTGTAGCCACGTCCCCTGGCTCTCACCCTGAGTACAACTGCACCTGAAGCTAATCCTAATTAACTCTTCTCCAGATATAAGCGCCTGCGAACCTACAGCACGCTGAGGCAAGCTTTTGATACCTGCTCCCTGCCTGTCTGTTTCTCTGTTCCCACTGCTTGTTGTTTGTCTTCTGGACCTGAATGCTCGTTGATGACTCGGACCGTCTTGACCACGCTCAACTCTCCTGAGAAACCCTGAGAAACTCTCCTGAGAAACCGAACGACTGCCTGTATACCACTACGCTCTGATCGCCAGCCCCGGCTACCCGACCTGCTGCCAGCTCCTGACTACGCTCTGCTCTCCTGCCCCAGTTCATCGATCCGCCACCCGGTGACTACCCCAAGGGCTTCGTCTCCCAGCAGCGCCACGAGCTGCAGCCCACTGGGCATTGAAGTCTGCTTCATTCCCCTTTTTCCCAATCACTTAATAAAGAATCTCTGTTTAAACTTGACGCTCTTGGGTCCTCGTCTGTCTTGTGCCTGACAGTGTGTTTGTTCACTGCTGTATGTGTACAATGGTTTACATGGAGAACACAAATTCAACTTCAGTACTTCACTTCAATTAATTGTTTGTCTAAAATGTTGTTGTTTATGTTGTTCTGTTATTTAAAATCTGCACGCATGATAAACATAACTGACCTTAAATGTCCTAAGCGAGAGTGAGTTTTCTGAAATATACCTGAGCTCTACAGAAGAACGGCCCTGGTTGACTGTTGCATATTTGACAGATGGAGTCATCCAGATACGGGTCTATCTGCACCTATAGAAGGAACGAGAACATGATGAAACAAGTCCAGATCACTGATAATTATGATTATCAGAATATAATTCTTCTGTACCTTCTTGGTGAACTTGGATGTCTTTATCTGCACAAATGCTGCAGTCACAGCTTTCAGGTAGCTCCTCTGGCTCCTGAACGTAACTCTGCCTGAACCTCAATCAACAGATAAAGTAAAAACTTTAATACGCCCATTTAACTAATCAATTAGATTTTAAAATATGTAAAGCTATTAAACAGAGACCTATGGGGTATTTGTGCTTGTCGGTATCGATGCCTGCGTAAACGACTCCACCGAAGAGCTCTTCCATGATGTGCGCCAGTCCCTCAGCGCTCAGCATGCCATGCAGAGCGCCAACAAACACAGTCTTACTGCGGCAGAGGCGCTGCGATGGAGAGCGGATGAAATTACAGTCGGAAATCACCCAAGGAATCACTTGCACCTGCAGAACATGCAAGTCATTTTGAGTTTTCAAGTTCTTTACTGATCTCTTTTATTGTGTTTGGTGACATTGTTATAACATTATTTTGTCTTGTAGCCATGTGAAAAGTCCTTAATATGTAATATAGAATCGTTAATTCAACAACAGATTCTGTCAATATTTTCCAGGATAATAAAAAAGTTTTTTTTCTATTTTCATCATTCATCTTCATGTCGGCTTTATTCCCTTTCGGGGTCGCCACAGCGGAATGAACCGCCAACTCACTGGCATATGTTTTACGCAGCGGATGCCCTTCCCTGCCGCAACCCATCGCTGGGAAACATTCACACACACATTCACACTATGGGCAATCATTCTTATTCAAACCGGAGCACCCGGAGAAAACCCACACGATCACGGGGAGAACATGCAAACTCCACACAGAAATGCCAACCGACCCAGCCGAGGTTCGAACCAGCGACCTTCTTGCCGTGAGACGACCGTGCTTACCCACTGCGCCACCGTGACGCCTTTTTCTATTTTATTTACTCAATTATTTTTTCTATTACACTATCAAAATGTCTCAAGCTAGGAAGATTATAATACACTGACATTTCAGATTAGAACTCATAAAACAATATAGATATTCTTCTAAATTTTCTGGAGGAACAACTGGAAATACATGGAGCTAAAATTCTGCAAGGCTTGGCCTAAACAGCTCAGAGGTGGCTTTAAATCATGTAAATCTAAATAAATCTAAATAAATGTAGTTGTTTAGATTTAGTTCTGATAGGCTAATTTGATGATTATTAATAATGTTATTTTGTTATGATTTATTATTGTTAAGATTAAGTGTTTTTAATGATCTTGTTATTGAGTTTTGATATTGTTATGGCTATTAATAAAACTTTTTTAGGAAATCCACACCCTATGCAGTATATGCATAGAGGGAAGAGCCACATGGCAGTAGTTTGGAAAATGTTGTACAAAACAGTTTTTCCACCCACTAAAACACCCATACTCACCTTTGGATATATACTTTTTGTTACGCTTAAATAATTAAAAGTTTTCTTTATTCATCTTCTTAATTTCATCATTCTTAATTTAACATCTAAAAAATTTCCGATTTTTGTTAAGAAACTTTTGGTTGAAAACATTTAAATATTCAATGTTTTTGGACTGATACAAAATGTAGTCTTACTCCATTATTGAAGACTAAATGAAGTTGTGCGTAAAACTCACATCTTTGCAGTGGATGCGTCTGCTGGAGAGTTTGTAGTAGAACTCCAGGCAGTCGAAACACCAGAGCTGGGAACAGACCTGCAGCAGAGACTTGACTGACATCTCCGACTCAAACAGCAGATACACAAAACCTGCAAACACAAGATCTCTCACTTCCTGGATAGTAAGTATTAAACTATACGTTTTTAAACATATCAAAGGTAACAAAAGATGTTTTTAAATCTGAAAAATCTTTGTGTCTATACCTTGAGTGTTTTATTGACATTATTGTTTGTATTTATGATTCTCTGAAACACTACTTTCAAGTCAAATGTTTTTAAATCAAATGTAAAAAGAATATTTTTATATTTTATTATGTTTATTAAGGAAACATAACGCATTTGCAAAAAAAATGTAAGACTTGTTGAAATGTGAGACTTTAACATCTCATTAAAATGAGGTTTGGTCTTTTTCTATAATGAATGCAATGAGCTTTCCTCATTTAGTCAACAGCGAAATATCTCCAATGTTAGATCAAGCAGCAACGTCCTTCATAAATTCAGTTTTAAGTGATGTATTTAAAAAAAACTTTATTTTTAATCTATTTAGTAGGTTGACATGCATAGAGTAAAGTTCTCCTTTAATATGCATATATATATATATATTTTTTCCCCCCAAAGGCTCTGGACCATGAAAGTAATTAAAAGGTGCATACCACACATATAAGTGCCACATTAAACCTGTTCTAAACTGAATGTATTTGTGGCACATACTGTATGAAAAATGTGCAAAGTTTTTTTTATGGATGCAGCAGAAGGGTAAGCAGGGGACAGCTTTAAAACTAGCATAAAATAGTACACTATTTCACTATATAACTTCCCCCAAAGCTTATCAAGAAGCTTTACAAGATGTCCCTTGATGTGCATTTAACTTGTATTGTAACATGTCTCAGAATTTAAAGAACATTTTTAGTAATAACTAAAAGCCTCAGTTAAAGCTGTGAGAAAAAACTCTGACATGTCGTCAGTGAGTGGATCCCCTTTTTTTCATCCTACCCATGCTGCGTGCATCATCCAATCACAACAGACTCGAGGATAAGCCCTTCTCACTGTGAGGAGCATCATGTAAGGGGGGGTTTGAACAGTTTTGAGACTCGCTACAAGAATAATCAGGGAGTCGTTGGGAAAAGAGTGTAAACCTGCTCCGGGAGACTCCCAAAACCACACTGTAAGCTATTCTAAATCTTCACTTTAAGACAAACTACATTAATGGAATTTACTTTGAATTTCAAAGAAACGAAGGTGTTTTTAATGAATGCTACTCGTTAAAACACTGTAAGTTTCCAATTTTGAGTCATTTTGCCATTCTACTCTTTTCTGTCTAGGTCCTAATTACTCCATCAGGTAATGAAAGAAATACAAAGTGCTTAGAGTCTGTAGATCAGATTTCATGTTTATGATGGTATTTGATGAGAAAAACAATATTTCTAGTTTGTCTAGAGCCTACTTACTATACACGTGCACAGTGAAAAAGCACTGCAAAACTATATTACTGATACCTTGAGGAGGACAGCGTGGATGCTTTCCATCTTTACCAGGCCAGGAAACTTTCAAGGGTCCAAACGTACTAAATGTGTTCAACAGGCTAGCTAAAAACAAACAAAAACACCATCAGACATCCTTAAATATTTCAGAACAGTATACGTGTGTCAGCTAACCCTCTGTGATGTCCCAAGGCACTCCTCCCAGAAAAACTTTGCAAGAGTACGAAGGACTTTTGTGAAGCCGAGGAGGAAGCTGTCCCTCCCATGTGTATGTGGCTTCATTCACAGCTATGAGAAGAATAGTGCAACAGGGTTCAGTACACTTCACGAAAACTCAAAACTTCACAAAAACTGGAAAACACACAGTAATCGATTGAACTTAGTAACCAGTTCAAGAGGAAAGCTCAAGGAAAACATTGTAGAGAGGCTTTCAGTTGTAATTTTTAAGTGTGCTCTAAGATCCAGCACTGTGATATTTGGAGCATAAAACAAACTAATAAAAAAATATTCTTTCCACTCCTGACTAATAATATCTGACATTAGACAAACTTCAGCCTGTTTAAATAAAAAAAATTAAGGTGGACTGCAAAGGACAAAAAAAAATTAAACATGAATTATTTACAAGTAACACTATATAAAATGTTTCAAAGGAAATTTTTTTGGTAAATACATTTGTTAATCCTCCAACAATAATAGTGATGTGCGGTTTAAAACAAATTCTAATGTGATTGCTCAGTTAGTGTTAAATAATAACGCAGTGATGGGTTCTGTAGATTTTTGAGCAGTCTGTTTTTTATATAGGCAAAATAAAGGAAACATAAAATCTGGGTGTGATGTCGGTTCCCATTGCGCATCGAGAGGGGGAAAGGGGGAGTGGGGAAGGGCAAAATGCAAAAATAAATTTGTTTATTAAATAACAAAACGCAAAAAAAACTCTCAAGTATCACAAGCATGAAGAGATTTATATAAAGAATACAAATTGAACAGGAAACAGGAACTTTGATCATTAAATTGTGTCCAAGGCACACAATTCCCAAAAATGTCCCAAGGCAGATGCGCGGAGGCCGTACTCGTCACCTAGAAGGCTGGACTTAGAACTTCCGGCGGCAGTTTAATACACGTATGGTTTCAACAAGTGACCTATGGAAAAAGGGAAATGTCTTTTTAGAGGAAAGATAGCATAGATGGAATTAGATAGAGCAATAATGTTCAAGAAATAGCCTTTCGGGGAACTGCTAGGGCCCCCCGTGCCCAGGGTCAAATAAGATTCAGCCAGTAGTCCCTCATAGAGGACACACGTGGACAGAACGTAGGAATACTACGCTTACTTTACTACACCTGTTGGGGCGAGATGAGCCAAAAAGCTGGAGGTTATCTCCAGGGGCAAAAAATAGCTCACGTATCACTAAGAATAATGCAACCCAAGCTGGACACCCCTTTGTACATCTAAGACAATGCTACCACCTAGCACGGCTGAAGAGACAGACTCAATGGTCAGGTTATAGTACCTGACGAAGGTGTTGGGTGTCGACCAACCCGCAGCCTTGCACATCTCTGCCAGCGTAGTTCCTCTTGCCAGCGCCCAGGAGGCCGCGGCACCACTGATAGAGACTCTCAACTGCAGGGGGCAAGGGACATCGGATGCTGTGTAGGCTGATGATCCAAGAAGGACTGAGGATGCTTCTCTGGTGTCGAGCAGATAGAGGGGGAGCGAACTTAGAAGGGGACCTGCCACATCTCCACCTATGCGGCATCATGAGTTCTCACAGACCCTTCGTCTGCTTCCTGATCATATAGCCCCGCGACGTGAGGTCCTCTTCGGCAACGCCTAAGGGGGCCATCTGGGACCACAGCAACCAAGATGGTGGCTGTGGACTACCAATGTAGACATTGTGTGTCCAATGAGCTTGCCTCAACTTTTACAGCAGTAAGCGCTAAAGTCCATAGCTCAGGTCATTAATAAGACCTGGGCGACAACTTCCCTCCTGCATATTTTTTCAGGCCTAGGCTTGAAATACCTGAAAGGTTGCCAAGTCATGCAGAGCAGTGGCAGCTTGACCCGCAGTACCGTAAGCTCTCGAAGTCAGGTACAACGACAGCTTAGCTATCGAAATCACGCCAAGTGGCAGGGGTACCCGGGCATAATACACCGCCAGAGACTGCTCTACCTGGGGAATCAGGTCGTACCCCCTAGCTACCATGCCAACTTGGGGAGCGAGAGAGAAGAGACTGTCAAACCTCCTTTATTAAGTAACGGTTGGTTTTCAAGTTCAGCTCCCGATGCACATTCGGGAAAAACAGGATCGGTTTACCAACACTGTGCGACCCCATAACCCATACGTGCAGCATGGAGATATCGGATTTGAGGGGCAGAGCCACATGTAACCCAACCTCTCCGGCAGTATGGGTAAGCAACCAGGCCATCTCCTCCGCAGCACAACCAGCTGTCCCCCAGAAGGGGGAGAGGGATGTACTGTCTCCTTCGGGAGATACACGGGTTCTCTCCGATGCAGCAGTGGAGATCGCATTATTAAGCACACAGGAGTTGTCAGAAGATGCCAGCAGCGGTGGAGAGAGAAGCAAGCCTGATGGAAACCACGCATGCAGCCCAGCTTCGACGCTCTGAAAGCCGAAGATGAGTACTCGTAGTCTCAACATCTCTGGTGGTGGCCTGAAAGAACGCCAGCCTCATTCAAATGCGTTAAATGACAGAACAGTGCCCTTCTAAACAGTCTGATCTTACGACCAAAACATCTGATACAGTTGTCAAGCTATCCGTCAATGCCATCGATCCACCGGATCCACAGATTTGCACATTCGACATGTTTGGAAACATGCTACGAATAGTCCACCAGCAACAAGTGCTCTACTAATAAAGAGGAGTCTTACTTGGTTTGATTCGGCGACTCGAGCTTACTGTGAATGGCCAGGAGATCGCGCTGGTTGCCGTAAACACCATATCTCTTGATCCACAGAAGAGGGATATAATCCAACACCGATGTGAAATCTTTCCCATAGTCATCACCGACATAAGTCATACTGATGGGAAACAGCTGCCGCGCTCATCATTCATAACCATCGGCACACAATAAACAGCTTTTTTAAAGGATTAAATTCCTGTTCTGTTAAGAACGTTTTTATTTCTTTTTATTTTACTGTAAGCAGAGTTGAGAGATATAAAGCCATTTGTGCATGCAGATGATTGATGCACACGCATGCACGCACACACCAGAAAACAACTTATAAAAACAAACAATAGACATTGCATTTGTTTACAGCACAGTATTGCTCAAAGTAAGACGGCGGACAAATTGGTGTATTGCTGCAGCAGCCCATGAGGAGGCTAGTGTTTTGTATGTGTCTGGACAGGAATGTTTGAAAGTTATAGTGCAAATCACCTACATTGCAAAGAGTTTACATTTGGTGACTTTAACTTTGCTAAAATTGCATATCTGAACACCAACCAGGATAAGACTGTATGATCCTCTATGATTGTATGAAAATGTTATTTTAAAATGTTGGGGCAGGCTTTATTAGTCAATGACAAATATGACAAGTCATGCATGCACAATACACTAGAACAACGCCGTAGCTGTCCTGACAGCTGTTGCTGCTTAAACTCTCTGTAGGAGCCCAGGAGCTTCATTTGAAAAATACATGTTGCATTTGCATGTGTTATCAGTGACTTCATTAAATTTCTTTAGTGATCTGAAACATCACAGTGTGAAAACATGAAAAAGAAGAAATCAGGAAAGAGGGGGACGTAAAAATCATACGCAAGATTATGAGAATTTTACGATTGTGTACCTGCAGCTTGTTTATGAAGCTTGGCCTCTCTCTCGATGGAGAACGAGGGTTTACTCATGCCAGGAAAGTCCCAGTCTTGCCAGATGGGAGGTGAGGTCCAGAAGCTCATCGCTGAGACTTCTGACTTGGTACTATAGGTGTTTGAGAAGGCATCTGACTCCAGACCCACTCCATCCACACGTAGACCAGGGAACAGAGTAGGCAGCGGAGGAGAAACTCTGAGAGAAACCTGAAATACAAACATTTAACTCGAGTTTAGAGAGACTGATTCTAAAGCCGGCTCGTACAATGATTTTCCCATGAGTTTAAGTCATTTATACAACAATGATTTCTTAATGAGTCTTTAAGGCCACTTTGAAAATCTACATTGATTTTGAGAAATACTAAAAGAAAATATGGACCTCTTTAATTATATTAGGCCCTTTCATTTCAAGAAAACACTGTATAAAACACTATATAAATACTCTTTGATTGATAGAGACATTTTGACTGATAGATATAATTTTTGTGGTGACAATATTTGTTTGAAAACTCCTGCTGTACTATCCATATATTCCATTTATACTATCCATATCCATATATAAAAGAAATATTTTCTTTTGCTTTGAAAAAGCAGAAATACCTGGAGAAATCATTGAATAATTATATAAAGAATAAAAAAGCATATCCTGAAAATAAAACATGTATAAAGACATGCAATAATACACATTTTTATGAAAAAAAATGCTTAAATAAAATCATAAACAAACAAATAGAGAAATAAATACATGTGATCAATAAATAAATGAATGAACGAATAAATATATTTCTATTAAGAATAAATATTTAAATAAAATAATAAACAAATAAACACCAAAATAAACAAATGTAACACGTGTATTTCTACATTCCAACAAATCAGTATTTATTCGTTTAAAATATAATGTTTCCCCACTTTTATTTATTTCTGTATCTCTATGTCTGTATGCAAACTATGTGGGTGGTCCTAACATTAGTCTACATGGCGATTGGATTTAATTTTTATTACTTTATTACTTTATACATTCCTTTATTTAAGCAAATGTTCATTCATTTATTGTTTTATTTAAGCATTAATAATTTTTTTATTTATTAATGTATTTATTTCTAAGTTTTTATAAATATTTCTATATATTCATGTAATTTCTTGCCCTCAGTTAACCATGTATCTTTCAAAAAGATTTTGAGTATTTATGAGAGTTTACAAGCGATTTCTCAAACTCTGGAAACTAAACTATGACTAACCATCATTTTTACATTTTTTTAAATAATTGAGGAGCATGTTTTCAATCTCTGGCAACCCCAAGTAACAACAAAAACACATATCAGATGAGCTTTACATGGACATCAGAAACACAAGACATGTGAAAAATTATTTAAGACCAAGAACAGTGAATTTAAGACTTTTAAGGCCTAAAATGTGGGCTTTTAAAAGTTAGACGTTTTAAGACCCTGCAGAAACCTTGTGAATTGTTCCTAATGAAAACAGACTCTTGGAATGGTTCTTCAATTCTATGCCATTCCCAAAATTTTCAAGCAGTTTAGGAGCGTTTGCTCACTGGGTGTTCTGATCCTGATGAGACGGCGCTGTTTTCAGAGTTTACTGGGCTGCTGGATCCAGAGCGAAACAGAGAGTGTGGGTCCAGCACTGGGATCAGACTGGAGAATGACTCTAGCAAATCTCCTGCACCCTCAAGCTGCACCCTTCCAGGGGCCTGGGAAGCTTCAGAGTCATCACTGTGTGAAAAACCCATCAGTGCTGCAAGAAAGAAGAAAGAAACCAGCCAATCACAGAGCAAAAATAGTTCTGTGTTTTTAATGAATACCGTTCTTCAACGCCCCATGAAATTAACCTTTTAAATGACTGAGCGATGCTGTTGAATGAGTCAGCAGAAATACGCGTGGTGGGTCTCCTCTGTTAATGCATTTGGGTCAGAACAAACCCTAGGCGCTACATGGCTTTGATTTCAAACAGGGATACAAGCACTCTATTACGCTTGTCATATGAGACCAGGACGCTTCAGGGAAAGTAAGAATGAAACATCCTGGTGCTGATGAATTCACCACTGCATTACTGGCCTCTGTGAACAGTGTGAAAACGATGAATCATCATTCAAGATATGAGATATCAGTACAGCTCAGAGGTTCCAGAATAATCCAACTGAAAACACTTATGGGAAAACAAAATATAAAACTATATTATACTGTTTTAGAGGTGTTTTATTTTTAATACAATTTCTTTAGATCACCCATTCATTTAATTTTCTCACTTCGTCCTGGAGTGAGTTTGATCACATTAAAGATCAGATTTGTATTTTTAACCATAACTTCTCATGTCCAACTGACCCATAAAGTTAATATTACATGATGTTAATACTGTATAAAAGGTGCCCTTTAAATGAGACCAAATTGTTATTAGCACTCCAGTGATTTCTGGTCTGATGCCTTGTCCTGGTGCTCAGTGGTGATGGATTTGGGATAATAATTAAATTAACTTATTAAAAGAAATCTGTTAATACACTAAATATGAATTTGCATTGAGTAAAACTAGACTAAAACGGCTATATTTTAAAATGACTAAAATGTGACTACAACTAATGATCATTTTTGTCTTAATAAATAAAGACTAAGATTAAAACTTAGGTGGCTGCCAAAAAACAACACTGACTGGCACGCAGCGTGTTCCTGTGCAAACATGAGGTCATTTGTGATAAACCTTTTTGGATAACATACAACACAATTTATATTCCTTTTCTATGCTCTAATTATTGCGCTAAGTTAATTATTGTTTTTACTTCAATTATTATGTTAAGTTTTCTGAACTGATCGTGGTGAATTAAACTTGATCCAATGTAACCTATCCAATATTTGCTGTAATAATTAATTAATATTTTATACTGTATATATGATTAACACTATGACACATTGACTGACATCAATTAACACGTTGATTAACTCTTTTGAAACTTTGTGCATGTGATCAAGGTTATGTGGGGAAAAAAAATTGTATGTAAAATTACTGAAACATCTTTCTATTCCATACAGTTGTGATGATCGATTTACAATGCAATTTCATTTATACTATAGTATAAGTGTTAATTAATTCGATTGAAATATGTTCTTTTATCTTCAAAATTGTCTTCGTAAATACAGAAATACAAGCAGAATTTGTTTAAATGCATTTGTTATCTAGGCTAAAACACATTTTTGAATTTTTATTCAAGTACTAAACTAGTTTTTAACAAACACCACTTTTTCAGCACATTCCCAAAACTCACAAAGTGGCAGGACTACAGTACAAAAAATCCCCAAATTATAAAAAAGTTAACATTTTCACCCACAAACTAAGAAATATTGTTCAAATGTAACAACAGAATGACTCACGTTCTTTCTGCTGGCCTTCGGGGCGGCTCCAGGGGAGAGCGAGAGAAAGCAAGCTCAGGCTGAGCTCATCAACACTGGGAACGACTGCCGGAGAGCCCTGTCGCTCAGGAGTCAACAGCATTCTGCTAAAACAACCACCTACAGTATAACACAAAGAGAGAGAGAGAGAGAGAGAGAGAGTTCTACAGGCACAGAAACACACGCACATCTGAAGCGGGTTCATACACGGACCTGCCGTGGCTCCAGTGGAGGTCATCACAGCACTGTGTGTTCATCACTGACCCTGATAATCATGTGACTGCTCTGCTGGAGCCTGACACTCTATACCGCTAGTGCTAAAGCCACGCTTAGTCCATCACAAACACACACTCCCTGTGAGAGATCAGCCTCACCACCGCCTCCCATCCCTGTCTGTGTGTCGCTCGCGGTCTGACTCAGCAGAAGGACACACAGACAGTCGAGGGGCAGGGCTCCACAAATCCCAGTGATTGATTTAATATAAGCTCATATGAACTGAATGGGTGTTAGCATTGCACTGACATGATAAGCGAGTGGCTCCAATCCAACTCCAAATCCATTTCACAGGGAGGATGCAATCATTTATTAAGTGACTAAAAATTCTGGCTGCTTAATGTTTATTAATACATTTTATTAACAACTAATTACCGCTGGACTTCATTTCCCAACATGCACAGCACATTATACACACGTTTGTTAGGACAAGAAATATTTTCACTTTTGATTTTTGATTTTTGCTGCATTTCTGGAATTTTCTCTAGCAGTCATAGATTTAATGCTCGTTTAAATTGGAAACACTCCACGAATATCTGCATTTATTTGTAAGATCCATTCTCTCAAGACTATTTTTGGCGTAATCTAGAGACAAATGTGCAGTCTAAAAAAGTACTTTGTAATTAAACACTAAAATTCTGGCAGCAGAGTTTCCAGCTGTTTTTTTTTTTTTTTTTACTTTATTACTGTTTTCTACAAACACAGCTAATCACTGAGTTTTCCTAAACTGGGAGTCGTAGAATATTTCTCTAAATAAATGAACCAACTCCCCAAAACAGTATTGATATCAACACGCAAGCATCAGAGACGAGACAAACCTTTCTAATTGGTTCTGCTACAAAACTTGTTTTGTACCTGGTTTTTGAGTCCAGCTCCGTTCTTCGGCCCATGGAGGTTCAATGTTGAGCCCAAAGTCTGTTTGAAATAAAGATATCCCAGAAGCAGAAAAACTCTGGTTCTCTTTCTGTAAAAGAAAACGCATTAAATCGGAAGTGATTAAGCGGTAAATAAAACCACAGGTTGGTTAATGCATGCAAAGCAGGTCACTTCGTTCAGGGACTGCATCAGACATGCAGGTCTTAGTTTTAACCTTGCTTCAACGTATGGGTGTATTACATGGAGGTTGAGGCTAAACTGGGAGAATGGGTTAACAGCAGAGGTGAGAAGAAGAGAATTACATGGACTCACAATACTGTAATCTAGAAGTTTTTTGTGTACTTCTACACTTTAAAGTTGTCTTTAAAACGTGTACTTTTTACTGGAGTAGACTTTATTTGATTTAAAGCACTTGTCTACATTTGAAATCAGAATCTTTACTTAAAGGTGCCATATCCTTTAAACCATTTGAAATACGCATTTGGCCCCTATACACTATCACTGCACCATTAATAGTTTTAAAAGGGCAATATTTATTGCAAACAATGTCTTTGAATCATCTCAAATGGTTGTGCACCAGCAAACAAACGTATCCTCTGTTTCTCGCACTGCCATGCTTTTGTCACGCCCCCTGCTGGGTTTTTCTTGCTGACACACAGAACAATCCACCCATTTCTGACAAATATAATCATCTTTTTGTAAGCCAAACAACACTTTTGTCAGTCAGCTTGTAGGCTCTTCAATTTCAATGAGCTGCATTGGCGGTTCATCTGATTGGTTTGTGTGTGGTGATGTGTTGTTAGTGTGGCTAATGAGCAACCTACAGCCATCAAGCTTTTTGAGCTCCCAGAAAAAGAAAATAGGATTACACAAACAGGCATGAACCAATCTGAAAATGACTTGAGGCATGATTGATGAAGGACCAATACTTAACAATGCAGGAAATGTCTGAAACATAAACATTACATGATACGATCCCTTTATATTAAAAAACATGTTAAAACATTTATCCCATGAAAAAACAAGAACCTTGAACAAATCCCCCACCCAGACTAGCTGGATCACCTCTGGTTTTGGCACAACATATAACAGAAGCAGAGAACCTAATTGGTTTGGAACTGGAAGTTTTCATAAATATCAAAGTATATAATAAAATATATTTATTTTTATTTTTTTAAACCAAAGTCCAGTGTTATTAAGTTAAATACACATTATTATCCCTTCTGACAGACTAAGACACGATCAGAGATTATTGCTCTGCTCCTGTAAAAAGTTACTTGGTAGGGATTACATTTTTATTACTACTTTTTACTGTTACTTGAGCAGATTTTTGGATGGCGTGTACTTGATAACCTTTTCACTGAAATAGCAGTATTTTTTGTGTCATTTATAAGAACCCCTGGGCCGGGCTAATGATATACAATTCTCAAAGGTAATCAATGAACTAATCTAATTTGAGGAAAAACTCGTTAACAATAATACAACTTACCACACTGAGCAGAAAGAGAGAATGCGGTGGTGTTACAGTAAATGCCATAAAACTGTTGCCATTGTTTTAAGTAACACTGAAATCTTTCTAAACTATGTCATAAAAAGTACCTATTTGTGAGAACCAATAATGTTTTTGGCTAAACGTTTTATATAAGCCTACACTCACTTATACTTTACTGTAACATTACCTCATGGTGCAGACATTGTATTGCGTCGAATGTCAAAATTTGTTCAGACATTCTTATTTCCGGTTTCCAACCAAATTTCCATAGAGCTTCTAAATTGACCCTGAAAGACTAAAACAGGAGAATTGCAAGATTTTTGGTGGACTTTTTCGAGTGGATAACAAACACCTCACCGCTCACCAACAACGGTCGAGTTTCGGTCATTTGTGAGAGCGCCAGCTCAACAACGCGCACGCGCATTGAACACTGACGCAAGACGTCGAGAACGTAAAGCCTGTAAACATCTACGCGCTTGAACTGGCAACTAGCTCTTTGTTTCTTATTTTTTGTTTCTCCAATCGTACTATTAAAGTATTCCATTATAATTGTAGCTAAATAAGTGGCAATTTTACATCTATTTAAGCCGTTAAAATATTTTATGTAAAATATATTAAAATGGGGGAAAATGGAATAAACGTTACAATACAACAAACAAAATACTCTAAATCTTAACAATTCTGTTGCTTATGTTTTGCGTTGTCTACTTGTGCAAAGTGACTTCAGAATTAGGTTACAACTTTTTGTTTACAGTAAATTTATTTTTTTTAAGCCAAACAAATATGATTTATTTATTTAAGTATGCGTATTACATTTCCATCCATGTGAATTACATTCTTCATTTACAAGTCTTGCACAAGACAAATTTATAGAGGGAATAATTAGAAATATACAATATTTATTCAAATGCATTAATAAAAATATCGAAATATAAAGAATTGAAAGTAAAATAGTTTAATTGTGTAGTAATAAATAACATTAATTCTTATGAATTTAAAACCAATTAACTACTATTCTAGTCTTGCAGACTTCATTTATTATTCATCAACATTTTATTTTACAAGATTAAACCAGTAATTAAAATGACAGTGGAGCAAAAAAGAGTTACCTATACCAAACTAAAGCAGTTGTTTTTGTAAAAGGTGTACTGTTTCATGGACAGTAGAAAAAAGTCACTTTGGCAAAACCACTTTCTCGTGATGACTGCACAAACTACTGTCAGTAAGACCTGAAGTCTGGAACCACCAAGCTAGCACCTGAGTTAGCAGCCACCGTGAGTCACTGCCCTCATAGCAAATATTACCCTGGCCCCACTATGGTCCATACCTTCAGCTTTCACTTGGCCCAAGTACGCAATAAAATCTGCTACATGTATTAACCAAGTCTTGATCCCAGACAAAAGCCACAGATTGGCCTTATCTGGCCCAAGTTTCAGCCAAGCGTATCACCCATACTTTTAGATATTTAGATCTCATGTTAAATATATAAAATTCTACTGTGTCGTAATGTGTTGTGCTTGATTTTTTGTGTACTTTTACATGGTGTTTAACAGAAATAGCTCAATGTTTTAATAATAAATACAGTTTGGCTAATATTCTATGTTATTAGCTTGGCCCACCTACCAATATTTTATGTCTGGGCAAAGCACTATATACAATCTCTGGCCCAAGTCTTCAAACATTAAAAACGGCACCAGACTGCTTTTGCAAGAAAATATGTTTTGCTGAAGAACTAAAAAAAACTAGGAAGCTTAAGATGCTGAGACATTGTAAAATACAACATTTTGAACTAAATGTATAATACAAATTTGAACTAAATGTATATTTCAGCTTAGGAAAATAGTTGACATGGTTTATATGGTTCATAATGACAAGGGGATGACAAGGGGCATTATATGAAGCCAATGGGCCCCCATAGCAACCATACTGTTTACCCTAGCAACCATTTGCTAGGCCTCCAAATCCGGTCCTGGGAGGCTGGAGGCCTGCACAGTTTTGATTCAACCATCATGAAACTCTAATTAAGGTCCTCTATGGTTGTCTGAAGCTAGAGTAGTATGCATACTAGAGCAGGGTTGCAACTAAAATGTGAAGGGTTCCGGTTCTCCAGGAAGCCTGGAACTATTAAACCACCATTTACACAGAAATTTTACCCAGCTGGCTAAAACTTAATTAAACAATTAAACAATGGCGTTCTCAATACAACATAGTTTGCTGTGCAAATGTTAAAATCTAGCTTTATACTGAAACTTACCCCAAATTAGTTTGTATGTTCTTCAAAAATGCTTGGCCCCTAGAATCCTTCAAGTACACAGTTAATAAGGCTTAAAGTTCTGAAAACATTCCCTATTAGGCGCCTACAAAGTATTAGTCACAGAAAATCAGTTATTCATGGCAACATGTTACCCGCATTTCTTCAGTCTCACATTTACACAGAAACAGAACATTATGCTTTTCATCTAAGAGCTTATTTAAAAAAACAAACAAGCAATCCTCATTTGAGTGTGTTCTCTTTTATTGACATTAAAACTCTTAATAATAAATAGAGATATAATATTCAAACACAGAATTTCCCACAGTCACACGGAGATGAATCTGTAGAGCTGGATTCTATTTCAGACAAGGTTTATGCCAACAAACAAATCATCATTAACTAAAATCAAACCTAGGCTACCTACTGATAGTTTTCCATCATGGGATGGATGGCTAGGGGTCGCGTTCAAACATCTGAACTCCTCTGACCGCTCCAAGAGTCCATCAGATTACAGACGTTCCTCTCCTGTGAGGATTATATGAAGCTGTGACAACCGCTTCAAAAAGGAAGTGAGAAGTGAATCAGATATGCTTGATCAGTTCTGATGCTACAAAATCAAGACAAGTCTGCAAAATCATCTTGTATGGACTACATTACAAAATGATTGCATTGACTTGGTCAGTGTCGTGTGATAGCTAGGCACATGGCTTCAATGTACACAAATGCATTTTTGTTATGAACATTTGGTATTATTTCTAAAAAGTTCATCCAGCTGAAAAAAGTATTTGATCTTAGAGCTCCAAAAGGTAAACCCCTTGAGTTGTGAGAAATGTAAAATTGTGTTGATGTCTCGTTTTCTTACATATTTTTACATATATGTCAGGGTTCTATGTTTTTTTTTAATGTTTTAGCACCCTTTCTTTGTCTTTATTGTATTTTTCATTCAGTCCTGTCATTTTCTGTCTTAGGTTTTAGTCTCTTTTGTTGGTCTGTCTCTTAATAAGGTTTGCACCCTGTCTAGTTAGTTTTAGTTGCTGTCTGGAGTTAAGTGTACACCGGCCGCGGCTGGTTAACTCCTGATCTATAATAAAGTATGTAATATAAAATTCTAATAAGGTCTCTGAGCCAGTTCCGGAAGCAGAACCGAAATCTGGAAACAAACTACATTTTCACAGCATCGAAAACAAAATTTGACGTTTGGAAACAACATTACATTTTCAAATCCTAAACCTGTGAAGAATTTTATTTTATCGTTCTGTATACTACAGACCCTTTTACTGTTTGTAAATGTTAATGAGGTTTCAGCGTATGCGTGGACATTTTAGTAGATTTTGTAAATCAACAGTTTGTCAAGCTACGCGAGTGGACTGTAAAAACTATTTTAATAAGTTGTAGTCAAATGGTATCCAGCTACCTGACCCATGTGATATAGTGGAGAGCATAGAAGACAATAGGAAGAGCAATTATGAATTAAATATTAAGTGCTATTAGTGCAACTGTAAGCGCAACAGCCAAATATTTTAGGTTTCTGGGATACAGAGAACTGTTTTAAAACCTAGTTCTCACGTCCAAATGAAGGGAAGACACCTCCAATTCTCCTTCCAAAATGCGTGCAACTATTTGATCACATGACCTATGGGCAGTAGCCAGTCATTAACTGGAAACTAAGCACAAACGTTGCTTTAATTAATTAAAAAAAACATTTTTACACAATAAACTTGTGTGCTCTATTGTTCTTTATTGGGAATACGGCTAGCTTTAGCCTGCCTTATTTTTTTCAACAGAAAGGCTTAAAGGTTGTTGTAGCATGTTTTACACAGTTTGTATGTTAAAAACTAAAACTAAAATGTTTCATTCTGATGAAAAACAAATGGAATCCTACAGTAAATCAGTTCTGGCAGAATCAATGCCTTTAAGCAGTTGTAGATAAAGAAATCTGCATTCTTGAACTGTATTTATTCTGCTTGGTTTCATCTGCCATACAGTATGATGTATGCTGACTTCACCTCCAGACCATACGTCTAGCTATGACACAAAGTTGACCAAGTAACAAAACTGTAAAAAGTGGGTTAATTAAAAAAATACTCCTTTTGTGAATTGTGATATAGAACATCCAAGCTGTGAGATCTTTCCAGTGAAACCTAAACTCTAACTAACCACACGTTGGAGGAATACCTGAAAGATCTAAGAGCAAATAAATGATGTTTTTAACTAGTACTGGGTGTACTGTGTATCCAATCCTAAGCAGTTTGAGGAGTTCTTGTCTTACGCATAGCCTTTACTTGATGGTAACGAGGTAGTTTAACTGCAAAACAAAATCTGTCATAGTTTTTTTCAGTGTTTTGTCATTTGAATGTTGCCCTCATTTGTTGATGTGTTCTCATTTCCACGAGCCAACTGAATGTATGAGAAATATCTACAGAGCTACGGGAAATAATTGAGGAGACTGCAGGGGGCGCTGTCACTGGGTTAGCGCCTGCTGGATGTCTTTAACCAGCATGGCACCGATCAGCATCTTCTCACAGTTCACCGTCAGCTGAGCTCCTCCTCCATCCTTCATAGCAACAGTAACCAGGACGAGACAGCCGCTGCTGAGCGTTTTACCTGCAAATCTGAAAACAGGAGAGGAAGGACGAGGAAGAGGAGGACTGAGACATTATCAAGAGCACAGGCAAGGAAACAGACAGCAAAGCCAAGAAGAAATAAAGAGACAAACAACTTATTACGGAGAGAGTTATAATGTTGCTTTAACCTTTGTGGGGTACTCCCCTTTTAAAAGCAATTAAAAATCTAAATTTTACTCCATAACACATTGACATATATGAAAGAATATACACTTGTAGCATTTTTATTCTTGTAAAAATTAGAAACGGGTCAATTTGACCCGAAGGCCACACAAGAGTTAATTTTAGAATGTTAAAGTAAAAATAGTGCATATTGAACTTAAAAGCAGTATTGCAGAAGATGCAGTCTCTCTATAATAAATATGAAGCTTCCTTCTCCATAAAATCCTGCCTCGAAATATCAAGGTCAAAGAGGAAGCTTAGGGGAGGTCAAGCTTACAGTGGTAACTACACATTTATAATCATTAATTAAGCATCAGCAAATAGTTAATTAATAATTTATAACGCATTGTTTCAATGTTAATGCGCTTTTGTAAGTAGTTTTTAATATAGCTTTATAAATATAACTTCACTCTTGTATTTTAAGCATCTGTCTGTCTGTCTATCTATCTATCTATCTATCTATCTATCTATCTATCTATCTATCTATCTATCTATCTATCTATCTATCTATCTATCTATCTATCTATCTATCTATCTATCTATCTATCTTTCTATCTATCTATCTATCTATCTATCCATCTATCTATCTATCTATCTATCTAATATATTTAATGATAATAAGGATTAGTTAATAATTTGTAAATTAAACTTTTCCCTATTTCAAAACCAGTTAGTTATTATTGCAAGCGATTCCTGAGATAACTTATAACATGTTCATAAATTATTAACTATTTGAAAGCACATTTATACATTCATATAATTCAGATATATAGTAACAGTTAGAGTGATAATAAATGCTTTATTAACACATATTCCTACTGTAACTGATGATTTTAAATTATAAAAAAATACGACTAGCTAGTTAATGGTTTTGAGAGCTAATCTAAAGTGATGAATTTTAATGCAGTCTTTATAAATTGTTAACTAACTATTTGTTAATAACACTCTGTATAGTTCTAACAAAGTTAAAGTGCTTAATAAATAAAGATGATGATGTTAATGATGATTATATTATTTCTCAAAAAGATCTCAAAACTTGGTTTCCTAAACCCACTACATGGCTTCTTCTTTTACCATCGTGTAAATTTGTCAAATATATTATTTTATATGAAATCAATCTATTTTAAAGAACAAAAAATGTTCTCTGAACTATAGAGATGGTATTGTATTTACTTTTGGTTGTTTTAACTCTTTCATTGCCACAATTATTCAATTGGCTAATGGCTTTTATGGCAAAATCCCTCAAAATCTATTTCAAACCTCCTCAACAAATTGTTAAATTATTAGGCACAAAAATGGAACAAATGTTGATATCCATTTTTTCCTAATATGTTTTTCCTTTTGTCATTTACTCGAGTTCTGAACCTGTTTAAATTGAGTAGAGTATTAGTTTTCACTTCACTAATCTTTATAAAGTTTTATGAAAATTAGTATTCCTCAAAAAAAGAAGACATTTGAAGGTAAGGGCACTCAATTGAGACAGATACAAATATCCTCTTGATTTGCTCCCACATATAAATTTTAATTCATGCTCAAAAACAAAACAATCATTTAATGGACAACTTAAAAATGAAAAGCGTGAGGATTGGAGATAAAAGTATATTTTCAATGAGAGTCGAAGGCCGTTTTGTTGTTTTGAAGATCTTTAGTGGTAGAAAAATGCACAAATGAATATCTTCTGAAAGTATTGTATTGTATTTAACTTTAACAAAATGTAATAAAAATTAAAAACAAAACCTCTCAGATCTCTTAGGTTCAAGAGGCCTTGAAGGAGACCACAGATGAAAATGTACACTTTCCAGCTGTTTGGGACAGAAACGCGGCTGGATATGTGTGCAAATCCCCCATAAAATGATCAAATTCATATAAGGGTTTAATTTTAATCACAGCAAATGTTTTTTACTCTTTGAGAATGAGCCTGTGTGAAACTCACAGTAAATGAAGTCAAATACTGCAAGGCCCTCCCATTAATCACCATAAACTTCACCCCTGGTTGTAAATATAATAGACCAAGAAACTTAGATTGTTACAGAACTAACATATACAACCTAAAAACTCTAAATTTGCACCTGAGGTCTCCTTTAGGAGTGCTAGTCATAAAAGTCTCCGGAGTGTAGTCTACAACTAATTAGCATTAGTATTATTTAGAATCCCTAACATCTTTAACAACAATGCTTAAACAATAGGTTACCTGGACTCTTTATCTGAACCGCAAGGAACTCTGCTCAGGTTGGCGGTGGCTGTGACTCGCTCAACGATGACATGTTCATTCACACATTTCTCTCCAAGCGTCAGCTTTTCTGAGATCTCATTCATTCCCATCAGTTTACCTGCAAGAAGAGATTCATCAAATATTAGTCTCAAGACTAAATAAACTTTAGTGGGAGAAGGTGTAATATAGGATTTGTAAATAAAGTTTGTAAAACAAATGTTTTTTAAATTTCTTAGCCTGATGTGAGAACAGGACAGAAATAAAGTTATTCTTGTTTAAAAAAAACATTTTAAAAAAGGGTAATTTTGCATTAATGTTATTCCAGTGGGCATGAATGGGGTTACTAATAGGGATGGATTGTGACTTTAATTGAGATTTTTTTTTAGAAAAAAAAAAATTTTGGTTAAAATTTTTTTTTTCTGTTCTTATAATTAGATTATGTAAAATACATTTAATACTTTTTAATTGAACTTGGAACAGCTTCTCACATTTTAAATGTTTAAATCTCTTTGGATTAAAAGATTAGAATTTCTGATTAGAAACGTTTAATTTTTAGTACCTATAATGCTGATAAATAGTGAATTGCTTGTTTTATCTGCTATTAAACATAAATGTGAAATCTATGAAAGTTTTCGGAAGTGTGAAAAGCAAGCAAAACTTGCAATTTAAATCTAAAATAACGTGTAAATCCTTCAAATGTAAGTTTATGTGGATGCTTGCTGGGAAGGCAGCAGTCTGCGAGGAGAGATGATGTCAGGAAGTGTGCGATTTTGCAATTATTGTGCTATTGTGAGCATTCCGTTCAAGGATGATTGCATGGTTTTAGTGTTTCTAAAGCTCATTCTTCACAGTGTTAAACACTGTTACCTTGACATGCCATGAATATATGCTCACAGTCATGGTAACAGTCGCCAAGGCAATGAGCCTGCACAAGGGAATGGGAGGCTAGCGGTGTGGAGCTACATTAAACACAGTAATTTCCAATCAAATCTTCAATAGCATTGTAACAAAGGTAAAATAATAACTCATCATTTACTTCCATATACACCAAACCTGTATGGGTTTCCACATACAGTACATGAAGACTGTTGAAAATGTAACCGATGGTAGACTGCTGTGTCCAGAGTGTATTTTCTTTAAAATAGACATATTGTAAATCTTTTTCTCTTTTGAGTTATTTGTGTGTAACAGATGACAGAAACATATCCAGGTTTGGAAAACACGTGAGTAGTTTACAATACAGCGAAATGTATTTTCTTGAAGGGAAAACTACCCATTTTTACATTTGATTTATACCAATGTTTGACATGGCTTGCGAGATTTGGAAGATTACTTCTGAATGCTTTGTGAACAATACAAACAGCCTTAAGCCAAGAATACTTTAATAATACAATTCCACTCATTCTCAGTGTTGCCAACATAGTGACTTTGTCATTAGATTTAGCCCTCTACTTTTTCAAATTAGTGATTTTATTTAGTAACTTCTGTCTTTTTGGCATCTTTTTACACTTTTTGTGTGTCAAAGTTCAGCCTCTAATTGTAGTAATTTTGAACACAGTTTTATTTACTTTCTGATAATATGGGTTTTTCTCTTTTTAATTCTACATGTGTAATTAAGTATAGCTTAAAATATAGAAAAACGTGCCATTCATATAGTATGCCGTTTTTATGCAAACTAGCCAATGACATTATCTAGTGGCTTTTAGAGCGGCCCATAATGACTTTTTGGCAACACTGCTCATTCTATCAAGATGGAAAACTGTTCAGAGAGCATTCAGCATGTGCATTTGTGTAGGCAAAATCAGGGATTGCAGGGGTAGCTAAGCTAACTACAGTAGCTATGTAACAAACAATCAAAAACTTACCACTCAAAAGATTCTCTAATGAAGAGCATAAAACAACCCCATGAAAGATGAATACATGAGTTTGTTAAACTAACATGCTTAAACACTTTAACCTTTACAGAGTTAAACGTACACATATGATTGTATGACTGTTAGCGCTTAGCCACATGCTAACAAAAAAAATATATGTTTCATTTACATACTCTGTTTAACAAAATTGCATTTTTGTATAGTTAGTGGAACACATTAGCAAAGAAGTATGTTTTTAACGTATATTGCTGGTCATTAGTAAAATGGTGGGTTATAAAAGGTTATTGCTAATGCTAACAGCATCGTCTGTGGAATAAAGAGATGAGATCCAAGTCACATTAAAATATAGTGATAGTTCTCACCTTTATTTTGAAATAAGTTGAAATAATTAAAATAACCCAATATGGATATGTTTGTCTTGTATACTTTAACTTTCAGAAAGTATATTATAGTCTGGTGTAATTCATGGAAAGAAAACAAATCAAGTTATCACATCTCTCCTTGTCTTGAAAAGATTAAATAACCAGTAAAAACAGATTGTGAAGAAAACGTCAGAAAAACTCACCTTGCTCCTTTTTAAAGTCATTTTCGGTCAGAAATGCTGGTGTCGTCAGCTCACCCACTGGTGGCTGGATTGACACAAAGAACTTGCGAGTGTGAGTGCTGAAAAGAGATCCACAAATAACGTTAATGTTTTTTTCAGAAAAAAAACATATGCACCATGTAGTGTCTAAATGTCTGTTTTACTGGGGTTACAACCTTTTGTTTTGCCAAATAAGGAACGCCTGGTTGGGGTGGGTAAATGGTATTGTAGAGACCGAATGTTTATTTATTAACATCCGTAAAGGATGTTAGATTAATTTTCAAATTAAATGCTTGAATTTGGTGAATTTTAGGCTGTGTAAAGTGTTCTGAATTTCCAAGTAAAATGCTTTAATTTAAAACACCACAGATGTCTTGGAACTTTTATATTAGATTAGATTTTTGTTAATTTTTAACTTTAATACTAACGTTTAGTGCATTTTACTTTGTTGAAAACTTCCTGGAAATGTTGAACATTCTAAATAACACATTTAAATGAAATTAAACAATTGTAAACATTTTAAATAATTAAATTATTTTTATTAGAGCCTCTTGAGAAATGTTTTGTGAGTTTTAGTAGAAGTTTGAAGAACGCCAGATTCATTTAGATATATACGAAATGCACATAATATAAATATTCTAACGATTAAGGCTCTTTATATTACCTTTTCAGTATCAGATGATGCTCACAGAAATGACTGCACTGCAGTCAGGTTCTTCTTCTTTCTCTCTGAAACCAAAAACCTGAGACCACCTGAGACGGGTGGTAAAGGCGAACGTGGAAGTTTGCTTTAAAGCAATCCTATTAAACACATCTAACCTCGGTTTAGACATCTCTTTCTTCCTTCTGTGTCTCTGAATTTGCTTTAGAGCTCGCGTTTCATTTCTGAAGACGATTCCCAGGAACAGAAGGGCCACCAATCCCAAATGACTCTCTGGAAAATTCCCCCCCTCCCCTGCTTCTGATAGGCAGAATCTCCAAGTGCAAGTTTTAGAACAACCAATTTTTCACTTTGAACTCAAAAGGTCAGTTTCTTTCAAAGGTGGAATATATAGTGTTTAGTAGGCCTCTCCAAATTATGGGACAAAACGTGCTCCATATTGATTGAAAACGGAACGCCTGCTTTTTTTATAAAAACATTTTTTTCTGTATTTCAAGGCAAGAGTGGCAACCCAAATTTTTACACAATTTTATTAGTGTGAACATTTTTTATACTATCGTCTTATTATAATGCATTTATATACTTTTGTATGTAAAGTAAAGAATCAAATCTTAATTGTGCAAACATATAAGAATGAGGTTTTTTGTATTGAAATACTATTTAATACAGCAAGACACAAGAAACGGAAGTGTGTTAAGCTATAACTGGAATATCAATTAAAAACATATATCAAACCGGAACATCACGGAGCAGCAGATGAATGACAGGAACCTAAAGAGAATAATTTAAACCCTCACCACAGCTGGAAATTCGCTGCCTGTGTTGAATCGCAGAAATCTATTCCCATCACCACGGTAACAGATTCTCCAGCTGCTAACACCTCTGAAAGCGCAAACAAATAAAAAAACAAGTGTTAGATCCGGGAACACTTACATACAAGACCTTCACCAGAATAAGTTCATTAGTGTACATGGAAGAAGCTTTGTATTTAACCCTAAATGTGGGTCGTTCCAGACAAATAATACAAATCTTAATGACCCCCTACTCATTAAAATTGAAACTTTCCTCCTCACTCCTAATGAAAAACTGCAAAAGAACACCCTTTTCTTTGCCATAATAAAAACAACCTGAGATATCTTACAAAAAAGAAGTGCAATTTGATCATTTTCACTGGTAGATGATTTTCAAATGTGCCCAAAATTTTAAGTGGACATATTAAGGTGCAAAATATTTAGTCTCAGACTTTGTGTCTCTCTTGGTGTCTATTTTGGTCTCATAGGATTACCCAAATGCAACATTCTTTGAGTTCTGAAACCCCAAACAAGGTTAAAAATAACTTCTATGAATACATTCTAAACGTTCCTGTCAATGTACAGTTCAGTTTTTATTTTTATGTAATAACTAAGTTCTGTAACTCTGGTCTTTTTGTCAAGGACTCTAATAAAATCAGTACAAAAGAAATACATTTTGACCTTTGACACTTTCCTTGTGGCTTTCATTGATCACAAAATCCACTCTAGTCGTTTATTTGGTTTTAAAACGTATTCCAACAGACCAGACTTTACCTTCTCACATTGATCTCTGCCCCATTTTCCCTTTAGCCCCGCATAATTTACATTTAAGAAATGAATTAGAGCTGACTTTAGTAAAGCTAGCTACAGATTCCAAAATTTAGTATCTCATGTGATTATTTGTGTTTCAATTTAAAAGTCAAGATGTTATCTTTGTATACCTTAACTTTTTCTTTTATTTAATTTTGGTTCTTTTACTTTTAACAACCTGTACAACAAGTTCACTTTGTCTTCTTCTGCACCAATATTTGCTGTTTCTAAGAGAATGAGAAACATGCTTGTGTATGTTTTTACTTTGTTTGAGGAGAGCTTTTATGTTCCTGCAATGTTTGGACCATGATTGTGCTTTTATTTCAATTTCTGAGCACCTGCCTCTGGCCTTCATCTAAAGAGATCATGCAGAATTTTCTTGAAGATAAATATGCTTGTGTACTTTTTGATTTTTATTTAGTTCGAGGGCATTCTTTTATGCTCCAGCTATGTTTTTGTTGTATTTGTGCTTTCATTTCAGTTGCACTTTTTACATCGAAAAAGTGAAGTTTAACATTCTTCATAATAATACACCCTCTCTCGCATGTCAACTTCTTCTCTGTATAGTTTGCCAGTTTTATCACCTTTTGGCCCTTAAGTGTTTGAACATTTTAATGAGTGAAAAACCTAGAGACAACACTGATCATGAATTTGCGCTCTGCTTTCGAAATACCTTGAAAACCTTGTTGGTCTACATTCCATAATTTGACACGCTGCTCTGTTCTCTTTATGTAATCATTGTCGTTACCTGTTGCCCTCCTGTTAAGCATCTCATTATCACAGTTATGTTCACCTGTCCCTTGATTGATTCTCCAGTGAGCACCTATTCTGGTCCACGTTCTACAGAGTTCTCAAGTTTTTTTTCTTGTCTAATGCAATTCTTTGTGTTTTAACATACCTTTGTTTGCTATGATTTGCTCCAGTGGTTTTTTTTTATTGTTGTTTTGCATCTTTGATTCTTTGGGTCTACGTGTTGTTCAGCTCTCCTACGTGCTTTCCTAGCTGTGGAACTATCTCTTTTTTGCATATTTGCTCATGCATTGAGAAATAATTTTAGCTTCCAATTCAGTCAAGTCAAAACATATTTAAAACTTAATCATATAGAGCAGAATACAGACTGTATATTTATTAAAGGTTAAGTAGTAAACAATTAAGAATGTTAAATCATTTAAATCGTATATTATGTTTACTAAAAGCCAATATTTGTGTAGAAGTTGCTGTGTTTCAGACCTATCTCTGAGAATTCCCGGATGCGCATGCCGGACTGCAGCCGTGGCTCCTCGATGTGCAGATTTTTGGTCTCAGAGTTTGTGCTATTGGTGAACTGGATCTGGACGGCCACCATGTTTGGGTCTGGACTGAAGGGCTGTCGACTGAAGCAATATTCCACCCCCAGACCTTCACCCGTGATGCGGTGCAGAAGCTCGTACATCTTCATTGAGCCAGAGGGGGCAATGGTCTGCAAGAATTCAGGTATCAAATGACTTAAAATGATTAGTGAAAATTGTAAATATATATATAAAAGATTCTCAAAGGGAGAAACTTTTTTATTTACTGCTTTAAGAACCTTTTTGTGGAATTCGACACCTGAGACTACATTTAAAAAGGTATCGGTGCTTGAAAAATCGCTGATTCAAAACGCAAAAGTGTTTTTTTGCTTTAGGACTCACTGAAGGTGCAAGAATGGTGTCTGTCAAAGACAAACCCTCCAGATCTGACACCAGACTGCTGGAGAGGAAGTTAACCGGAGTCACAGGAGCTGATATTGGAGCTGGTTCAACTACAAGAGAGAAGTTAAGCAATGTTAAAAACCATGTTAAATTCAACAAGTGTTGATATAAATCAACCTCTGATTTACTCACAGTCATCCAGATCCAACAAAGACATTTCTTTTGTCTCTTTCTTGCTTTCCTTTTTGGATTGTTTTGGAGGTTGTTTTGACACAGGTGCCTGTGTGAAACAAGAAGAAAAATCACATTAACATTTACACAAGTTCAAAATAATAAACTAGCTTGATACTGATGTAAGAAGTATTTAATTGCAAATTATTCTTCAGACTGCAAGTTTTAAAACCTATATGGTGGTTGCATAGCAAATAATGTCATATCTATTAGAGAATCAGCCCTTACAGGGAAAACATGAATCGTGAACTTTCTGATATTTTAACCCCTGTGACTTCCTCATACAATTTATAATGTTGCTAAAAACCCTGACTGAACAAATTGCACACTGTATTCTGAGCTAAGGTCTCCTCTATTTGAACTCTTTGTAACAGACAGAATATTCAATAAATCCCAAAATAAAAAAAACACTTTTTTACATTCTCAAGAGGTATAACTTTCAGAACAGGCCTGACCTTCTTCTTCCTCACATCAGTCTCAGACTCAGACTCTGACTCCTCTGACTCTTCCGATTCACTGCTTTCCGATTCACTCTCTGATTCTGACGCACTTTTCTGATTCTTCTCCATCTTCCTGCCTGGTTTCCTGTCCTCAGCACCACTGCTTTGCTCACTGTAGACAAGAGGGAGAAGAACATCAGGCATTGTATGTGGACAAATTCAAATCCAAGATGCTTTACCTCTCTGGACTCTCCTCGACTTGCTTCTTCATTATGGTCTTGTCTGGTCTCTTCTTTTTCTTCTTGTCTTCTTCTTCTTCATCTTCCTCCTCAGATTCTGTCTCTTCTCCACTCTCGTCACTCTCTGATGCAGAACCGCTTTCTTCACTGCCGCTTGGACTTTCTGAACCACTGCCTGAGTTGGACTCTGCATGAGCAAAAATATTGGAACTTTTTTTTAAATATTGTTATTATTAAATAAGGCAATAAAGATATTAAAAGAACATTTCAATTAGAAAGAAAGGAAGAAAAGATAAAAATATTATTTAACTTGTTTTCGAAAATATTGTAATAATAACAACTACCACAATTTGAACTCATAACTTGAAAACTTTATTGCAATTAAATTCTTTTAGATATCTGATTTTAAAACACATAAAGCATCCAAATAAAATTTGGTGCCAACTTTTGAACAACTATTTGAAATATAGGAACTTTATTATATGAACAAAAGTTTAAAGAAAGAAAAGGTTATTAAATCTTATGTAAATTGTTTTCAAATCATAATTAACACCACAATTTGAAGTTATGAACATTACTACGGTGCTTGTCATTAAGGATTCTATTTTTAAAAGCATACATATTAAATGACATATACAATTTAATGTTTAAGTTATAGATAAAACAATATGTGGCATTGTCTTCTCAACATCAGGTGTAAACTAGACTTTTTAGGGATTTCATGTATGTTTTAGTGTTTTTCGCTTATATAAAACATGCCTTAAGTCATATTCCGATAGATGCATTTTGTAAAATCCTACTTTCTTTTTCTGGGAGCTCAAAACAGCTCGATAGCTGTAGCCACGCCCATTGGCCATAGCACCGCCCACTAACCAATCAGATTGAGATTGAATGCGATGACTGACCCACAAGTGTAAATGTAGCAGAACCACGTTGGATAAACAAAAGCCAAAAGTTGTTTGATTTACCAAAACATTCATTTATTCATCGAAAATGGGTGGATTTTCAGTGTGCCAACAAGCACAACCCAGGATAGTTTATGTGTGAGTGGCACACTTTTTTATACAAGCCCGAATTCGATAGAAGAAGTCTGATTTTAAAAATGGATGCCTTTCCGACTATTCTGAGGAACCCCAAGCAGTAAGTATGTTTTTCCCAGTGGCTAAACTGAATGGGTTCATGCCATGTTGAGCCTTTTTGTTGCTTTAACAGTGATTATATTAGTATATTGAATCAAAAATTTAACCATGGATGTTCCTAAACAAAAAAAAAAACTAATTTGTTTCTTTTAAAAACGGGTTTTATTTGCGCCATTGATGAAGTCACACGAGTCCCATCACACACGAGAACATGTGCAAATTGCATGTTTTGCAGAGCGGAACGATCAGGTGATTCAAAGACAATGTTTACAATAAACCCTGCCTTTAGAAGATTATTAAGTGTGCAGTGATAGCTTAGAGGGGTCAAATATTTATTTTAAAGGATTTAAAAGCTGCATGACATGGCACCTTTAAAATACCGTTCTCTCATGCTTTGCTAGCCAAGAGTGATAGTGCTTAGAACAACCTTCAAATCGAGGCTTGAATGGTTTCTTCTTGCGCCCTCTCTATTTTGATTCCTGTCTAACTTCTGTCCTGTCAATGACACACAAATAAGTTCATCTTTCTACATTTACCACTATCTGCGGATTCAGTTGGTCCAGATTCTCCTTCAGAGTCAGAGTAGAAAGGCTTCTCTATTTTCTTCTCCTTGCGTTCTTTTCTGCTTGTGCATTTACTCCAGTCTGGAATCTATAACATAGTCACAGAATGAAATCAAACAGAGTTGAAAATACATGAAAAACCTAATAAGACAAATAGATGTTTATATGACGGCCATGAATGCCTCTTTACAAGAAGCCAAAAATTTCAATTTTTACAATTCTTGAGACCACTGCCCCTCTCTGCTAAGCGTTTAGCTACTACAGCAGGGAAACTTGTGCATTCATGGCCACTATCATTCTTGTTGTGTGTGAGTCAAAACATGTGAAAAGAAAGTGTATCGTAAAAACACTCCAAAAAGACCTCCAGCGCTGGGTTAGCAATGATTCCCAAATTTCAGTAAGTTAGCGATTAGCATTTAACATCAGTGTGGCTGGCTGTTTCTGAGGTGTTTTTAAAGATTCTGGTATTATTTCAAAGAGCAAGGGCTGAGGAAAGGGAGAGGCTGACTAGCACAGAACAGATGCTACGCTAGGCTGTTGGCAAAAGCTCTTTGGGTCTGGCGCTAAGGGTGACTGACAGACTCACGCTGGTTAAAGTGGTGACTCTTTCGAGCAGCCTAATAACCTGGCAAACAGGAAAGAATAAAAAGAAACGCAAGAATGATGCTGTGAGATGGCCAGAAGAAGAGGAAGAAAAGAACAGAACAGTAAAGAAAGAAAAAAGATTTAAAAGTACACACAAGGATTCAGGTTGCACTTATCAACAGTAAAGCAAGTACTGTATTTCTAAATTAGCTTCAAGTGTAGAATTCGCGAACAGGTTCAATTGAAGCAGTGAAGAGTTCACACCAAGAACAATTTCTATAGCTGCAAAGTTCAAATTCTGCACAACTCCCAAACCACAACCATCAAATCAAATATATTACATATTGCTCTTTTTAACAGCCAATCAGAATGTTCCTGACTTTAATGCCAGGTTAAATAGAACTTTATACAGAAAGGTTGTCATCTGTTAGAGTACGCAATAAAAGTGTTTTATAAAACAGAAATCAACAAGATGGCAAAAAAACGGGTAAAAAAATTGGTCTTCAACAATAGCAAATTTTCTCAATATTATGGCTTTAAATAGAAAAATTAAAAATATATTTTTATAGTTAATATTTGATAGACACGTGACTGAAAAAAAACAAACTAATCATGGATCAAAAGTATTTATGAAGCATTGTTTTTTGCAATAGATAATTCAGAGAGCCTAATGCAGTTTTAAGGAAAATTCAAGGTTTTATAAATGATTTATTTTTGTAAAAGCATACGTAATCTCATGAGTCACACTTAATTACTTAAAAAATATTGTTGTTATATAAAACACTAAAATTATGTTCATATAAAGCTTTACTTGTACAATTTTTATAAAGTCCCCATACTCTACCTTACCTCTGTTTTGACCATGGGTTTTTTAAACACATCTTTTGCTTTTAAGCAGTAAAATTTTATTTTTATGCATTTTATTAAACGCCCATAAATACCAAACTTGGCTAAATTTAATCAAACACAGATGGCGTCCATAGAGCTTGTGGACCAAACCATTGATGAAGAACTATATCCTACAACAAACATAGCGATGTAAACCGGAGAACCATGAAATTTACAACCAGTTTAACCCATGAGAACTCAAACCTTTTTTTCCTTAATGAAATATGTATAAGCATCAACAATTAAAATCAAGAATTAAAGCCATTTAAGTTACTTTCCGCAACACTTAATCGACTGGTGAAACCTGTTGTCACTGCGTGTAAATATTTACCTCCATTTACCTTTCTTGTAAACTATTTAAATACAGTTACAATCTTTTTGTGCATTTCAACTAAAATTCTGAATTTAAATCTTGAAAAGACATGTTTTCTAAAATTTCAAGCACCCACACAAACACCATTAAAAAGCTTAAGCATTTCAAGCACAAAAACAATATTTTGTGTTCAAAATAGACAGAAATAGACAATATAATTCATCATTCTTGGTGTGAACTTAAAGGGGGAATTTACTAAACATGAGGATCTATATTTCTTTCTTGTTTTGATTTTTCACTAAATAAAATGCATCTCTGAAAAAATATATTTAATATAACACACCATGTTTTGGAGCTAAGCTATGGAGTGTGTTTGTTCAAATGAATGTACATTTCTGGTAAGATAAAATATCTAAACAATGCTGTCAAACACTTGCTTAAAATGTACACTTACTACATTAATCATTATTGTTTTAAAAAAGCTCCTAAAACCAGGTATCCTGGATACATTTTGAGTCAATTAACATTTGCAATCAACGATTAAAAAGTGAAACTTGCAGTTTAGTGAATCCACCCCCCTCTTCAGAGCTTTCAGATCTCCTCATGAACTCATAAATCAATCACATTTCATTTGCGATGATGATTTCTCAATAATTGGTGTCACATTAATGGAAGTGCAACATTCATACGAAGGGTTTCCGATGTGATGGTTTGCATGACAGGAAATTAGGTCAGCAGATTTCACACAAAGACACACTAGAATGAAGAGGTCAAGCTGGACAGAGCCACTGCACTCCTGTGGGCACCTCTCTCCAGTCTCCCAAGAGACCAATTCGGCTCTCACTGGTGTCTACCACCTCCTCTTGCTGGGTAAAACATGGGCGGGAAGAGACAAACACTCTATCAGAAGATGGATGTGAACGAACACAGGAGGGGATTTAACTGAACACATGTGGATGTAAAATCTGCTGTGAATGAGGAGAGCATGAAGAACAACAGATGTGATGATTCAGACAAAAACCTGAGCTGGACTCAAGACCCTGAGCGACCCGTGCAGTGCAAATGCCATGCATATGCTGGTTTGATCATGGAATATTGATTAGGAAGGAGTGGCTTGTGTTAATATGTAACGGTGCATGTGCAGTATTAGGAACGAAATAATTGTTCTTCAAAATAGCTCTATAAGGCCTCTAGAGTTTGGTAAAAACCAGACAGTTTGTATTAGATTGCAACAGTTGGGTTGAAATCATAAATTTGTGACATCACTCAGTTTTCTTAAGATGGTTTTTGAAGCTAAAAAGGGATGTATAAGAGAGACAAAAAGTAGGGTTTTAAAGTATTTTTAAATGCTTCAATTTGTTTTTGCCAATAACACTTTTAGCTTAGCGTAGCATAGATCATTAACTCTGATTGGACCAGAAGCATTTCAGTTCATCAAAAAGTTTAAATATTTTATATATATTTTTTCTGCTCAAAACATGAGGATTGTTGGTTTTGTTCATGTTTTGTAATTCGTGCATTAGAAATGACACTACCCATAAAGCTTTGAGTAAATTACATGTGGATGCACAGATCATGTTTAAAGTCTGTAAGCCTTTCCATCCACTTTTAATACAATATAATTGGCCTGAAAAAAAGTGTACAATTTAAACTTGAAGCTACTTTTTAAAGTGCCTCAATCATATAGAACCTGACTGTTGCAGTCTACTATCAACAATTGTTTTAATGGTTGTATTATTATACATTTTTTTTTTACAAAATAATTCAATAAAGCTATTGTCTGCCGGCTACAACCACGCTGAAATGCAGTGTCTATGAATTATGCATCATGAGGGTGGTATTATGCAAATGAGCAGTGCAAGTGAGCCTTATAAAAGTGACCGAGTGTAGCGTGTTTTTGTCAGTGCTTTGGGGCATTTCAGGGAGGTCTTGCATGGTGGAGCTCCCTCTGCTGGTCTGTAGGAGAAGCACCCCTGAGGCCTCTGACCCTGCCTCTGTCGAAAACTGTTCGCTCTGCACACACAGAATCCTTCACCTCCACGTTGCGCACGGATGCGTCAGGTGCAGATTCGGGCCAGTCGGGTAGCTCCTGGTATCCGGTGGCTTTAGCGTTCAGCAGGTGAGAAAGTGACCCGAGCTGGAAGTGATCTCGGTCTGAAAAAAATATAAAAATATGCAAAAATAATTGAATAATATGAAACTGCTGGAAATTGACTGGAGATGGACACAAAGATTCAACATTTATAAGAAGCATTATCATGATCCTGATGGGAGTGCAAATGCAGGAGCACATTACCCCCAACCTCTAAACAAATCTTTGCCAGCAACTCAAAGTAATCTAACCTACAGAGCTCTTCACCCATGCACTGTCTATCCATCCAGGAAAAAACTTAAAATCATAGGAGACTTGCTCCCCGGCTTTGGAACACTCTGCCTTTCCATTTAGGGTGAGGTGTCCTGAAGATCAGGTGTGTTGAATGATGTACGCATACAAAATGGACACTAAACCCAAACAACGAGCTCTACAGATGGTCGAGGGTTCTAAAAAGGGCTTCCATCTTCCCAGTTTTGGAAAGCTTGCCCCAATTATTAGCTTGTCTTCAAACATTTGTTTTATTTTATTTATATTCTTTCTATGCTCTGTTTTCTGGTTTTAACTTTTTGTGGTTTATTTTTTTTCTTTCTTTTGTTGCACTTTGAGATGCAAATACAGTTCAATTGGCAAGTACATTATGATAAAAATGTGTTATTATCGTGGTTATTATCATTATTTCTCTTTCATGATATAAATGGACGCCTATGTTTAATTCAGCCATTATAATCCTTGAACCACTTACATTTGACTTTAGCATTTGGATTAATTTGGTGTATTTTTTATTATTTAATCTTTATAAATTGAAAAAATGAAAAAGCAATAACATAAACTAACATAAAAGTATAATATGTTTTCATTCCAACTGGAATGTGAGTATATATTAGCTGTACCTTTAAACGGAGACTCCAGGACAGGAGCCGGCTTAAGTGCAAGGAAAAGCTTCTTGGCGTATTTGTTGAGAGCACCGCTCTTGTCGGTGGGCACAATGAGTTGGCGGATGAAGCGAGCACGATCTCTGATGTCATAGTTTTGGTCATATTTCGCCAGGTTCAGTACATACTGTGTCAGCAGTTTACACTGAAAGAAATCAAAGAGAGAAATTGCTGGAGAAACTCATTTGCTATGGATCAGTGGGTGATCTTACATATAAATATTATATGTAATATAATATATAATATAGATACACATATAAACATTTTGACCATCCGACCTTGAACAATAATAAAAGCATCAGTGTTCAAAACTCATCAAAAGCCATGTTTTGCATCAAATTCTATAAAATGAGCGTTTTTTTATCACACAGTATATAAACTTCCTTGTGTGGAAATCCCTTTTTATGCAACCCTACATTCTCACCACCCCTTAGCAATAATCCAAGCACTTGATAAAGCCCTGCTAAATCAGTAAAAGCTGTCAATCGCTCACCTGTTTAGAGTTTGTGAGATACAGTTTGGCAGACAGATTGAGGATCTGCAGCTTGACGATGTCCTCTTCGTTGGTGAAGGTTTTGGCCATCTTTCGCAGGACGTCTGGAGCAATTTTAGGGACATGTTCACAGTACTCACCAATCAGCCACAGGATGCTGGCACGAGCCATCGGCACCTGAAAAAAAAATCCAGAATCACAGAGGCTTCTTAAGGTGAGGTGTTCAGAATTTAAGTCAGAAGGCTACCTGGATGTTGTCGATAAGTTTGGCCATGTGTTTGATGATGTCACTATGCTGCTCAGGCTGCATCTGGAGAAGCTTTTTGATCACCACCACCGATTCAGCCACAACTAGCTCTGAAACAACACAAGCATCTATATTTGTCTACAAAACATCACAGAACCACCTCAAAACTCAATTGAAAGACATTCTTAATGTTAACATGTTAAACATTCGTTTTACATGATAAATACTGATTAAATATGCTAGAAAGTTCAAGCAAATCTTCCAGCTATATAAAAACACTTGCAGAATGATGTTCTTTGAAAAATCAGATTTGGAAAAATCAGAAGAAGACAATTAGCTTGGATTGGTCTAATCATGCTTATTATCTTCCATATGTTTTCACAAACCCCTTCCCCACTTTGTTTTATCAGGGAAGGAGGTTTGAACTCTGATTATAAGAAGCTTGCCTGGTCACCAAATCTTGCTTGCTTAAGGTTGCTTTTAAGACTGCAGGTCTTGAAGCTGAATTGAGAAGTTTTGGTCAAATCAGACTTTTTTATTTTGGTGTTCACATTTTTACATTATGCACCTGCTATACATCTGTCAAGGTAATGCAACTCCAAAGTGACACGCAAGCGCAGAAAAGGAAACTACGTCCCCAAGAATGCACTGTTAACAGATGTCAACATTGAAGCTAATGATCTCTGGCACTATTGTGGCTTTGATGGCATAAATATCTCTTCACATCCAATTTTATTAGTACTAAATAGTAGGAATAAAAAGATTGAGACAGAAAAGAACATTTATTCCACTATGTTACGCAGTGCTGGAATAACAATTTTGACTTCCTTTAAGCTTTAAATGTGTCTCAGAGCATCTTTCTGTAACAATTTCAGTTTAAAAAACTTCTTTCCTAGTGAAAAATGCAGAAAAAGAGCTCAGACTGTATCAGATTCAGCAAAACATATGAAAGTGTCCTCGGTTGTTTGAAAAATAAAATTTTAGATGTTCAGATTGTTATACAAACATGCAATAGAGGTCACATTTGGGCAAAAAAATCTAGAATGTAGCCTAAGTCTAACTTATTTGAGTACCCACTTGTAAAGTGGGCTAATTTGACCTAACCCTGTTTTCTAAAGTTCTCAGTTGATGACTTTTCCAAAATGGCTTTATTAGTTATCTATGGTGGTTCAACTAAACTGAAAATCGATGATAAAGGGTCTTCATGACCTTCCATAAACAAAACAAAAATAGCAATCATTATGACTAGAATTTTTTTTTATTATAAATAAAAAAAGTTACATATAAGAGGTTACAAACCTAGTTCATATTCTATGTAAAATGCTGTACAAAACACATAAAATAAACTTGAGTTGCAACCTTGAGAATGGTTGGCTGCTTTCTCAGAACCTTATTTTTTGTTTTATTAATTCTATTTATTATTTTTCAAAATAATTTTAGTTGATGCTGACAGTCAGTCAGGTTGTATGTCATAGAAATGTCTACAAGTCTTGTGTTAAAATGTATATTTTTAAAGTATACAAATGATTCAAACATATTATTTATGTTATATTTAATTTATATAAATATTAAATTTATGTAACTTGATGAAAATCATCAAGACTCCTGTTGAATAAATAATTGATAACTAGCATAAGTGATCTCTCTTCGAAGTTGCTCAATATGAAATATGGATTTGAACATGTGTTTTCAAAACAGGTTTGTGAATCTGTCCCATGTGGAAAAACAGATTTACTCTCACCATCTCTGTTGGACAGCAGCTGTACGAGGCCATTAAGGCATGTGTCTCTGACCTCACCGATGTTTGTAGCACAGCGACCAATGGCCTGAATGCTGGCCGCAACAAAGTCTTTATCCATGCTCTTAATGTACGTCTAAAACACAAAGTGATCTGTTAACTTATTCACTTGGCCATTATAAACAAGGCAAGGTCAATTCAAAGTAAATAAGAATCAAGACATAAACATAAACATAAAAATTAAAACAAATGCTTAATTAATGTATACAAGTTAATATAATTACACGTGGTTTTAAACAGTCATCAAACACAACGGTTCGGAAGTGAACCATTTTTCGCAAATCAGAGCTAATTAAGCAAAATAAATGTGTTTTTAGTCTAGTTTTAAAAGTGGCTAATGTTTCATCATGAGGCTGTTTCCTGCTTCGGTCATTGAAAATGAATGGGTATGGTTTCTACCATATCTTAAAAACTAAACAAACTAGAGACACAGAGTTTGCCCATAGTAACCAAGTACAATTTTTAATTATGTCACAAAAACCCCCATAGCAACCAGTGTTTTAGAGTGCAATAATTTTCAAAGACATATGCCTCAGCAAAAGTCTTAAGACATATGATTTGGTTTATAAGAGTCATATTGACAAGGAAAACATTATAGGAGGTCACTAACGCCTCGATAGCAACCATACTGTTTACCATAGCAACCATTTTTAATGCCTTATATTTCGGCTTAGGTCAAGAGTTAAGCTGTGGCGGTTGGTTTATATAACTCATATTGACAAGGGGAAGATTATAGGATGTCACTGACCACTCCATAGCAACCATTTTGGTTACCCCAGAAACCATTCTCGCAGATCTATATGCCTTGCTAATAACATTATGATTAGTTTCATTTTTAAGCATTAAACTTTTAAAATACTTTTAACATTAATTAAAATGTTACACAGCTTTATACTTTGAAGTTTTACGAACTGGAGAAAACTATATCGAACTTGTAAAAATTTCTCAAGTTTGCTACACAAACTTTAAAATATAGTTAATTGTGGAAATTATGTTATCACAAAAATGTCAGCTTGTGTGTCTTGACGAGCATTTGTGCACACGACTTTGAAATGACCATGTAAGCAAAACTCTGCATATTCCCTTAAAGGAATGCAGTGAAAGTGTTGGTTGTACCTGAAATTCTCTCAGAATGGTGGAGATGTTTGTCTCATTAGCTAAATTGGTTAAAACTTCCAGCTGTGTCAAAAGAGAAGAAATAAATTCAACGTTAAAGGAGTCAACACTGAGCCAACATTCTATATTTCAACATAATCACAGGAAAATTTGAGGAAGTAATGTAGAGCCAAATGAAAGCTCAAAGGAGTGTCTGCTCACCTTGAGAATTTTAATTTGCGTTGGGTCGGTAGACCTGATATAAAAGCTCTTCAGATACGGCTCAAACATTCCCTGCAAAGACCAAACGCATCTCCCTCAAACATACAACACACACACTGCTTTGAAATACTAATGGCATTCTGTTCCGTGATGGCTTTTGACCTTTTACGGAAAACTCAAGAAATAATTTCAAAAGCACTCTGATACTTTAATCTGAATCAATTTTCAATCTTATTAAGCCCCATTCATCTGGTTTTCATTAAATCCATTAATGCACAGAGTTGTGTGGATCAAATTATCAATTTACTATGATATTTAAAGACCTTTCCCACTCAGTATTAATACGCATTCAAATGTGTGCTCGCATTTAAATATTTACATGGCCCCATCAATCACTCACCCGTCTCTTGATGCTCATCGTAGCCACATTTTGAAGCACAACGTACTGGACTTCACTACAAAGACATGAGTACAAATCAATATTTGATTACATTTCAGAAAGGGATTTTTACATTAAATAGCCTATACATTTATAGAAAATTGTAAATTTTTATAGATATAATGAGTGATAAGTATAGTAGGTTTTGACCTGGTATCTTGGGTAGTAATTACCAACTTGCTTTAATTAGCAGACCACGCAAACCAGCCATTGGTAAAGATGCACAGGTAAAAGGAGCAACATAAAATAAGCAACAAAAACAGTTGAAGACTGAATTGTAGCCCGTTCTAATCTCTTTCTTCACAAAACCACCAACTTCAACAAAAATAAACGAATCAAAATAAACAGAGTTATAATATTTGGAGAGGCACTTTTACTTATATACGTCTTGACAGGTTATAATACGGTCTAAAACTAAGCTATCAGACACTGTCTGGTGCTGTTTTTCTAGTTATCATCAACAAGGTGCTTTTCTGGAGTTTTTCTTGCTTCTCCAAAATATCCAAATGAGTTGCTTCGTGGTCCACAAATGCAAATAAAGATACATTTTCAACTTCAGTGACTATTTTTAGCCTGAGTAACCATAGCAACAGGAATTTAAGAAGAAAAAAAATGACCGAACACTTAATGTAACTTCTTGTACCCTATAATGAAATCTATTTTGACCCAGGTATGCAATGTTGTACAGAGATTCAGTACTTTGAAAGTAGAGCAGAGCTTGTACCAGTACCACAAACGATGATTTTGATACTACGCTACATAAACCGAGTAAAAAAAACACCAGTTTTCAAACTAAGATCAACGTAACTTGTTAAGTAAACAAGTAACAAGTATAGACTTTCTCACCATGTATAGACTTGTTAGTTTAACACTTTTCATGAGATAACTACGGAAAACTTGATCTACTGTAGAATAACTAATATACATCATGTTAAACTTCCAACTTTGTTTTACGTTAAAATTATATAACATACTAAAGAGTTGGACACTGAATGCAACAAAGCCTTATAATAGGGATTGAAAAAGCAGTTGTTATTATGGAAATGTGCTTTTTAACATGATTAAAGAAACCTCACATAAAGTTCAGCAACTGTATCTTATGAATAACTATGAAATCCCTATAACTACGCATAACTATAACTATTTAAAGTATTAAAATTATTAAACTATTCTCCAATTATAGAATATAATTCAGCATAAACTTGGATAGGTGTTACATCTTTCTGCATTAAATCTCATACGAAGCATGAAAGTGTTAGTTAAGCATGCAGATATGAACCTCATTTTTAAAAGGGGTTTGGATGGGAGGAGGCTTTAATGTTACAACCCTGTCTAGGGCACCAAAATGGCTAGAAACACCTCTGTGTTCATAATGTGATAATCAAGCCCAGTTTTAATTAAATTAGCATTAATGCATTTAGCAGATGCTTTTATCCAAAGCAATTTAAAAAAAGGAAGAGAGACAATATGCAATTTACAAAAGCAAACTCTAGCTCAGATAGTTCACAATAGAGTTAGTCTCATTAGATAAATCAAAACATATTATTTATAGAAAGAAGAAATAATCAGAAGAAAACATTTGCTTAAGATTGTAAGCTCCCACAAAAGATATTATTTTTGGTTGCTTTTTGAAAGATGTTAGTTTCTAGGGGTTTTCTGAGCTGGGTCCACAACCAGGGACAGTGAATGAGAAGGTTCTGGTGAGAAATTTCCTGGCTTTTTAAGAGGGAACCACAAGACACTTCCTGGAGGGCATGTAGAAACATAGTACAAGCTTCAGAAAGAAGATGGAGTGCATCAAGGGTAGATTTTATAATAAAGCATCAGTCATTGGAACTTAACACTTAACACTGAAGAGAGATGAGAGGTGGTTGAAATTAAGCCATTCAATACATCTTAAAAAGGATGCAAAAAAAAGACTAATATATATTTTTTTCAAAAGCTGTGTTGAATTGTAGCATATGGCGTAATTATACACATTAATTCTATTCACTAATTTAATAAAATACTGTGAAATAAGCTTCCTTACTGCACTTCAGAAGAAAAATTATACATTCAAATAAGCCAGCTGGAGATTACAATAAATGATGTCTACAGTTCCATCATCTCACTCACTATTAGCAGCCAGTGTCAATACATAGCTTATTTACTAATGATGTCATGAGCTGTTGACCAACCATATGCTTCATTAAACAAGGCTTTGTGATGTGTCACATGGTGATGTGTTTGTTTTATTTGTAGTGCGAGTGACTGTTGAATCACCTGTGACTGCGCATTAACCTAACCAAAGCCTTAGCAATGACGCCCACCTCAGCTTTCGGAGCCAGATGGAAGTACAGCTGAGCGACTGCCATCACCACCTAAACACAGAACAAATACAAAAAAAAACTGTGTTAATGGATTTCAGAGTCTCTCATTGCCTCCTCATCACAAACACAAAAAAGATCAGGAGATTACATTAATGTATGAATACTTTAATGTTTAACTATATTAAGTTCAATCCATAAACCGTAATTTAAAATACTGTGTAGGTGTAAGAAAGGCAGGAAGGGTTAAATGCTAAAGTACAAAAAGAATTTAAGAACAAAACAAGGGAAAGACAAAAATGAAAAGGAAACAGTCAAGATTGTTCATCAATGAGTCCCAATTTAAAGACAAGTCACAAAATATACCAAATACTTCAAATCCAACCATTAGTTTGTAAAAAAAAAAGGCAAGGGAAGTTAAGAAATAATCAAAAGTGTAAAAATGTTTTTCAATTAGTCCAAATTTAAACACTTGAGAATTAGCAAATTCTTCACATTTAAAAAATGCAAAAACAAGACGAGGTAAGAAAAAGCCCAGGAAAGGTTAATGAACAAGAAAGTAGTCAAGGTTGTTCACCAATAAGTGCCAGTTTAAACAAAAGCAAAGAAAAGGAGCAAAGTCTTAAAATTAAAAATTAAAAATAGCAAACAGAAAAACAAATCAAGGTAATAAATACCCCACAGGAAAGGTTAATGAACAAGGAAAATTTAAGAATGTTAGTTCGCAAAAACAAAACAAGCCAACATTGAAAAAAGGTTTGTCACCAAGGAAAATTCAAACATGTTTGTCAATAAGTCCCATTTTAGACACAAATCAAGAAAATTATTATAGTTGTATAATAAAATACATGCTTAAAAACAAGGCAAGAAAGGGAAAATCGAGAATGTTTATCAATAGGCACCAGCGTGCACACATGGCAAGGAAAATCAAGACAAGATAAGAAAAAGCTCAGGAAAGTTAGACTAACAAGAAAGCTGTCAAGATTGTTTATCAATGAGTTTGAGATTAGACACAATTCAAGAAAGGGAGTACAGTCTTTAAATACAAATACAAATTTGTTTACCAAAAAAACAAGACAAGGTAAGAAAAACCTCAGAAGAGTTTTATGAATGAGGACACAGTCAAGAATGTTCATCAATGAGTTTGAGTTCCAGTTTAGGCACAAATTTAGAAAATTAGCAAAGACTTCAAATCAAAAAATCAGATCACGGAATAAAACAAGGCAACAAAAAAAACAGGAACATTTAATTGACAAGGAAAAACATTCAAACGAATGTTTGGCAATCACTCCCAGTTTAGACACAAGTCAAGAAATTTAGCAAAGATTTCAAATCCAAAAGCTGAGATAAAAGGTAAGTAATAAACAAGAGAGTTTACAGTATCATGTTCTGCTACTGTAATTGCATTAGACTCACAGCAGCATTACGGCTCTGAAGTAGAGGTTTGGTGTTTCTCAGTAAGAGTCTGTGATCAGGATCCATCACATACGGCTTCCTCTTTGCTAGAGCAGCCGCCTCTGCTTTCTTCTCTTCATCCTCCTCGTCGTCCTCATCAGAGGCATAAAAAGCCTTCTCGCCGCTCTCTTCCAACAGAGACTCCTGTGCAGAACACATTTTTGGGAGAATTTATATGATGAATAATTAATAATCTCTTTGTCGCTGTATTTCACAGTATTTTACAACTACATCTACATCTCCCTGACATGTGCGTATGACCCTCACATTTACGTTGGGATTGAGGAACTGTGTCCTGGCGTAGCGTGTCAGCATGTTGATGATGACCACCTGACCCCACTCCTCCACATCGATGAGGAGGTTACACAGCTTACGGTAGTTCTTATGGATTAGATCAATGCGGTCTGGACAAACTTCCTCAAATGCCATCACAACGCTGCCAGCTACCAGCTGCAGAACGAGAAAAAAATTCAGTGATCCTGATAATGCTTTATGCATTCATTGAAATGGCTGTCACTCACGGTGGTTTTATCAGCAAGCAGCTTTTCGATGACTTCAATCAGCTGTTCTTTCTGTTCAGGATCCAGACTGCGGGGAAATTGAACAATATTTAGCTGCAACCTTAAATATTAACCATACAAAGCTAACAAGAAATACATTTGCAGCTATTTGGAACATTTCGATGCTGTGAAAAAAAAGGTTAATTAAAAAAGCCACATTTTACTCTTGTAAATTTATAATGTTGGAAACTATGTTTAAGATACCTACATCTGCAACAAATTCTGATTCTTGGAAAGATTTTACAAGGAAAAATTGTGTTTAATTGTTCATTACCCCTAAAATACAATGTTTACAATGTGGAAGTGCAAAATTGGCAATGTGGGAGAAACCGAGGTAATGAAATAGTGGATTATTATCATATTTTCTGGGATTGCTAAATCATCCATGGATTTTGGCAGGAACTGAAAAAGAGATAAAAGCAGTTGAACTGGTGATGGAACCTTTAGTGCAATTTTAAAGTAATGTACCGGGGCATTATCACTGCAGAGCTAGTCCCATGCAGCCAGACCTTCAGGAAAGGTCCAATGGTTTTGGCTGCTTTTTTTGGTCAAGACTGTGTAGTCGTTTGACTGACAAGACAAACAACCAATCACATGTTGTTTCGGTTAGTATCATGTTTCTGAGAGTGAAAATGTCACCACATCAACTGGCCAACAAGCAACAAGTTCACCATGGTAAAAAGTCACAGAAGACAAGAGGTAACAAAGTTACAAGAATAGAACAATCTTCCAAACATTATCTTTTTGTTGATCGTACGGCTAAACTTGGTTTCCTAGTGGAACTCGCTTTTTCTGGACAAATTCAACCAATCAGATAACTACTTCAGTACTTCAATATTGAAGTATACGCCATAAAAAAGCACTAAAACCATCAGGCTGAGACTACTGCAGACACAAAAAAAGACAAATTCCTTCTGAAAATTCAGTTAGAAGCTATTAAAAAGGCAATCATAAGAATTTCCTACACATTTTAGCAAGTAGCAAGAGCTGATGGAAGATATGCATGAAATGTAATCTCAAACCTTTTGTTTATGTCAACATACAGAGAGATTTTAATTGTTCAGGAAGAAATTACTCTGAAGAATGCAACCTAACATATTTGGTGTAATTAAAATTATGGTGTGGACAGTTGAACCCAATATTTTAACTACTGTAGGTTTATCTCAAGATATACTTGCTAAGTGTTATTGAAGGTGACGTTTGTTTTGTTTCATGTCTATGTACCTTAGAAAGAAAATATCTTGGTTATCATTGTTGTAAGTCAACGCCTTTTAGGTAGACTATTGTAACACAATGTGTTTATTGGGTAAAAATTGATTGTATATTGTTCATGGTTAAAGTAATTTTGGGTAAAAATAGAATGCAAAGAGGTTTTAACATTTTCAGGTTAAAGTGTTATGACAAGAAATTTTTATTTTAAATGTAACAACTATCAGAATCTGTTTGTATACTGCATTTAATTTGTGTATTGTCACAAACTTTAAATATTCATAGTTTGGTTTAAATCCACATGGTGTAATGTGTGTTTTAAAAAGACTAAATTGCTGGATTTTCACTCAGGTGTTTGTGAAATATGGTGGAGAACAGTAAAGTTTTGTCCAATCCTGAGAGGGGGAGGGACTTAAGTTCGGGAAAAACATGTAGAAAGAAAGTTCGGGAGTGTGCGATGATAATTCAGAGTGAAGGGTTATGTTTGAGTTGATTTAATGACAGATTGTACGTCAATTCCTGTGAATTGTATGCATTGATACTTTTACAGTGTAAACTGTCCAGTCACGAGTTAAATATTGCAGCCTGCGCAAGCATCCTTGTGGATTTAACCTGGATTGCGTGGATAGCATGAATTTTTCACAAAGAGGGTTGCCATGCTGAAAGAGACGATGAGAGTAAGCGCATGTATGCGCGTAGTTAATTGGCTGGTTTTAAATGTTTTCTAGCTGCCACATTGACGTGAATGACAGATTGTTATGGATTGAATACAGAGGGGTTATTGTCAATTACGCCGGCTTAGGGTTTACATTTTTTTACATTGTTGCATGTCTGATTTGTTTAATTGGGGAACTATTAACAATTTCTATATTTTCAACTACTTTTATTATAGGTAATTATGTAAGAGATTTATTTTCAGTATAGTTTGAGTTTATGTCCTTGTGAAGTTCTTTATTAAGGTTTAATCCCTGTTTTACTATTATTCACTGACGTGAATTCAAAAACTCAAACTCAAAGTTCAGAGTCCGATAACGCTCTCACTCTAAACAACCCCAAAGCTGGCAAAGGGACATTACACAAAGTTTTTATTTGTCTTTCCTTTCCTATTTCCCTTGCTTTTTGTCTCTATATTTTTAAAATGGGGGAAAAAAAGTAATGTTGGACAGAGCATAGCAGACTGCTTCAACATGTCAATATGTTGAAGGACATTTTTCAGACAGATACTGCTGCACAACCCAACTCAATTTAAACCAATATCAACTCAAGCTTTTTCTTTTCTGTTTCACTCAGGTACCTGTGGAGTTTGGGGATAGCGTGAGCAGCAGTCTTGCGGACATACGGAGACATGTCAGATGCTGCCTCTTTAATTGCAAGCATCATGATGGGCACGATGATGGTGACTCTGATGCTGGACAGCACACGCAGAGCACTGGCACGGATCAGCTGATTTGGGTCCTGAAAAAATAGATTATTGCATATAATTGCAGAATTTAACATTTTTATGTAAATATTTTAGAATGTAATCACGATTGAGCGCTTATGATTAGGTTTACAAAACTGATTAAATATTTAGTTTGACAGAATTTTATGAATCTATGTTATTCCACATATATTGGGGAATAATTGACCTGGAACTTGGAATTATGAAATGAACGTAACTTCTATACAAAGGCTACAAATTTGTGTGCAAACACAAACCTTAACAGAGGTAGTGAGGCAGAGCCCAGCTTTTTCAGTGTGCAAGGATACATAGAAAATCAACTCGTTGGACAGTACATTTACTATTTTTTACAATACATTTTAGCATGTTAAACTATAAATGTAATAATAATAAAATAATTAAATACAAATTCAATTAAGACTCGGATACATTGAAATGTCAGGGGTTATAATTGAATAGGTTCGCGGACATTTTGGGTTGGAAAAATTAGGCGCTGAGGTCAAAAAGGTTAAGAAACCCTGCCTCAGAGTGAAAAACATAGAACCATATAGTGTAAAGCATGTGTGTCTCAGAAAAAAAACAAAAACAACGTTTTGAAATATATTTTTTAACCAAAAACAGTAATGTATTTAAATAGTTCTAGGCTGAATTTCTTGCATTCAATTGTAAGGTGTACCTGACATATCATAATTTTTTTCTAAAAACTTAATTTTTATGACTAAAAAGTGTGTTTTCAGCACCTTCAACCCTCTCTGGAACGTAGAAATGGATAACAGAGCAAGATCCTGCTGTTCCTCAGCATAGCGCACCAGATAGACATACACCAGCTTCTTCACCTAACACAGACATAAAAAAAACAGATCTTCACAAGTCATTTGATTTGGTTTGTGTGTTGAAGCACACTTTAACTTCAGATCTGACAGCTGGCATAAGTGGAGGGCGGCAACTTTAACTGAAAGCTGACGTCGGTTCTCTGTCTGTTAGCTGCTCTTGTGTGTATCGCTCACCTCAATGTTCTTACAGGCCACATTCTTCACCACTGCAGGAAAGAGATCGGAAGCATTTTTCCCACGTGCAATCATCTGTAAACACAGACAGTTCACTATTACATGCTACTGTACTATGAAGCAAAAAACAACATATAGTCTCCTAATAACGATTCGTTTATATCTGACATTTTGGTCCAAATTGGGATATTCAAATATTCTGAAAACATATTTACATAATGTAATGTGCTTTTAAAGGTTTGTACAGGTTACTACTGCATTTGCTATATGAAATCAAAATCTTAAAACCCCTTTGAATGCAGATAGTTCCTAATAATTCCAAGGGGCAATATATATAAATTTAATGATCTAAATTTCAGTCTGAAATGGTTCCATGAATCCTAGACTGCGGGTCCGCCTCTGTTCATTTTGGGTTCTCATGAACACAGTTTCTCAATTTCAGAGCTCATAAAGCTCGATCGACTTTCCCTTCAATAACATCACATCCTATTCTTGCGTTTGTGACTTTCAATCACTTATGACACTGTGAAAGCTCTTGCTTTTTATTGTTGCAAGAAGACAGACATTTGCACCTGACAAATCTTCAATACATGTAGATTGTGTCACAACATTAGATCGCTCTAAATAGGCTTGTGTACTCGCACAATCAGATTTTTTGATTCCTCCCAAAACTATGTTTTCCAATGGGAGGTCTTTTATCTCCTCATGTCAAGGTGAGTGGTTTTCTCCAAAAATATCAAACGGCATTTGATTCATACTTTTTTTTCATACTCTCACAGTTTCCACACAATATCAGCACATTTTTCAAACATAAAAAGTGTTAGGAAACATTCTGAAACTTCCTGAAGGATCCATACCTCCCTGTGCTCAAAGAATGGAAACAGTATCAGTTGACTGTTTGTGGCTTCTTAGCCCGAGTAATAAATATTTCAGTCCCGATCTGATCCTCCACATAACAGAGACACTAAAACCCCTCATCAATATTAAATGCTTTCACATTTCTGTCCCATTTCCAAAGCGCTAACTGAAATTGCTTGCAGAAACAGACCTGATGCAACAGTTGCAAGCAAACGAGAGCCAAGCTTGAGCAAACACACAGAAGCATTTCCAGCCCTCGATTACAGCCTCCTCTCTATTTACACGGCACATAATTACCAACATGAGTCTAAACCAGTCTTTCTGGAATCATTTTTTTTATCAATATTTAATTCACTCAGAGCTACGATGTGCTATTTTAATGTTACATTTCTTCTTTGACCAGCTCATTGATTTACTTTGCCTTTCTTACCATCTCTGAAACTAAAATTACCACCATGAAAAAATATTTTTATAATCACATAACCTTCAGTATGCCAAAAAACTCCACAAAAATAACATTCGATCGCAAAAAAATGTAAACTTACCGCAACAATTCGCTTCATGGCCTCCAGCTTTAGGGAGTCTTTATTGCTGTCCAACATCTCCTTCAGGTCATCATGTCTAAAGATATAAAATAGAAAAGCAAACATTTTATTAACTGCTGTTTTTCACTGAATGTCCACTTTAAGATCAATCAGACAGACTTCTGTTTTCTTAGAATGATGTTCATGCGTTCCAATGAACAACCAAAGCAAATCAAATAATTCCTTCAAAGCATGAAACAGAGAACAAGAGTCAAAGACACTCTTCCCTTTAAAAGCAGCACATGCTTATCCATTGAGTCAAATTCTCTTCTTTATATGTAACCTGTTCAAGAGTTTCTGCTTTACAAATCAAGCATTCTATACTACATCTGTGCTTATTTTTATTCTTAAATCATCACTTGCTTCGCTTAAGTCTGAATGATTCACCTTAAAATATATAGCAAAAGTTTATACTCAAGTATGAATCAGATATGAGCTTAATTAGGAACTTTAGAAGATAGTGGGTGCTCAGTTCACTGCCAGGAACATCCTGTTTATATTCATGAAGCCATTTTCTGCTCTTGTGAACATTTAAAAAACACACTTTCTTTCATTGTTCTGCTAAGTTTACACTTCCGGGTCAGCCAGCTTGTAGGTTATTCATTGAGATGAGATGCATTGCCGGATCATCTGATTGGTTAGTGGATGGTGCTCTGGCCAGTGAGCGTGGCTATGGTCATCGAGCCGCTTTGAGTTTCCAGAAAAAGAAAATCTGGATATGACTTGAGGCATGTTTTTGATGAGGGAATAACACCAAAACATGTAAGTAACGTCTGAAAAGACTTTACATGATACGGCACCTTTAAAAGCTTAGTATAAAGTAAGTATTCAGTTTGGGACTTTGGCTAACTTTACCAACTTTTGCTGTCATCGTTCTGGCTATTTTCACAGAGCACTGGGAGCAGTTAACAGCCATATGAGGAACCTCTCTGCCCCCAGCGCTGAACTGGTATTATACCAGATGTAAGATGCCATTAACTATGACACATGTGAAGCACCTCCATTGTCTTGGAAAACCAAAATATACTAAGAATATACTCTGAATAAAATATCATCGTCGGCCTTTACTCAATCTCTGCCTTGCCAGTATTTAAAGCGAAACTAAAAACATATCTATTTAAAATTGCTTTCAACTCTTAGGCTTTTATGTGACATTTACTTTAATTTAAGTTCTGTTTTTACTGTATCTTTTCTTTTTATCCTTGTATATTTTTATTTTGTTGTTTTTTTTCTTGTACAGCAACTGAAAATCAGACTAGGCTGTTGGAAGGTGCTCTAGAAATAGAGTGATAAGTTTGATCTTTATAAAGTGGGATTACAGACTGAGTTCAACAGACTTTTAGGTTCATTTTGATGAGCATAGAACCCTAACCCAGGGGGTTTACATATTGTTGTTTATCAGTGTTATACAATGTGTGGTGGGCATAATTTAACATTTGATGTCCAATTTAGTTTCAATGACACGTATGACACTTCTTGGCTTTGTCATCCTGATGTGTAAAGATTTCAACAGCCTTTGAGATAGTAATGTTCCTAATACGTCTTGCTGAAAACGTCATAATCAATACATAATTATAGTAAATTAAATAAAACAGTTAAGTCATCTAATTGCCAAGATATATTGACAATATATGTGCTAATAAAAAAGCAGTTCAACCCTGTATCATGAGAACCATTCTAAACTGACAGTCAACAAAATCACTCATTAACTATGTTTTGCCAGTGTCTGCCACACCAGCGTCTCCGAAATTAAAGCACTTTGAAATCTCACAAAACACACAGGTCTTGCTCTCTGGTTTCCACAGCAACAAAGAGAGCAATAAACTGCTGCCAATAGATTTGCTGCCAACCGACACAACGATCTATGGCTCGAATAAAGATTCCCTAGACAGCTTTCATTATCAGGAAGGGTCTGCTGAGAAAAACACTGTCAAATAGCAGTGCTTCTGAAGGTGTGGGTGGTGTTTCCTTGCATGCATCGGTGTGTTTGGTCGCACTCTGTCATCATCAGTTACCTCAAAGGCTTCTGGGTCGTGATGTGAGCGGATGAACACGGGCTCGGTGATTCAGCAGACACGCTTCAGCCAAATACATCATCTCCGCATGATCTCATTTGATGGCGCAAATTCAACGCATCATGATGTTTCTGATCATAAACAGCATTTTAAATCAAAGAGGAGCTAACAGGATCACAACGCGAGCTGCTGCATGCAGGGGGAATGCAGATCTGTAATGAGTTTCCCTTCTGACCTCCAGTGATTGAACGTCAATGCTTTGATTTACATACGCAAGCTTTTAGCAAATTAATTAGCCATGAAGATAGGTTTGATTTTGTACTAATAGAAAGCTCCGCAGAAAACACAGGGTTCTAACTGGAAGTATTCCATTGCTATTGTTCTTTTAATCTATTTTGGTTCATAAATCAGTAATATTATAAGAACATCACACAAAGCACAAGCAATGTTTTTTTAGACATGCACACCTAGGATGAACAATTGTGTGTTGTTTCATTAGACATTTCAAGAGCAATTTAGAAATGAGAGTTGATAGCCAATAAGCTATGAAGGTTCTCCTCTTAATCCATTATCTACTTAGTATATCAGCTACCTGCTAGTACAAACTGACGGATAAATAAATAAATGCTTTATTTTTTATTTATATGCTTTATGGAGGTGAAATTAAATGAAAGATGGAATTTTTCACTTCAAAATTATTGTCAAATAGAATAAAAACACATTATAATGGCATCAAAGGAATGGCAGCTGGATATTACAGGGCTGGGATTTCTGCTTTTTCTGTAACTCCGCCCAATGCTGAGGGAAGACCCTGCCTTTGCTAGTCAGATCTTGAACCAAACCAGTCCAAAAAAGATGGAATATAAGCATGAGCTTTTTTAATAACTAGTTTTTCCTCTCATGTCTGTGGATCAACCATGATTATAGGACAGAAATAGATGCTGACTGTAACTCCTTGGCACCTTTATTTGTTATAGCATATCCAAGGAGAGGGGTTCCTACCAGCAAAAAAAATGTTCTAACTAACTTTAATAGATAATGGGAGAAATCCAAAAAGAAATTCCTGCTGTTTTTGAAAATTTGTGATGATATGAGAGTCGTCAAATTTCTACACAGACTAGATTGCTAGGGATCACAGCGAAAACCGTGCCAGGAAGAATCTGAACTGTTTTTCAAGATTTGTGATACGATTTCTACACAGACTATTCTGCTTGGGATCTCATGGACAGCTGGAAGTTTGCAGTGTTCAGCTTCAATACATCAAGAATCTCTCCTATTAAGTTTTAATGTTTTGAACTTAATATGAAGTTAGTTTGGTGCTAACTGTATTCAGTCTCTGAGTATCCTGTTTTTGAGGATTATTTAGTTTGGGAGATTGGTGTTTATTTCTGTGCTACAGTGTTTCACATGTCGAGTTTGCCTTCATCACTTGAATTCACTGTAGGCTTGCTAACGTTAGCTACTCGTCTAACCAGTCTTCAAGGGGCAACTCATGTAGTCATTCAAATGTAAAGTCATTCTATTGCAATAATGTAAAGACATGCAAGCTCAGTAATGATATTCTTACATGCAAGATATCGCCTATCTCTTTCTTCATGCATGAGACTTCATATTATTAAAGTTATTCATAATTCAACAGTCGAGAGGATCTCTCTTCCCTTTTTGCAGCCCTTTGAAGGGCAGAGTTGTCATCTCAGGATACATTCTCATGAAGTGAGGCTCTGTATCTCCTTAAGAATCTACTGCATCAGATCTCTCGGGTTTCAATGTTTGAGCAAGAAAAGACAAACATTTTGCTCTAGAACTGTAACTATTCATGACTAGGAGAAACAATGACTCCCTCAACTCTCTTAAAGAGAAAGTGTAACCCTACTTTAAAAAAGAGATCTAAATTGATAGATTAAAGGGGCCATAATATGTGAAATGTACTTTACTGGGACTTCCATATGTTGTTTCCTTATTAAATCATCATGCATGAAGTTGTACTCATGTTTGTTCATATGTGTGTATGGGAAAAAAATTTGTTCAGGGACCTTGAAAATGTACAGATACTTACATCCAACCCATATAATCCATCCCACTTGGATCATATCCCCACCCACTACCCTGTCATGTCTGCTGCCTGTCTCTGAGCAGTGATATTGTGTTGGTGAATTTTATTTATTCAATCAGTTACTTTCTGTATACAGTGACCATGGACTGAACAGCTAAGTAAAAAGCTTGAAACACTTCTAGCCTATACACTGAAGGGAGGCATGAAACAATAAAGTCTTTGAGGAACCCGAAAGAGATCATTCACAGTGGCTGTTGTTTATAAATATCCTGTTCTGTGATTTATAGATGGTGCAGTGCTAAATTTGTTTTATTTCATGACAAAAACATGTAACATGATGGGGGATGTAAGTAAAAATAAGTATTACAAAATTAAGTCAAGCTTGATTTATACCACAAGTAGCAAACATCATCACAGAGGTGCATACTCATTCATTTTGAATGAAGAGCAGCAATTTGCCATGCAGGCATCTGCTTGTTGCGAAAATGCAGCTTTATACAAATGAGAAATTATTTTTAGAACAACTTCTAATAGGAGTGAAGCAGCTTTCCGTTCATGTGATTCCTCAGCTCCTTGGTTTATATGTATACAGGTTCACTTCAGCATTTAAATGTGGGAAACCTACTAATGTCCCTGTCCACAAAATAATTGCACCCAAGGAGCAAACAGTTGCTTTTGGCTTGAATCTGGTAGAGAGATATTACATGTTGGTGTAACAAACATGGACAAGCTTTATTTCAGGAATTTGTGCATAATTGGTTGTGTCTAAGTTGGCATATGTTCAGACTGCAGCCCAAAGTGACCCAAATCCAAAAACTGACCCAAATTGTTTTGCCCATATGTGACCAGTTAGACCCAGGTTGCTAATAAGTGTGATCCAGATTCCGATACATATACGATTGTTTGCCATGTGACCATGGAAAACATTCACATTGGAGCCGCTTTTCATTCGGATAGCAGGCGTTTGTTATTTGTAATATTTCAACAAAGAAATCTGAATTGTGCAGTAAGAGCTGCCGTCCGAATGTAGTCTTGTTATTCATGATTTATGTATTAGTATGTATTAGAATTAGAAGTACAGTAAGCACTAGGCGAGCTGTTCGAGGAGAGGGGTTCCAGGACCTGGAAGCGTGCATGAGCAAGAGTTGCTTATATACTGTTTCATTAATACATTAGTTAAATATATGATGTGTTAATCCCGATACTTAGTTGAGAATTTGTTACCAACAGAACTAAATATAATAAAATTATAAGCTGAAATTCCCTGTGAATGACAATCAACAAGGAAAATTTATTTTGAAAATCTAATCAGACGAAGGTTCGTAACTAGGCAACCAAGTGACAGTTAAGGAGGAAGTAGTGTATCCTAAAATGTACTCATCTTTCTGCTACAACTCAAACTTTTCCTCCACAAAAAAGTAGCTACTTTATTACTTTTGGGCATGGTATAAGCAGCCGAATTAGGACTCTACTAGGCAACTATTTCTCTTCATGTGTGTACTGTAACTACTAAGGTAGCCAACATAAAAAACCTCATGAGCCAATCAACGTGTCCATCTCAATGGAGTCTGTGCTTGGGATTATGAGAGATTGAGTTCTGAAATTATCAGCTAAAATTACAAACAACAATAACCATCATTATAAACACACATCGTCAACAGATTTGAGTTGAATTCAAACATTTTCTTCCTTTTGCGTTAATAAATGCATGCTAACTTTTACCATTTAAAAAATCCCTAGAATGCCTAGAATGCCTTCACTACTTCAAACATCTATTGTCATACCGTAAGGGTTGTGATTGGATGCTGGAAATGCCGTCCTCTGAGGAAGATCGATCTTCAGCTCCCTCTCCTCCTCCCCCTCCCCCTGTCCCCCCAGATCTCAGGTGTCTGAGTTCCTCAGGTTGAACTGCACTGTACCAGTTTTGCGGCCCACTGTCAGGGGTCAGAACCGGACTGAGAGCTTCCTCCTGGCTGTGTGAGACCCCCTGGACACTCTTCACAATGTTCACTGCATTCACAGGAAGCTGGAGGAGCTTCTGCATGGTGCTCATTTCTGCACTATGCCCCTTCTTCAGTCTTGTGAGACAAACACCTGTAGAATCCGTCTCAAATCCAACAGCAGACCAAAAACTGTAAAGCGCATGCACGCAGCCTGTTGAGCAGAATCCTGAAGTCTGGCTTTTGAGATGTGAGAGCTGTCCATCAAAGCAATACAGATCTGGATTCAAAGCTCACTGCGGCTTTCAGCAAGTGACAGCGAAACGCCTTTCTCATCCTGTTCAGATCCGACTGATGGAGCTCACAGCTCTGAACACTGAGCAGAGCTAAGCCCTGCCTATCAGCATCAAGCCCCGCCTCCTCACAAACACACTCACTAGCTGTCACCCTCTCTCTCCACTTTTATTCACACCATCACTCCTTTCTATCTCTCTGGCACATGCTTTAGTCCCTCACCCTATTTCAGTGGTGTTTTCTGTAATGGTGGACTGCCTCCCCTTCCCTCTCTGATGTGACTCAGCTAGAAACGCCTGTCAGAGAAAAGCCTTTCACAGGAAACCCCCCTCCCCGGGATGTCGAAATGCAAAGCTACTGTAATATCCCTGGCGCGGAATGCTTAATGGAGTTGAAAAATGTCAGTGCACATTCAAAACATTCATCTGCTTGGGTTCACGTTCATCTCTGCCACTGGTAAACAGGTGCAAAATGAGAAGAAAGTCAATAATTTAACACAGATTAATCTTAAGAGCAGTAGAATTGGATTCAGATCTGTAGCAGTGATCTAGTTTGAACTGGTTTATATTTTTATAAGAATCTGATTCATCCATTCACTGTCATGTTGTCCACTGTAATCCGATTCTCTCCATCCAGTATCATCTTTTGAGAAAGTTTGCTTTCAGTTTGACTGAGATTGTCATCTGTCACGCTTGATGAATATATTGTTTGCTGTTTGGTCAATTTTTATGACATTTTTTTGTCTCAAGAAATTGTGTAACGTAGATTACTCTGATTTGTTTAAATCAGTTAGTAGCAACTTGATTCTCTAGACTTTAAATCAGTTTGGTGAAATTTTAGAATTTCTGCATTTTATTTGTTTTTGTTTTTTTACAGCTTATTCAGTTTAAATTTTGAACTGGCTTGAAACAAATCTATTGCCTGGATTTTACCTCATTTAAAGATTTTAGAGGTAATGAGATTAAAGAGGTAATGAGGTTTTAAAAGATTTAAAACTTTGATACAACCTGAATTTTGATTCACTAAGACACAAATTGATTCTCATTATTTTAGAATAATTTTGATTGAGATGTGTTATCAGAATTTCAAACCACTTTAATAAAACTGTTTACCTTGATTTTTACCTACTTTGATTTAACCGGATTGAGCTTTAGGTTTCAACTCAACTCTTCCGCATTTTAATAACAATGATACAATTCTATTGCCTGGATTTCAAATCACTTTGAAGATTTTGAATCTCTGGATTTTTAATCACTTTGATACAACTTCACTCTCTTGGATTTTAATATATTTATGCAACTTTATTATTCTGCATGTTGAATCAATTTGATATGACTCAATTTGCTAGATTTTGAACCATGTTGATAGAATTTGAGCCTTTTAGATTAGAATAACTTGATTCCATTGATTCTGAGTCATTTTTATGAACTTCCCTGAAACACTTCATTTCCAGGAGTTGGAATTATACAAACTCATTCTTATGTATATTGAATGAAACAACATGATCGTCTGTATATTTAATATTTTGGATGAAACAACCCAATTCTTCAGTATATTGAATACCTTTTATTCAACCCGACTCTTCTGTATATTGAATCACTTTGATGCAGCCTAATTCCTCTATATATTGAATCACTTTGATCCACCCTGATTCTTCTGTCTACTGAATCACTTTGGTTCAACCTGAGTCTTCTGTATATAGAATCACTCAGATACAGAATGATTCTTCTGTATATTGAATCACTTCAATACAACCTGATTCTTCTGTATTTTGAATCACTCAGATACAACATGATTCTTCTGTATATTGAATCACTCAGATACAGAATGATTCTTCTGTATATTGAATCACTTAAATACAACCTGATTCTTCTGTATTTTGAATCACTCAGATACAACATGATTCTTCTGTATATTGAATCACTCAGATACAGTATGATTCTGCTGTAAAATAAATCACTTTGACACACACTGATTTTTCTGTATACTGAATCACTTTGATACAACCTGATTCTTCTTTACATTGAATCACTTTTATACAACCTGACTCTTTTGTAGATTGAATCACTTTGATGTAACTTGATTTTTGTGTTTTTGGATCAATAGAGCTTGACTGAATGCTACAAATGATAAATATACATTTAGTTTGATCTAGTTTACCCAGTATGCCTTTTTCTTTTTATTTTGAAGCATTATTTGTTTTATTCTTAATGGTTAATTGAATTGATTTGCTTATCAGAATAGCACTAGCCTGGATAGCATACTTTGATTCGCTGAGTTTCTAAGTTCTAAGCAACACAAAGACGAGAGAAGGGAAATTCACAGAGCATTGCAGAATTCACATACAAGTGCTAAAATCCACTCACCAGAGATGTGTCAGACAACCAAATCTCTCAAAACTCACTCACAGTCCATCTGAAATGAACTACTTGTCTACTATATAGTTTCCAAACAGTCTAGTATGCAAGCTGAGTACTACAGTATGTCTAATGCTTCAAAGCGTACCATATGTACTACTTTTGGCAATAATCCTACATTATGAAGGTTGGTCACATCATACTGACATTATGACATATGTATTATGCCTGAAATCTAAACCACATTATGCAGTAGGTACAACACTTTTTTTTAATGTAATATAGTACCTACAACATTCTAGTCAATTTCGGACTAGCCAAAGGCTTTCAATGCAAAGTCCTGCAGTCCATGATGTTTGTTTTCAATTCCCTGCGTCTCTGTTAATTCAGCTGTTAACAGAGCAAGAACGGGGAAGCATACAGTTACGGATAAGAGAGAAGTGTTGCCAAGGAAACAGCATGTGAGAATCTCTCGTCTCTCATGTTTTTCGTGGATACACTGATAAATCTTGCAGTGCAACAATGTTAGAGATCTGTGACTGCTCAGCGTGATGATTACACAGAGAATAACAGATATTACTAATGCGCCTCTGATAGTCGTCATGACTCGTTCATGAGCAGTTCATGTTCACAACTGGACAAATTTACTAAGCTCAATAATAAGTGTCCATCACCCAAAAGTAGCATGACGCGTGTTAGTGGACGGACAGCATGTGCCATTCAGCCTCAGAGTTGAGGGTTCAAAGCCAGGCATGGGCATTTATGACTGGGATTGCATGTTCTCTACGTTCTTGTGTGGGTTTCCTCCATTCTTCAGTTTGGTAGACTCTACATATATCTTAGACGAGATTATGAAAGTTCTGATGGACTGTGAAGTGTCCAGAGTGTAAACCGCAGATAACGCATGACATAAGATGACATTCATATTACCTTTACATCATGTAATAAGTTAATGTCTTGAGCTGGAGACTTCAGAACACCATTAACCTAAATGTGTAAAGATTACGGGTCCATTATAGTCTTTTAATGACCTGTTTATTCTACTGTCCATGGCCTTTATAACATCAGAACATTAGGTAATAATAACATTATTTCAAGCTAGGATCAAGAACTTCTTATCTTCTGAAGACTACACTTGTGATATAACAGCACCACCTAGAGAAAACTGGGCATACAGTGTATAAGAAATTATATACATTGTTATGGATGTGTCATTTACAGTAAAACAAAATTGAGACATAAAATTTAGACACAAATTGAAAAGTTTTTTTTTATATATTTTTCCAAGTCACTATCTATGGTGTCTGGAAAAAAGATTAAATCAGTCATCATAACTCTAGTACAACTCTATCCTTATGCCGAAAACATAAGGGTTGACTCCTCATGTAACATAAATGATTTATTTTTTTTTGATATGATATGATTTAGCATTATTATGGATGTGAAAGACAGGCATCCAGTTCAACAGTGTGTTTATCGCTGGCTTTCATAAATGGTGCCAATGGAAATATGAGTTGCTAAAAGTTGGACCAAAATGGGCGGAGCTGGAGATGTCATAAAACCTAAGCCACAGTCACAAAAAACACAGCGACTGACCTCCAAGCATCACATACTTCCACATCACACCTACATTTGACATCAAATCATCTTCCTGATCACTTTTAACTCAAATCTTCAGCTATGCCCACTAGGAAGATTCATGAAGCCTGAGAAGCAAATTAGAGTATCACAGAGACAATGACTCACTGAATGCAGTTTTTCATTCAAAAACATGCACAATGAATTAAAAACAAAGAGTAACAACTTTTTTAAATCTCCAATCTGAATTTAAGAAAAAAGTTTAAGGGTAGAGCGCCATTATAAAAGTAATTAAGTAATTCAATTATTTTTTTTTTTTTTGTCAATTTAATTTCCAGTGAAACCATACTGGTATAAAAAACTACATTTATTAAGTGAGGGAATCTGATGAGAGGCTGAACTGTTTTAGCTGAAATACGAGCAATGATGAGTGTCTGGCTCCCTCTTCTGATGGAAAGACAAATATTTGCTCAGTGACAGAGCAAATACACTGCCTGGAAGATTTTTTCCATCCATCCAGCTTCTTGTCAGCTTAGTCCCTTTCATTTTTCAGGGGTCCCAAACAGCAGAATGAACTGCCAACTTATCTAGTATATGATATGATTCTACGTGGCAGATACTCTTCCAGCCACAACTATGTCCAGCATACACTATGAACAATTGTTTTTTACTATTTTATTATACCGCATGTCTTTCGACTTGTGGAGTAAACTCACACAGTCACTGGGAGAACATGCAAACTCCACACAGATATGCCAACTGACCCAGCCGAGCCTAGAACCAGTGACCTTCTTGCTCTGAGACGACCGTGCTACCCACTGCACCACCATGACGTCCTGATGCATTAATTTTTCAACATAATCCTCCATTGATTATGGTAGAGTTTGACTAGCTCTCAAAGAAGTCTCTGCCTGATGCTTGTTATAATTTGACCCTTCTCAAACTGACTAAAAGTACTTTTCATGACCATGTGATGTGTTTTTTTACATCAATTGTAATAGAAAACAAACATTAAAATATTACTATTTCAGTTTATGAAAAACAGCTTTTATCAAATGTGGGTGCAATCCTGTGTTTCAGTGAGTTTGGGGATTAAGGAATGTATCTTTACAACCCGTGTTAGAATGGAAAGACAGACCAAACAGCAATTCACTATAGTCTTTATCTCTTTTTTCATGAAGTATTTAAACAGAAAGAGATTAAACTGAAAACTGAAGGTTTTACCAATGTATTTGCATATTTGCATATCTGCTCATAGACACACTGCCCATAGGATTTCAATGGTGCTTCTGGATAGGCTGATTTTGCCTTTTCAATAAAATCTGATTTGATTTGACTTGTAAAAGCTTTACTGATTTGTATGAACCTGATTAATAAATGTTACGACGATGTCTAAAGGTGTCAAGAACAGGATGTTATGGGGATGATTTTTGATGGAAAACTGTATTTTTTGGACTGACTGCTCACTGGACTTCCAAGCAACTCTTCAGACTTGAAACGAGACAGACACTTAGTAGGTGAGACAATGTATTTTAATTTGTACTAACAGGAGCTGTATTTAAGGTTTAGTAGTATTTTGATCATATGTATTTTAAATTAATGAAGATATTTGTATAATTATCCCAGACATCAAAGAACTCTAAGGATTGTAGTTAGGTTTTAAAAAAATATGGATGAGAAGCAACTCATTGCACTAGTTGAGGTTAAATATCTCTGAAAAATAATCAGCCACACAGTAACTATCCAATAAGGCACTCGTACCTATTTACTTAGTTAAATCCAGATGGTGATTTTCTTTTGTTGGCAAGGTGGCCTACCAAATTTCCACCGTCATGTGAACACCTCGTGTCAGTAGTGTCTAATCCCTGTAATTCAGAATCTGTCTTGTTTTATAAAATGCAAGATGTTATGCAAACTTTATAATCTCAAAAGAAGCAGGAGGTCATCTTCCAAGGCCCTGTTCCAACTCTCTAATTTGATGCAGACTTGCTGACTCATGGAATTGATTTGCACTTCTTCGTGAAGTGGTCAAGTCAATTTTACATTAGAATTTTGCTCATCAGCACCCCGATGCACAAAGTCTGGAGTGTGCCAATCGGGACAGGGCCATTCTTCACACAAATGCTTTTTACAGATCTCAAGTCTCACACATCACATGTGATGCATACAATTTAATTCTTTATTTTGCAATTCTCACAAAGAACAGTTATGACAGTTTGCCCACATTGCCCTGTATGGATGTGTGTGACTGGTGGGGTGTGTTTGGTGGTGGGCAGGAGGCTGTAGGCTCAGAATGGCAGCCACGTCCTATCAGACTGCCCCAGGGCAGCTGAGGGCTACCAAGGTTATTACCACCAGTGTGTGAATATGGATAAAATGAAAAATGCTGTAAACATTGTAAAGCATCTTTAAGCATTTTTGTAAAAGGGCTATATAAATTGAAGGCATCATTATTATTTCATTATTATCATTTATTATTATTATTATTTGTAATGATGCAGCATTCGACATGCATGTGAACATCAAGAGAAATGCTAAAAACACACAGAACATATTTGTGAGTGATTTCTGTGCAGTGTGCTCCCATGTGATTATGTCTGCAGAGATAAAGCAAAAGTATAGAAAACTACAAAAAATGATAGCAAAAACCAAGACACAAACTTGTATCCAAACAATCACTCCCTGTTGCTACCAAACCGTGGAAGCAGAGGTGGACAAGGAAAGCCTGTGTTCTGCAAAGTTTTCTTCTAACAACTCATGCAACACACCTGATTTCACACATTAAGCTCATCTTGGCCTGGTTGAAGTTACTCTTGTGTCTCTTGAAACAGGATTGGAAAAAAAACTGAGAAATTTTTTAGCCCACCCTGCTCTACAATGTGCAAGTATGCTTTTTAGAACAGACCTCAGACTAAAGTAAAACCAAAGCAAAACGGTAGAAATTATCACTTTCTTCCAATACATTTCCAAAACGGATTTGAACAGCAGCGTTTTATTTGGACAAAAACAAACTAAACGATAAAAAGAACGGCAATGTTGTACTTAACTTGATATGCGCTAGCTGAATGTTAGCAAATATGTAAACATGATGCTAGCAAAGCTGAGATCCATTGAACACTATAAATAAAGAGTAAATGCGTGTATTTTCACAATATAAGCAACACAAAACCACAGCCTATTCTTATTCGTGATTTAAATCAAATTTGAGCGAATACAAAAGGTGTATAACAGCATAAAAGTCCTCGGGTCCTGAGCGCTGTCCATTGACCAGTGCTGAAGCGTATAAACACGCTAATAACACACAGATAACACAAATTGGGTCTCTCTACATTTTGGTATATCCCTCAAACACACGCCACCAACAGGAATACACAACAAATTCACACAATGTTTATAATCTCTTTGTGTTTTCACATGATGCCGTCGTACCCTGGCGCATGCGCAACACGGCCAGCCTGAGATTTTCTGACGGTAACCATTCCGGTGGGCCGCTCACGGAGGTAAGCGTTCACCTCACGCACACTCTCGGTGTTTCTTACCGTTTGTAGTCGGAGGAGAAGATGCCCCCGCTGGCCGGGTCGTGGCCGTACTCTGGCTCGCCGGAGGAGCCTCCTTTTTCATCGCTAAACGCGGAGCTCGAGGACATCTCTGCTGCTGAAGATGCGGAGCGGCGGAGAGTGGAGGTCGAAACACGTGATCAATTACGTGGTGCTGAAGCGGACAGAGCCAGGCGTAAAAAAAAATATTTTTTTAAAATAATTACTATGCTTAAATTAACATGTTACAACACGAGAGTTAAAATGTATTAAGTTGAATTGTCATTTTATAGAACCCTTTTTTTGTTCATCGATTTTATTTATTTATTTTTCCGTTCACAAGATGGCGCCAATGCGTCGTCCCCACAATGCGCGGCACTAAACAAAACTAGCTCGGTGTTAACCGTAAACCTTACCGTTCAATAATAAAGACCCCCGTACTTGAACTACAATTCAACAACTGCGATACGTCGGAAAAAAACTGATTTAAAAATAATTTACATTTAATTTACCTTAATTGTGAGCACGTTAATACAAAGCACATATTTTTATTTTTTGCACTACTTTCATTCCAAAATGATCCCTGACTAATTAAAATTCTTTAGCCGATAATTTATTTTTAATAAATATTGTTGCTGCATTTTTGTAAAACACAAATTTAAATACATGTTAAAATACTATTTTAGGAACTTCATTGCAAAGATTGAAATGAACATTTAAATGGAAACAGCAGGTCCCTTCAAGGAAAGAGTTTTGGTTTAAAGCACTGAAAGTTTGAATAAACACTTACTTTCAGAGATTTAGGACATCTTTTAGTTAGAGTGGTCTTAAAGTCAAAAGCTGGTGGGCTGCAGATCTGCACAGTTTCACTTCAACCTTCATGCAGCACGCCTGATTCCACTGATTAAGCTCTTTTTGGCTTGTTCGAAGCTACTGGTGAGGCTGCAACAGTGTTGGAACAAAATCAGCAGAGACTGCAGCGCTCCAGGAATTGAGTTTGAGACACTGGGATAGAGTCTCATCATGGTTTGTTTATCAGCCATTTTCTTTGACCTTAAAATGGTCAGAAATAAGATGTAGAACAATGCTTGATCTTACTGTAAGTGGTCTGGGTTCTGGGATTTGTTCATGTGTAAATTGTTATATCATTCATATTGATATAAAACTTAATGGTTGCATGCCATGAGTCAACTTTATTAATTCTTTTGTAGAGAATGTGGGTAAAACACTTTTTTCCCTGGTCATGATCACAACAAAACAATGGTTGTAATTTCATAGTTACAACATAACTGTTTTTTGACGCGATCAACCGATTATTAAGTCATGAGTTTTCTTTCACTCGTAAATTATTTGGTAAATTCTTTCACTCTTCGTTCATTTAAATCAGTACTTCAGTCTTTGTTGTTTCGATATTGTCCTCATGACATTATGAGCAGATTTGTTTATTATCTACATAACTCTCAAAAATCAATCACTGATGATTGAACAAAACACTAAATGAGATGAGGGTTGACGAGGGTTCCTTTCTGACAATATGTCTTTGTTTATTTTCACAGTTGCATCTGTGTTGGCTTTCTATTCATTTCAGTAGAATAGTCACAGAAAACAAAGTTGTTTTTTTTATTAAAATACTTTGTGAAATTAAATCATTACAGCATGTGAAACATGGAGTACATGTATATGAAAAACATTGATGCAAAAAGAATGTAAATTTTAATGGTAGTGTAACAATATTATGCACATAATTTTTTGCTGCAGTCATGATTAGTGAAAGAAAACAATAAATTGTGGTTTTCTTAACCCAATGAACATTCCAGTTTTAGGACGAATTGTCAAAGAGAATAAAAAATGTAACTTATTTTATTCAATGTATGGAAGTTTGTTTACTTTTAATTAGTGAAACTACATGGAAAAATTTAATATCAATCATTATAAAGCCATAATATATTTTTCATTTTTTACATTAGTTAAGCATTTTAATAAACAAGATATTATTTAAGTGTTTATTTTTTCAAATACAAAATATCCCTCGACTACAGGCTGCTATATATTCAAGTATATTTAAGACCAATAGCCTTAAAAAGGCAAAATGCTGCCAATTCAACAACAATACCTTATTTACAAATAAACACACAATAGTAACAGAAGCCATAAAGGAGACGCACAAGAACTCAACCAAGTGATTTTCAGATTTCCTTTTAATCTCCAGTTTCACATTCTCAACACAAACTGTTACTTTTTTATATTATAATACAGCACTCTCATATTAGCAGTCCATCTAAAGTCAGAACCACCGCAGTCTGGAATCTTCAGTAACACGGAGCAAATGAAAAATAAAATAAGAATTGCACTTATTTACTTCAACCAGGATATAGACTGAATTAACAAACAACATCAACAAAAAAAGCAAAGCACTAAAGCGCTCATACATATATTTATATACTTATTTAATTGCACAAAAATAATGCATAAATATTCATTATTACACAGATCCACAAAAAGTCTTGTACATTTCACTTTTTTGTTCAAAAACTTTAAGCAGACATATCAGAGATTGATGAATTTAGGGTGGAAGATGATGAACGGAAAGATGAACTTGCATCAGGACCACAAACAAAAACAAGAACCCAGTGCATACGTCAGTACTTAGTTTTTTTTTTTTTAAATAAGAGGGGAATAAACCCACATCAAATTATGATGTCCATCCTTCACACGAACAGAAACTAGTGGCGGAACATATAAAGGGTGAGCTGGGACGTAACATGGACAGGCCAAACAGATGACAGGTTTGCATCAAAAACTCATGCATCTCCGCATGCAGAATAATGAAAACGTACATCTACTGGAGCAGCGAGAAAGATGCCTGCGCGTGATTGGCTCGTCAAGCGCAGCTTTACAAACAACGTACCACGAGTCCTCAGCGCCTTCCTCCCAGAAAACAATCCTTCATGCTTTGATTGTCTTAAATAACCCTGATTAAGTTATACACTGAGCTGAGCTGTCCTTTAGTCAAACTGGAGGGAGAAAGATAACTAAACGTCTGGTGTGGAAGGGTATCTGTGGAGGACACTTTATGAATAAGAGACTAGAGAGTGAAGTTCCAATGTTTGATTAATACTTACTTATATTTTAACAGAACTGGCGAGATTTCCATCCCGGCTGAGAGCTTTCAGAGGCAGATGGATACCAGCGCATCTATGGGACAAAACACAATTTTTAAAACTCAGACTGCGATTTCCGGCATTTACACAAAAATTTCAGCACACTAAACAACGATAAGTACTAAAGACAAACCCAAATCAGCCTCGATCAGAAATGAGTGACACTGCTAGTATTTTTTAGACGCTAAATATAGCAAAGGAAAAACATACAGGCGTCCAACTAGACGCCTTAGTCAAGCAATGCTCCCTGTGCTAATGACCGTACAAGTGTAAGCAGGAAACTTATCAGCAGATCTATAAATGTCTTTAAGCGAGGGCGCATTAACTCCTTTCCTGCCCTCACAAACCACTCCAAAAACAGTCACTTCCCCAGCCAAGAGCAAGAAGGATCACCACAATCAGGCTGGCATGTCCGCTTCAGCCCCAACACTCGGTGTCCTCTTCCTCAGAAAGTTCTGCATGTGATGAGTGCTCTTCTGGATTATTATAATAATACATTTATTAGACAAGGCACCTTTCTCGCGACTCAAGGCGGCTTGATAGGTAAAAATAGCAGAACAAAAAAAAACCTTACCAAATAACCACATATTAGACACGCAAGAGGGATCGCCACTAACTTCTTGCACGCTAAAGCTCACTCATTATTGATTCTACTGTTATCAGATGAATATCAGCTTGACACGCATCAACTCTTCACCTCATTTAATTTTTTTGTCTGATACTGGAAAAGCTACTCGAGAAAGTCAGTCAAAAAAAGAAGTAAAACCTTATTTCAACGTTACATCTCATCACAAAGTCTTAATAAAAGGTATTTATGCCTTAACATGATGCACGAGTCAATTTATTCATTTACAGTTTTTCTTTCAATCATCTTAGCTCCAAACCTTCTGGAAAAAGACAAAATGCCTTTTAGGAAGATTAAACAAAGAGAAACTTTTAACAGAAAACTACTTAATATCTGATTTTTTTTTTTACTGAAACTTCACTTAACTTTTTTGAGAGTTTCAAAATTACACACCACTCCAACAAAGCTTAACAGGCGACCTTTACAGTCACAAAACCCAACCCCAGAAGACTTCAACAATAACATGTATTCATTGATCTGTATGATGAATGTTTTCACCTTGAACCCTTTCAGTTACTTTTAATAAGAAAAGGAAACTTTCTCAGGGTGTCTCAAACCACTTCTTGGTTTAAAAGGAATAAGTGGACTTAACACATCACCGTTTATCCAGGTTTCAAAATGAACTGAAGTAACTAGATTTTATGTTAACATGCAGCAATAAAACTGAGCCATCCAATCAGAATGGCTTCGCAAAGATGCAAAAAGTGCATAAATATTCACAGGATGGGAGCCTACATGTCATTTATTTGCATATACAGTAAATAAGTTTAATAAGAAAAAGCAAGGAATTTTACCTTTCAGCATGCATTTTTACCCCTCACTGGGTTGCCATGACAACAAAAAGTCCTGTCATCAAATCAATAAAATCGATCAGTCACAGTCTTCACAACCAATCATGTCAGTAAACAGTAAACCCTCAACACCGGTTTTCCTGGATAAACCACATCCACTATTCAGTGTCGGTGTAGGCCATATGAACTCATTCAGCTTCTAAAGGATTATAAATTGGTTCTCTCTTTTTTGGCTAAACTTTAACCAGGCACCGACTCACCCAGCGACTGAGTCATAATGAAAGCTGAAAGGTAATTATAAACAGCTTTGCTCTGATGTGATCTCGTAGCAACGCTAGCAGGCACAAGAATGCTCTTCTGAGGGATTCTGGGTAATCAGGTCTGTTGTTCATTGAGAACGTCTGACTACTTAATTTCTCCTAAATTGTGTTAATTCATAGTCAGTCGGTATTGCGAGTGGGGTATTATGGGAAAGGTCATGAAATAAATAAATAATTAATTACACAAATGTACTTTTAACCTTAATGATCCATCTGACCTGCAGGCTGTACAGAATACCCATTTTACTCGTGCTATTCTTTTGCCTTCTAACTTTAAATGTGTTCAGAGCTCATCGACATGACTATAATCATTTCATTTAAGAAATGTGTTTTAGCTTTTAGGTGGACAGTTCTGCTTTTAAATCTGCTTTTAAACTTACAGCACTTTAGCTCTCATTTTGTTTTGTGACTAAACAGACTTGAAGATGATGAGAAAAAGTAGCTAAAAGATTAATCATTCAATTATTGGTTGATTTTATACCAGCATTTGAGAAATTGACTTTAAAAGCATCTTCATGCTACTGTTTAAAAAGTAAAGGTTCATAATTTTTTGGAATGTTTCAAATATTGAGAGAGAGCGAGAGAGAGAGCGTGCGCGAGATATATATTATATCTAAGCAAAGAAGGGTTTTAGAATTAATTTCGGTATCCCTCTCTAGCTAGACTACTGCCTTGATTTAGGACTTTTACATCCATGTAGAACTAAAGCACCCCGAAAAAGGATATTTTCCTATAAAAACTAATTTAAGAGGAACAGACGAAAGCCTGCTTTCTTCCTCTCAAACAGCAGCTTTAGTAAGTGGTGCAAGTTCCCTAATAGAAGCACAACTAAAATACGATGAAACTGGCTTGACATTTAGGTATGATTGACCTTTCATTTTTATCTGACCTGGGCATGCAGAGCAGCAGCGGCGGCAGCAGCAGCAGGGTAGGTGAATGCTGTGTGAGGCAGGCCTGGGGTCAGTTCTGTGGTGTAGAGAGGATACGGAGCCCAGGCTTCAGGAGACGCAGGAATCAGCGCTGCCCCAGTCAGGTCATCTGCACAATAGCACACAGCACAACCTCAGCTCAAACAGTTGATGGCGTTTTCAAAGTATCGATATATTAAAAACTGTTCTATTCCTTTAATTGGAGGTTTGATTTTACAATACATTTTTCTTGACTTTTTATACATTCTGTTTTTATCTCTGAACCATTTCGAGTCTTCTGTAAAATGCTTAAAGTCAAAAGGGCTAAACAAAGAAAATTACTTTGAATGAATTCCATATTGCAGGAGGATGTAAAACAAATTTTGGATTTGCGTTCGACATTTTTTTACTTTAAAACTTCAAGAATTCTCCTTCCTTGTTAAACTTTATTTATATGCCTATATTAAGGATATTCCAGGTATTGTACAACAAATACAATAGAATACAATACTATATTTAAATGTAAATCTACTGGATAGAGGAGGCTCCCATAGAGTGCAACCCATGAACTGCATGCACCAAGACCGTGGACAGACATTGAAGAAGATGCCAATGAACTAAGCTGAGACTGTCACAAGCGGTGTAAATGTTGAAAAGACAGTTCGTTTAGAGAAGAGTGAAGATACAGCAGCTCGTCTCCGGCGCTTCAGATGGCAGCTGATGATGGACGATCAGAACTTTGAGCAGAGAAAAGACTAAATCATTGTAGAATAAAGTTTATAGTTTCTCAAAGCTTAAGCACTGTTTACTTTGATTACTATTGTTTTGTAATATTTATAAAAAGCGATTAATTAAAATAAATGTTACTGATTGCCATTATTGAATATAAATTTTTTTATTTAAAATGTGTTAAGACTGAAGAGATTGCTTTGAGAGCACAGACACACAAAGCGTGAAGATTAATTTGTCCTAAGCATTTAGCTGCTCAACACTTGGATAGAAGTCTGAAAATAATAAATAAAAAGTTTGAAGTGGTAAGTAGTTAATTGAACACCATAAACACATTTTTGTAGCAGTTGTTTGAGGGATGGATCAGATAATAGTTTTTTTTTTTTAATAAACAAAAAAAACCTACAAACAACCGCTACTGTTACTCACATGGGTCTCGAGCGATGAAGTGTGCACCAAGAGCAGGGTGAAGGTTGGAAGGATTTGGTGTGGCCATTAGCTTACTCTTAGCCATCTTCGTGTTCGCTTTGGCAAACTCCAGCCGCAGCGTTTGAGGGCTCTCTGGGTCGAAGCGAATGCCCTGAAAACAGATTATTGTCCTTATTGGTCATGTGATCAGTTTAGATGAGTACACGCTCTTTGCAACTGAGGAGAATGAATGAGGTCATGGATCTTTTCAAGTGGACCGAAGAAAAACTTTGCTCCATAGAGAGGTGTGTTCAAGTCACTCTTAAGAGCCAAGTTTGGAGAAGCTCATTCTCATGAATAATTAAGCGTAGCCTTCACTTCAGTTTACTGACGGACCAATGGTTACTCACATTTAGCGCATTCTTGGCAGCTTCAGCCCCAGAACGACAGTCAAACGTGACGAACCCCACTGGCTAGAGGACAGAGAACGAACATTAGCAGACAAAATACTTTCATTACTGGTTAGAAGTTTATCAATGTAAAATAAAAGACATCCACATTTAGCTTTTCTAGGTGCTCGGCTAGTAAATTACAACTACACAAACACTGGATTAGTCTAATATGTGGTGTGTGACAACAAAAAGAGCATGTTCCAGTAACATTGCTACAAAAAAAAAGAATTCTAGAATAGTAGGTACATTTCAAACAGAGGATATAATATTATCCAGCTGCAAAAATGTTCTGTATTAGCAGAGTTTAATTAATCAATTTGGTGATACTTTAGCATTGTGTTCAACAATTCACACAATTAAGAGGGAGTTATTTAAGAACGCTGCAGTAAACATGGTCACCTATTGGGATGTTAACCATTTAAAAATTTAATCGCACGGTAACTACCATTAAGCATCAATAACTTTTGAATTTAGCCATAACTATTGCAAAACTACCATTAACTATTTGCTAAGTTGCATTTGATGTTATAGCTGTTGAATAACTTCCAGTAACTATACCAGTTTAGCTTTGGAAAAAAGATCAGCGAAATTCAGTATTCTGAGAACAGTATTCTGAAGTGTCGACCGCAATCTACTGAAGAGCTTCACAGTCAGGTGGGATTAAAATTTAATCAATCCACGGCAGTTATTACGCAGACTGCTCTTAACCAAATTTTTTAAAAATCCACACGCATCTCCAATTCAACGACTTCCTGTTGCATGTGTAATCTTGAAGACCAATCAGAAGCCTATTTTTTAGCTTATAACTATGGTTAAGTCGATTGATCTAAAGAGTGGTGTTGGCTGTATAGGGAGCATTTGGTAATTATCGCTGCGTTTTTTAACACTGATCAATCTCAGATGAGCCTTTGCAAATCTAGCTCTGTGGCTGTTTTAAATATCTTCATAAGTTAAAGTTTATTTGAAGTGTAAACAGTTTTTTTCATAGGTTTTGAGCTCAGACAGTTTTTTAGCATCATTAAGAAGCAGAAACCAATGAATCGAAGATTGACAGTTTAGACTGACAAGAACTGTATAGTTTAGAATACTTTTTTATAGTAGATTGCTTTATTTATTTAGCAAATCCTAATGTAAAATCATTACTAAGGTAACTTTCAAGCAGAAAATAGCAGTCAAACAAACTTAGAGATTTTTGTTTAGGTTCATCTATAGTTTTTGAAGAGAGCAACTATTGACTTAACTTTATAACTTGAATACTGAGAAATGTATAATAATAAATAAAGTAATTGAAAAACTCTTGTTTGGCTTGTAGCTCGAAGCACTCCATTACAAGGTGCCTAAACTTGTACACAAACTAATCACTATTTTTAGTAATGATCTAAAAAAATAAAGCTCCAGTCTGTTCATAATCACTACTTTGCCAGAATATATAAATAGCTTCTTTAAATCAACTCAGAATAAAAATAAATACATCTGTAATTTTGATTTAATGAAAGTGTTATTTTTAAACATTTTAAACAAAGTTTTTTTAAATAATTAATTTCATTTTAAATAAAATTGTACATTAAATGATAAATATTTGTACAGAAAATTAAATAAATGCAGAATGACCAATAAATAACTTTTAAAATGTATGTAAAAAAAGTAGCCAACACTAGAAACCAAATACAAACCCCTTTAACCTAACAATTTAAACAGAATGATTAATTAACTGGTTTTAAAAACTCACAGAAAGACTTAGGTGTTTGAAACATTACCCACACATTAAATCATTTCAAAGAATCTGTTCAGAAACACCTGTTAAAATGCTTTATATAAAATTGTGTGTAAAGCACAAAAACCCTACTTTCACCTTAAATGTATCCAATATTAAACATTTTGACTTTAAATGCACACAAACATGCACTGAGACAGGTTTGTGAAATAAAAAACAATGTCCTCTTGAACACAATGTAACCAGTGAGATTTACCTGTTTTGAGGTCAGCTTTATTAGAGAACCTTCGTACCCCTGTTTGACAGGACAAATTTAACATTAGTCAAAATAAAACAAAAAGATAGATACAACAAAACAAAAATCTTACCTTGAAGGGTCTGAAGAGCAAGTACAGCTCCCGTGGTTTGATGTCGACAGGCAACCCGCTGACGAAGAGTGTTCGTACCTGGAATAGAGAACCACCTCAGTGAAGCAAGCACACACACTCCACTGACAAATGATTCCCAGAATGCATTGCCCTCTGGCCTACAAGTGTGGGGACCCGAAGAAAAAAAGAACAGAAACTACCTTTCATCTTCCACGTCTCACATAGTTTCCATGATTTTCAGCTGAATTTGCAAGTGGACTCGAGTGGAGCTAAGAATCACGAGGCGGCGTTAGTTTTGTGAGCAAAAGTGTGTGCATGGTGATCAGGTGTGTGTTGCTGTGTGTGCTCCAGTGTGAGTGCAAGACCTAAATTAAAGTCAAATCAAAAGAGAGCACAGAAACAACTTGAGTGAAAGGCCGCAGTAAAAGAACCAGCTTGCAGCCTCACTTCTGATCTATTGAAAGTGTTTCTCCCAGGAACAGGTGTTATGAAGGACCTGCAGAAGGATCTAGAGAAGACTGGAGGGAGGACACGGTGTGCCACGACCGTTCACACGAGTGCCAGAGACTGACCGATCAAACTCCCAAACCGTTCTAGGAAGAGCATACACTGGGGAAAAATGTGGGGGGGGGGAACTACTCATCTGAGGAGTCATTTTAGGGCCCAAGGCAAAATAAAAAAAAAGCACACTGGACCCCTACTAATTAATAGGATCGATATATATTTATGTAGCTAAACGAAAAAAACTTTTCATTTGGTGCATACACTGCAAATTAAATACATTTTCAGGTTAACTGCATTTTTCTTCACTATGAGAAACATTGTGTTCATCAGACCAACGTTGGAATTTTTTTTGTTAAATGTAGGGTTAGTGTTACAGTGTGAAAAATAGAATTGCGTATCCTGACTGGTAGTCACACCAAAATTGAGCACTTGAGATTACAGAATAAAGGAATAAATGTGGCATATTTAAAAAGAAAATAAAAGAGGTCCTTGAACCACCTTAAATTCTCAGGTTAAATGCAAAGATATGCTAAACTCATTTTGACACTATTTGCTGAACATTGTGAAAAAAAAAATGGATGACATGTAACGGTAAGTTTTAAATGCATCTATACTTCAAGAAATGTATCCAACCCACAGCAGGGGGTGCCTAAAAAGTTGAGGGCTCAAGGTAGTCGCCTACTTCAGCCTAATGGCAAGTCTCCCCCCGGCTCTCTGTTACAAACCATCGCTAACTTATTTAGTTTAAAATATTAGTTTAAAAGGACATTTATTTACTTTAAAACAGAAGGGAGAGATTTTCAAATATTTTTGGATACAAATTTGGTTTATAAAAATGTTTTCCTTCCAGGTTGGTTTCTTGCTGCAAATAAGAAATATTCATGGGTTTTTCATAGTAAATAAACACTGGTCACTTCCTAAAAAGCTTAGCCATCACTTTTTTGCGGTTTAGCCAGTCTTTATGTGCATTCAACTGGTTAAACAATGAAAAAAAATATATTGTTAATTCAGGATGGCTCTTAGCAGTATAAATGATTGTGTTTAAAGGAATGTGTATAAAGGAATGTGTTGCTTTGAGAGTTTAATGTGTGAGTTATGTTGCACCTGTCGGACAGCATTAATAAAGAATAACTGTCAAACAGGATTTTTTTGATATTCTGTTTAAAGGTACCGAGATCAATGTTATTTCATGGCTGCATTGATTTCTATGTTACAACATAAGAATCACACAATATTCAAACTGTCAACATCCATATCAATTATTTCAAATAGGACTCATTTGATTACAAAACATTACAAAATCAATTATCTGTAATTTGGTGTCTTGTTGTATTCTTTTTATATCTTGTTGTATTACACTGTACATCAGGTAGTTAAAAAAAAACATGCATGAATGGCAGTTTTTCCTCCCATTTGAGCAGTTTTTAATGCTCTAAACTGGTGTGTCCATTCCAACTGGATCGCAACCATGGAAATCAGTGGTGTATCTACAGTATTTGACTATATTCACAAAAATCTTTATTTTTACATTCTTCTAGCCTACACTAAAATGCTCGCACTTTCTTTACTCAAAATAAAATAATCAAACGGTTGTTTGTTGATTCAGAAAACCCTGCACATTGAACGTTCATCTTTCAGATAGCTCCACTTCCAATAACACCGAAGCCAAAGGAAATCATGGCATTTCCTGAATAGTTGCTTGAAGAGAGAGGATAAACTGTTTAAGAAAGATTGTGGATAATCAAAGCTTCTTTTCAGTCATTCAAACACAAAAACGGATTGTAAACTAAGAAAAATAAACTAATAAGACAATGTTGCGCTTCATGCCCAAAATCAACAGCCGCAGACGAATGGGTGGCAGGTTTACAGGCCGCTGATGGGAAAACAGGGAGAGGAAAATCCTGCACTCATTACTGCAGTTCAAACTTGAAAACAATGAACAGTCTGAACACACTTTGACCCAGCGCTGCCTGAAACAATGACAGGACACACACCCCGACCCTCAGAGAGTCCTGATTTAACTACGAGACCATTTAAATCTGGACCACTCCTAACATTCCCATGAACAGAACCCACCAAAGCTCATGTGCTCTCATCTGTTTCACCAGCTTTTAAAGACTAAAGGATTGTTTAATTGAAGGAAAAAGACAACTACTAATTAAGGTTCAGGGATTTTTCCTTAATTGGATTTTAATTAAGGAAAATGGATTTCACTTTTTTTAGGATGACAATCAAAAACTGCAGAGGTTCTTGCTGAAGTAGAGACCAGTTTTTGGATCAGAACCCCATCGAGAGATTGAGCGTAAAGTGTGAAAGCCTGACCCAGCTTGGAGATAAATGAGAGGAAATTGTCAGGAAAAAGCTTTTGAAACAATCAGATTTTTAACACAAAATCAAGTTAGACATCCTTGACTAGGCTTACTATTCCGCCGATGGTTTTAAGAACAAGTGCATTAGGCTAAAGGGACTCTTATTCTGCATAAAAAATTCACTTTTTTTTTACTGTAAATTAAATCGTTTTACATAAACTACACTTGGACCTACTTTAGGATGATGGGAAACAAAAAGCTACTAATGAGCCATTTGTGATGACAGAATGTTTTAAATATAACCAGTAGACTTCTAATGAACATACATTTTTTTCAATTCATTTTGTTTATAAAAAGGTTTGTTAACACTGTTGTAAATAAAATGCTTAAAGCTATAGCTTTAAAATGTGCTGTTTTAATATAAGTTTAGAGAAAAAGGAGTTAAACTAATTATTGAAACCAAACATGTTTGCCGTTACACTGTAAATTTCTATTGTGTGCATCAATAAAAATTAATTACGTATATTGAATATTTCCAAATTAGATTTTTGTTTCTATGTTAAAAGTGTCAGTTGTGTTTTTAGGATATCCAAGCACAATAAACCCACTAAAAAAGAGCAGTTTTAAGATAGTGACCTTCTTTGACGACTATTTCAAACTATTACGGTGGTTTAATATGGGTCATAAAATGTATTTAATGTACAACACAAATAAACCTTAGAGTGAATAACTCCTCAGAGTTCCCCCGCTCTGTGCGTCAGTCTGTGCGTCTTATAAAACTGAAAATGCTCAAAACAAACGAAGGATTTCCTAACGAGTCGCTCTTTAAAATTATACAATCTAACAAAAGTGTGAGTCTCACGAGGTGAGCTTCAGGTTTCATCGCCAACTTCAAGATTAATAATCAACAGACTCCGCATTCCTCTTACAAACTTTTTCCTCAGACAACGCGTTTCCTCAAAACAAGCGAAAAGCTCCAGAACTCCCGACAAACAGTTCCCAAAGTCACCCGCCGTCTGTCAGAGACTTAACGTCACCAAATGAAGAACTAAAAGAGTTTATTTCTCTTACCTCCTCCTCTAAAGAAACACTGGTGTTGGTCTCTGAATCTGACTTCAGACTCATTGTGTAACTTTATCGCTTCTCGTGCCCGAAAAACAAAAGTAGTCAGATTCCCTGCCGGTGATTTTTCTCCCTGGTGTGCGTTAAAGTTGCAGAAGAGAATCTCGTGTCGTTTGGTGCCCAGTGAAGCCGTGAGTTAAAGCCACAATCCGAAAGTAAAGGTGAGAGGTGCTCTGTGAGGGTGACAGAAGGGAAAGGAGGTGATTTTGGAGTTGTTTTCCCTCTCGCTCACATCAAGCTCGATTGAGTTGAAGTGGAAAGAAAGGAGGAAAGAGGAACCCTGGGTAGATTTTAAGCCGAAGTTGTGCGTCTGTTCTTCAGTCCTATTAGCAGATCAATCATGGTAAATGCGCGCGCCCGGGCTCCTGATGGGACTCAGCTGTGCGAGGCCCGGCCCACTCTAGCGCCATCACCACCGCCTCACCCCCCTCGCTTCACCCGGTCTGCCTCAACATCTGACCCCGCGTGAATAATGTCAAAGTGTGAGACAAACAAGGGCGCTGTGTGCTTAATTTTCTTAACTTACTGTAAGAAAGAACGATGCCGTGAGTTGTGAGCGAGGCCTCTGCTGCAATTAACTGGATTTAGTGTTTAACTGAGCTAAACTCGACTGGGCGATAGTTTAGAGAAAATGTACAAGACCGGGGGAAGTTGGAACACTTCTTTTCCCAAACGATTAAACACTTGCTTAGAACTATGTACAATGAAAGATTCTTGTCTTGACTTGACATTTGAACAGGTTCAAGGTCAGGAAACTATTTATTTATTTGGAAGCTGTTATCAACTAAACAGACAGCAAGTGTAACACTACAACGCTACAACTGTTTTTTCTTCTTAAAAGGTAACTACAGAAGCTCCAAACATTCACCAAAGACCATTTTTGCAGAGTTGGTGGTTCATTCTGCTGTGGCGACCCTGAAAAGGAAGAAAGCTGACAAGATAATGGATGGATCACTAAATCACTAAAACTCATATTCAATTTAAGCAGCTTAACTCACATTTTATACCTTTGCCTCACTCGCTGCAAAATTTTTCAAATATTGATCTGAAAGAACTGCTTAAAATAATCACTGCATCTAAATCATCAACATGCTCTCTAGATTCTGTACCAACAAAATTACTGAAAGAATTGCTACAAATAGCTCAAGAACCATTTCTAAATATTATAAACTCATCTCTAACGCTAGGTTACGTTCCCAAACAGCTAAAACATGCAGTAATTAAACCACTAATCAAGAAAACGCACCTGGATCCTACTGAGTTATCCAACTATAGGCCAATCTCTAACCTTCCGTTCTTGTCAAAAATATTAGAGAAAGTTGTTATAGCACAGCTCAGCTCCTTCTTACAAAAGAGCAACTATTATGAAGATCTTCAATCTGGATTCAGAGCGCCTCACAGCACAGAGACTGCGCTGGTTAAAATTTCAAAAGATCTGTTACTTGATTGGGATCGAGGGAATATCTCTCTTCTAGTTCTGCTAGATCTCAGCGCAGCCTTCGATACGATAAATCACAGGATTCTCCTTGAGAGACTAGAGAACGATGCAGGCATCCAGGGCCAGGCTCTAAGATGGTTTAACTCGTACCTCTCTGACCGAAGTCAGTTTGTTCATGTAAATGGAGACTCATCAGACACAATAGCAGTAGAGTATGGAGTTCCTCAAGGATCCGTTCTGGGACCCATTCTATTCTCAATCTACATGCTTCCCTTTGACAAAATTATTAGAAGACTTGGAGTTAGATTCCATTGCTATGCAGATGACATCCTGCTCTATAGCTCAGCAAAACCTAAAGACATTTAGGTTAATAAGCTTAATAAGCTTTCAATGATTGGATGAATGAAATTTCTTTATGCTAAATCCTGAAAAAACTGAAATAATACTTGTTGGCTCTAAAAAGCAATTACATAATCTTTCAGTTTTAAACATGGAGCTGGGGGGACACTGTTCATTTCTCCACTACAGTCTTGTTGTTATTATAGATAGTGAACTGACGTTTAATAACCATATCTCTTATGTTACTAAGACTGCCTTCTTTCACCTCAGGAACATTGCTAAAGTACAGAACATGCTGTCTATCGTAGATGCAGAAAAATTAGTGCATGCTTTCATGACCTCCAGAATGGATTATTGTAATGCTCTGTTAGCTGTTTGGCCCCCACGCTACAGAAATTACAGTTAGTCCAGAAAGCAGCAGCTAGAGTTCTCACAAGAACAAAGAAATATGACCACATTACACCGGTTTTGTGCTCTCTTCATTGGCCTACTACAAGATACTGCTCCTTGCCTTTAAGGCGCTGAATGGCTTGGCTCCGGCCTACCTGAGCAGTCTCCTATCACGATATATTCCAGCTCGCTCTCTTCGATCACAAGAATCAGGACTATTGATTGTACCAAAGATTAGTAAATGCACCAGAGAGGGAAGAGCGTTCTCATATAGAGCCCCGAAGCTCTGGAACAAACTCCCGGATGATGTCTGGAGTTCAAAAATTAATTAAAAACATATCTGTTTAATCTAGCATTCGAATAGCATTCTAAGATTTGTCTAAACAGATCTGGTGTCTGAGCACTATAAACATACAAACTGTTTAAAAAACCAATGTGGTTCAATGTTCCTCTCTAACCTATCCTCATCATTTATCCCTCATCCTGCAGCTGATGCTGATCACCTGTTTGTTGTCTGTGTTACAGTTTTCTAACCGTTGTTTCTCCATTTGTTAGATTCTGTTTTATCTTTGTTTGTTTGTTTTTTCAGGTCCTGTCCGGCGAACCGTTCGTCGATGGATATTAAGTTTGGATATTCTTTATGCTGAGGAGGTGATTAGCACCTGCCTTAAGTCAGCGAGGCTCCCAGGGGCCTCACAGAGGGAACTACTATTTCCTTTACCTGATTCCCACAAGGACTTTGTGAAGCTGCTTTGAAAGCAACTGCTAAAGAAGCGTATATAAAAACTTGATTGATTGAAATGCTAATCATTAAAAGTCTGTTTAGAGTGTGCCACTAGTACACAGTAAAGTCTAGAGAGTGAAATGTACTCATTTTGTACCTTATTTAAGTGGTTAAGTTAAACTCTCACTTTTTATTATAAAATGGAACAAAAGCTCACTTGTAACATTTAAATTGTAATTAAAGAGCCACAATGTTCACAGTTTCTGTGTAGAACTGGCTGTATAGATGATGTCTAAAAATCTGTGTAAGTTGAAGTGATTTAACTCAGATCGAGTGATATTTTAACTTTATGTAGAGTGTATTTGGTCCTATTTCATTGAGTATATTGATATTACCACCTCACAAAACTCATAAAAAATAAAAGCAATTATTTTTTCTAACATTGAGAGTTTTTTTTTTAAATCTTTCCAATTAAAAATATGTAATAAAAAAACTGTAAAAACACTTTTTCGTTATTAATCATTACATAAAGTGACCTCCTTTGTCTGTCTGGCATTGTGATTTTTTTCTCCTCCTGTCTACATGTGACCTCTCTAGGAAGCTCAGGATTGGTTGTTGTCACTGGGAATATACGGCAAAGTTAAACTAATTTAGCGTCTATGGTGTTGACCACAAATTACAATTTTGCATGTGATACAGTGCAATATCCACACCATAGAAACTGCAATATCCACTCCACTTTTTCCGCACAGGTTTAAGATTGCATTTTCACATTGGTATTCAACACAGGTGTTGGGTTCCTGGATGTTGAGTTCATCAAAGTCACCAAATAAAAAGAGTGATTTCTAGATACTACTGTAGTACAGGGATAACCAAATACAGTCCTGGAGGTCCAGAGCCCTTCACATTTCAGTTGCAATCCTGCTCTACTAATAATACTACTCTAGCTTCAGACACACAAAGAGAACCTGAATTAGAGCAACAAGTGTGTTTCATGATGATTGAACTAAAAATGTGCAGTCCTCCAGATCTCCAGGATCGAATTTGCTGATCCCTGCTGTGAGCATGTCCTCTCTTTAATATTCTGTGTTCAGTAAAGTAACTGGGAGCATATATACGTTATCTATACAGAGGCCAAAAAATTGGAGGCTGAGTCAAACTACTTATCTTTATCAAAAACAATATCAAAGCAACCTGTGTTAACACCTCAAGTGTGTCAAAGGCGGATCACCTCCATGATGCTGTAATTGATGTAAAAACAATGTCAAACTTGATCCCTGGAGAGCTAACACACTGCACAGTTTTCTTCTAGCCGTGGTAAAACAGACAGAATTCTAGCTTTCAATCAAGTCTTAATTGGGATGATCAGATTTTAAAGTGCAGATTTTAGGAGTGCTGACCCTCCAGGAATTCAATTTAACAAATAGTACAGACCAAAAGTTTGGACACACTCTCATTTCATTACTATTACAATTGAAAATGGTAGATTCACACTGAAGGCATCCAAACTATGAATTAACACGTGTGGAATTGTATACGTAACAAAAAAGTGTGAAACAGCTGAAAATATGTAATTGTAGCTTCTTCAAAGTAGCAACCTTTTGCATTGATTATGCTTTGCACACCTTTGGCGTTCTCTTGATGATCTTCAAGAGGTGGTCTCCTGAAATGGTCTTCACTTCACAGATTTGTGCCCTGTTAGGTTTAATAAGTGGGATTTCATGCCTTATAAATGGGTTCAGGACCATCAGTTGTGTTGTGCAGAAGTCAGGTGGATTCACAGCTGAGAGTCACACTGAATAGATTGTTAGAATTTGTATTATTGGGAAGAAAAACGCAGCTAATTAAAGAAAAACAAGTGGCCATCATTACTTTAAGAAATGAATGTCAGTCAGTATGAAAAAGTTTTTGAATGGGAAGGTGAGTCCAAACTTTTGGTCTGTACTGTATGTGCTGTAACTGGTCCTAAGGGACGCCAAAGAAAGTGATGAGGAGATGAAACACAGTACGTTAGCATACTATTCGGAAGGCAAGGATTCCACTGCAGTTTTTAGCCCATTTTGCCAAAAACGTTTCGACTATTTTGCGAATTGTCCCAAGTTTCAGCTGAATTGTGTGTCTTGGCTCGTGCAGTGCACCTGAAGCAACAAACAGCGATTAACACCTTGCGACGAGCTCCCGACCCAAGATTGTGTGGTCAAAAAAAATCTAAGTGGTTTGAAATCCAGTTCACTCATCATGAAGATATCGCACTGTTGAAGCAGTGATACAAGCAACATCTCACTCTGCACAAGTGCAAACACGTCTTCCCAGCCATTTCCTTGTCCATACATGTTTTTTCTTCTATTGTAAATAGTTGCTGCTGAGAATTGCACAAATTGCCATGGCAGTTCTTTTGTTTTTGGTGAAATTTCTCGAGTCAGCGACGTGCATCTTCCACTTCTGTTTTTCTTTTTGCAGTTCAGAAATAAAGAGTGACGTATCTTGTTTGGAGCTGCTATATATATAAGTCATGGCTTTATAAGTCATGCTATATAAGTCATGGCTTTGGACGAAATACATGAAAAGACAAGAAACATATTTAGAAGATATTTGTTGTTTATTAAGGCAATATTCCCTTTCTTTATATATACAGTCCAAACTAAACTACCCAGAATGTGGTGGTAACGTACAAAAAAAAAAACAGGCTAACTGTAATAAGACACTGGTAGAAGAAGAAGATGATGATGACGTACAGTGTGAGCAGCCTGGTCCCATCCAAGCATCGGCTCGTAGAGTGTGAGAACATCAGTTGCATGCGTTGAACTTTAACTCCTTTGATTTACTCATGCGGTTTAAGGAGCTGAATCATACTACTGAAAACTCACACAGTGCCTTCCCAGCATTAAACTTTTTCTCGTTTGGTGTTTCTTTACGGATTACATACTAATTAAAGAGATCAAGGTTTCTGGTTTTGATTTTTGGGGTCTGGACTTTAGATTAACACTTTTAAGAGGGGTCGACTGTTTTATATAGTTGAACTTATACACTCGTGTACACCCAACGTTTCCTTTATTGCAGCAGAACTTACAATCACTTTTTAAACCTCACAACTTGCTGATCAGTTCCTCGGGTCTGCTGGAACTAGTAGAACATATTCTCTCCATATATCAGTGCTTTCTAAAGAAATCCTCCTTGTTGATCCTGTGTGACCCTGCGACTCTGGTCTCGTGACAAACTCTTGATTTTCCACATGTTTTATGGTCAGTTTTCTTTAGTGTGAAACACAACTATTACTCTGTTAAAGTGTGAAGCATATTTGAGTGTTAAAGCAGCAAACAAAAACAGGACATGTTTTCAGTTTTATGTTTTTATGTTTATTTGTAATTATTCCATTAAACGCTACAGAGGTGTGTATGACAGCATCATACTGTCTTTGTGAATGCCATTTTCATGCTACATTCTGTATCATCTGATCGAGCTGTTTATGCTTCAACTGATCAACTACTGTAAGAACACAATCAAAGAGCTGAGAGTGTGTTTGTGCAGGAACGCTGGGTTTCCTGACTTTGTACTGGAGCACAGTGTGAGAGCTGAGGGAGTTTTCTGGATCGCAAGATACACTGACGTTTTAGCAATCATTTACCTGCTTAACCAGAACAATCTCTGCCTGGCCTCATTCATTCCTGAAGAGGAAGAGACAGCAGCATCGCAGCCGTTTACTTTTACACTTTCACTCAGTTTAGCAAATCCTGAATATTCACCAGCTCTGCTTAAACCCATCACAGTTACTGATTAACCTCTGGCTCATAAATGTTCACTCCTGGTTTACAATAGACTTTTTAATGCAAATACGGTCATATAATACATTAAAACACTGCGAGATCAGTGCATATGTAACAAAAATACAAATGTAACTCATTTTTTACCCTCACATTTAAATACTTAAAAAACGATCATTTAACTTCATTTATGGGTGTCTGCAACAGAAACCACACATATTAATTTGAAGTATTTTTCTGTCTCAAATTATTAAATTACAGAATTATAATGATACATATTAGCACACTTTGGAGATGCAGGTGCGGGCTCTCTGTTTGCTCCCTTTATTGGGCGACTCAGCTATCAATCATATGTAGTCTCTAAGGCCGAGGGCAGAATAAACACTGGTTTTAATTTCGACAAGATAACTGAAGTATATTAGAATAGTTCAGTTTAGGGGCGCTAAAATGAGATTTAGGAGTGCAATAAAACCAGCAACAAAACATAGCTTGCAATGCTATTTTTATGTATAAAGTCATCAATGGATCATAAATGGATATTTTGGAATCCAAAAATAACCCCCATTTATATTATATATATATATATATATATATATATATATATATATATATATATATATATATATATATATATATATATATATATATATATATATAGAATTCTTGGAATCAACTAAAGTCCCCCAGTATTGGAGGAATATAATGTGTTAAATAGAAGCAGTAGCCCCTTTTAGGCATTTTTAAGCTTTCATTTTTATTATTTTCTCAATGAATGTTATCATTAACTCTTCTTATTCAAATCTGCCCACAAAACAATCAAACATGAATTCTTATTACAATAAAATGAAAACAAAATCTACATTTAGCCCCTTGATTGTAAGCTGCTTTAAAGAAACTGTAAAAACTCTAAACAGTATAGTTACTTTTATTTATTGGTTGTTATTCCTTGTAAACATAATAGCCACTGTGTTAGTAATTTGACAACTAGAGTATTGCAAACCAATTTCTCCTTGGAATAAACAAAGTCCTTTGAATTACAATCGTTTTGGACATTCTGTATAATTGAACCCTGCTAACTCTATGACGAAAAGAAGTGAGCAAACATTCTGTGACTGTGACTTACTGAAGGCACGTGTTACAGTGGGAAGTTTATTCAGTTTTTTTTTTTCCTGAGCAAGCATGGGTCTCGTAGATCAAATCTCTTCACAAATCCCTCTGCAAACATCTCCTTTTAGCTCAATCAAGATTTGGGATAATTGCTCTCATTAAGAGGGGTGTTTCTGTTCCCTGCACTGTCCCAGCGGGAGACCCATACTCCCTCCACCACCCCAGATAAAGCTGTCTGCCAGAATCACCTCACTATCACACACCAGCAGTATAAATAACAACCCCTGACATTCCTCACCACCGCCGAGATAATGACAAGAGGATCTGAAGGAGACCACTCAGACCTCGGCAGTATTTAGAGGTCGCTCGAAGGGTCAGTAATAAAATTCAACGGATGTAAATGTTTTTCACGTGTGCTTGTGCTCAGTTATAAATGCTGCGTCTATGTGTTTGTGTACAGTTGTGTTCATTATGACGGTCTGCAGCTCTCCACACCATGAAGAGATCTGCAAATCAGAGTGTGTGTTTGACAGAAGAAGGGGAGATGTTCTTGCTCTGGGACTGAGCTTTACACACTTGTTTGAGTGCTTATAAACACAAAGAACATCCATGTTTAGCACAGTTTAAACAGTCTTTTACTTGTTCTAATACTAACAAGTGATTACAACTGAAATTGAATAAACAAGTATTGAAAAAAATGACAGAGGTCAAAATGTCATTTTAAGCATTTTTTTCCAATTTGTTATACATATAGTCCACTTTATTGTAAATGGTACAATAAATGGTACAAAAAGGAAACCCCAGACTGTATAAATTGAAGAAAGCAGAGACCAATACAATCATGGGTTTCTGAAAAGATATTATAAAGAACCGGGAGACCAGCAGGTTTCAAATGTCATCTGCCAGAGAATAATAATAATTTAAAAAATGCACCCAAAAAGGGCCTATACTGTTGCATGTAAGTCTGCAAGTTAGTCTGCAGATTAACTTCGGGCTACAGAACGAGATAATTAATTTAGCTGAGCATCACCCCCTATTGATCTGGAGATATGTCTGGAGATAACTACCTAGCCGTATGTCTAAAAATTATAAAATTGGTCCAATTTTCTGCTGGCTATTTTGGATGTCGGCCATCTTGAAAAAATAGCTGTATTTTAAATGCATTGAAATAAAATTCCAAAACTCGTCATGGTTGTTTGTCACCAAGACATGATGCTACTAAAAAAACTTAATTGATAATTCATAATAATATAACATTTAATTGACTAGCCCCTGCCTCAGTCAGCGAGGCTCCCAGGGGCCTCACAGAGGGAAGTCATATTTACTCTACCTGATCCTCACGAGGACTTTGTGAAGCTGCTTTGAAAGCATCTGCTAAAAAAGCGCTATATAAAAACTTGATTGATTGGTTGATTAATGATCAATAAAATGTATGTTATATGTGCAATAAACTATGATAGAAACTTTATGAAAGCGGCATTGATTAGCAATGCCCAGTTCCCCTCTATCTCTCTCCCTCCCTCTCTCTCTCTCTCTCTCTCTCCCTCTCTCTCTCTCTCTCTCTCTCCCTCTCTCTCTCTCCCTCTCTCTCTCTCTCCCTCTCTCTCTCTCTCTCTCTCCCTCTCTCTCTCTCTCTCCCTCTCTCTCTCTCTCTCCCTCTCTCTCTCTCTCTCTCCCTCTCTCTCTCTCCCTCTCCCTCTCTCTCTCTCTCTCTCTCTCTCTCTCTCTCTCTCTCTCTCTCTCGAAGAAGAAGAAGAAGAAGAAGAAGAAGAAGAAGAAGAAGAAGAATGCTTGTTACACACAGAAGTTTGACGCTTTGGTTGTTTATGACCTCCCAACCACACACAGCTGAGTGTTATGACATACTCAACGTTGACCCTCCGGTCACAAGTTTCCCAAGTAAAAATAATAAAAAAACAGTTGATCTCAGACTTTAAGCATATTGTTTTTCTGAAATGGGCAGCTGGTGAATTTCAGTTTTGGTCACTTGACACATTATTAGATTGAACCGCAGAAAAACTGATCCACACCCCTCAGACAGAAGTCAGAGATCTATAAAGGTTTCTGCCAACTTTGAATACATAAACTTTCACCCAATAATAGCAGAGATTTGTCTCCTCCAATCCTGTTGTATCCTCCAATAGTAACTTAAAATCATCACAAAATATGGACAGAAATTTGGTTAAAACAAAGCAAAAACATTTTATATAAAGACCCAAACATCGAATAGATGAGCTTTTTTTCTGAATTTGCTGTTGCTCATGAGCGAATAGAATTCTCTCGTCCTCTAGCAGCACTTGGCAGCAGAAGTATGATTCACAGAGCAAACGGGGAATTCACCTTAAAAGGAGCCAGTATTCAGTCGCAATAAACCAGAGACCAGAGTGTATATACAACTGCAAAAAACAGTTTACGCCACTGCAGCATGTCTTAGAGATATTTCTACACTCGAGTGTAAGAGAGAGAGGGGGGGGGGGGGGAGAGTCATGTCTTCACTGTCCTAACAAATCTCAGTGTCTGTTAACTTTCTTCTTAACAGTCATACTCTCTCCTCAATTGTCTTTTTTACTGTCTGATGCACGACTCACTCAAGAGATCATTTGTTTTTGAGGCAGCAGACAACCATGTGACGAGGAAGACTTTGAGCTGAAGTTAATAACGATTTCAGAGACAGTTAAATAGATTTTTAACTCTTGTGTGGTCTTCGGGTCAAATTAAACCCCTTTCTAATTTTTACAAGAATTAAAATGTTACACGTGTATATTCTTTTCTACTAGGGACTGGTTGCAATAATTCAAGATATGTTCTCTATATTGTTTGAATTTGAGATAAGTCATCTATGTTATTGTGTAAGAGTAAAATGTAGATTTTTAATTGCTTTTAGGTTGTCACACCAAAGTAGAGAAGCCTAAGACCAAAATGTGTTTTATAATACTTTATTTTAGTAATCGGTGTACCAATTTCTTGTGTAAGTAAACATCTGATTTGATTTTGTTAAATGATTGTTTGAGGCTTAACCAGCGTACTCACCGAGAGATTCAAACAAAGAGGAGCTCAATCAAGATTTCTGGAATCATCTCCTGCTGAACCCTATCCCACCCTGCGTCTATCTATCCACACTTTTATGAGTGGATGAATTAAATACTCTATTGTATTCAATGTTGTAATGTAGTAAGTATTGGACAATTTCTTGATCCATGAAAGCATTAATTTTACATTTAATGTTTGTTTTATTTAGCCAACATAATACAAAAATATTAACGTGTAATCCATTTTATTTGTTTATTTTTTATATTAGGTTCAAGTATTATTTAAAGCTCACTAGCTTCCTATTCTTCAAATCATCTCTCACAAATTGGTACGGTCCAACTTTTGCCCCAAGGTATATCTACCATTCCAGTTCTGAACCCTAGTGAAGGTTTTAGTCGAGGACCCAAAATATTGTCATAGGATAAGAATAAATTAATAATAATGTGTTATTTACAGTTTTGGTTTGTTGGGGTTGAAACTATTATTTAAATGTTCTGTTCTCCAATCCGGTCACATTACGTCACGCATGAGGGCATAGTTATTGATGTTTGTTTGTTCGTCAGGAGTTTTGTTAGCTTGCTTGCTCTGGTGTGGAGGGTTGAATCCCATCTGCCCTGGGCAAGAACATCTCCATTACTTTTTGAGCTTTTCGGCATGCTAATCATTCAGTAAATGTTCAGAAACAATATATATTATTGTGTGATTATTCACACCTTTTTTTTACAGCATCCATCCAGAAGCTAAGAACACAACAATATCCAGCAGAGTCCCTGATGCTAATAGAAAATGATGCTCTTAGAAAATGTCTTAGGATTTTGACGTTTTCAAAAACAATACAACTGTACTGGCGTTTATATTGATTGTATCCAGTTCTTGTGCTTTTATTTGGCTTTTGCATTTCATTTTATAGTTTTAATTTGTTGTAAGGTTGTGTAGCTGTACCTTTGGTTGGGGCAATTGTACAACCCATTCGTCAACTTCTGTTGCTTTAAATATACTTCAATTGTAAAGTTTTCACAGTCAACTTTACCTAATATCACAGGTATTACATTGAGACGTGTGTTTCCATTTGCGTTTCAGAAGTGGGTACTTACCTCAGTGGGTAAGTGGGAACAAGAGTGTTTTTAAAAGTTTTATCATTTTATCTCTTCAATTTGCCACATATGTTTCTATTTTTGTGATTTTGGCAAAAACATCTGAAATAAAGCTGATACTTAACTAGAAGGTAACAACAATCTCTCTCCTCATTTCCTCCCAAAACATCCATAAATCTCTTATTCCACTGCGTTTCAGGTCAACAGAACACGAAATGAAGCAGCCTGCTGAGTGACTCCTCAGCCACCGATGAGATATGTGTGAAAAAAGCTTAGATCTACCGATTACGATAGCTTAAGCATTCTTTACGACACTCGATGACGTCCCATTCCCATTGTTTAGGATGAAAATAGCCTCGTTTTCATATCGAAAGCCCAAGAGATTGAACGTAAACAAAGGACTTTCAGAAGACCGAGGCCATTTATGGAGTTCAGAACAGCTGAGATAAATTAAACTGTCAGTGTTTATTTTCCAACAAATCAGCAGTTGAGCACTCCAACCCTTTTGTCAGCTGATAAAACACACAGACAGAGAGTGAGAGACGAAATCTAACCAATACAAAGAGCTGAAAACCCAGACTTAAAAGGATACACTAGAAAAGTGGACTATAATCCTGCATTATCTGGATGGAAAATCTGGTTCTTGTAAACCTGTGTGGTCGAGAAGTCTTTTATAGCTCAAAGATTTTTAAAAGTCTATTTCTAAGCTAATAGATTCATCCTTTATGGGGAGGAGAGGCTCTCGAACATCAAAGCATGAAGAACTTAGAGAAATGCCCATCATTGTTATCGTTAAACACAGAAGTCCTTTACTGATCATTTCTTTCAGGTTTCTTCACCAAAAGGCTAGAACTGGACTTCTAAAGTGTCCACCTAATATGGCATTGCACAGATTTTCAACCTGTATCAATTTTAATGGTACTCAAAGTCAAACAACAAAGTGTACATTCAAAAAAAAGTTCACCAGGAGATGCTTTAAGTTCATATTTTCGGAATCAGGGCTGACGCACGTCTGGAGTGTCTGCATTCTTTGATAAGGTGCTGGAAACATTCCCTTGTGATTTCAGTTCTGTGAGAATCATGGATGGTATCATGCTTGCAGTAAATGTTCATGTAAGGGGTCTCTTTCTTTACATCCCTTTACTTGTGGCTGAAGAGGCCACACATGGTCATGTCATGAGAACTCAGCAAACATTTGGACGTCGTTTCAACGTCCTTTTGCGACATGCTGTCTTCAGCCAATAGCGGTGCAAAATGGGATTCCAGATGACGTGGCTGACGTCTTCTGCCGGTGAATCCCACGTCTCCGCTGCTCGTCTTTTCCATGTTTTTCCTGGACCATTTTTGAACATGGGACATTTTTGCTTTACTAACCAAATCTACAGCCTTTTGCAACCATAAACATAAAAAACACACACGCACACACAGAAGAACACGCACACACACACACACGCACACACGCACACAAACGCACACGCGCACACAGTAATGTTATGAAGCACACTCATTTATAAGGCTGAAAAATGTTCAAAAACAGTCCGGTTTACACCGGATCTGAACGTGCACCACACGTCCAAATCATGTCTTCACTACAAATCCTCCTAAATGACTAGACAAACAACTCAAAATATTTTAGAAATATATATTTTTTCATCACAAAACTCCTGTAAAATACAATGAAAGACACTCGATGATTCGAAGGAAAATTATAACTTGTTTTCAGGTGTTTGTGGCACACATGACCTGTTGGGAAAAGAAAAGAACAATTTTAATGAAATATTACTTAATAATTACGTTAAATAAGGTCACTTACGATAATGTTCCATAAAAAGAGAGAATGACTAGAAAATTGTACCACTACATTAATTTGTATTAAAAGCAAGTGTATATAATGTTAGATGACAAGCTAACATTAGTTTTTAGTAGCTAACGGACACAAACTGCATTCAGTACTTCTACAAATACACCAAAACACTCCCAAAGTGTTATTATATTAATATTCAAGTACACAGTGACAGCATTCTCATTAGATTATGTGTTAAATCGTCTGAAGGAAAAGTGACTTCATTCATTCCGATGCTCGCCTCATGTTCCAGCAACAGACTCTGAAGACAGCTTATGCAACGAATTCTAAAATCTTGTGCAGCGAGAGTTCTCACTTATCACTTGAGTGAGATTTGTTATTTTAAAATAGACATAATTCAAGCTTGACTATTAAATTATAGAATAGTAAATTAAGGATAATTTAAGACAATCCTCAACTAATGATTTAAATGCTAAACAAGCATCCCTCTTTTATTCCCTAAAACAAAAGTACAGGTTTTAATAAGATTCAATTGTATTACATGAGTGCAGTTTGAAATTACATAAACTATTAAACAACAGCTATTTATACAGCCCCAGACGTGCATATAAATTAAAGTATTTTAAATACATTTTCTGAAGCCTTTTTTTGGTTGATTTGAGCTCCTGTGGACCGGATGGTTCCGACCGGATCTGATCTCCACGTTGAAGCCGGACCAACATTTTCTAGGATATACCATTACCATAAAATATAATATAATATCAGTATACACAGGCATATACATTTATATTATTTGCTTTTTTTTAAGTTCGGGGCGAGGCGTCACGGTGTCGCAGTGGGTAGCACGGTCGTCTCACAGCAAGAAGGTCGCTGGTTCGAGCCTCGGCTGGGTCGGTTGGCATTTCTGTGTGGAGTTTGCATGTTCTCCCCGTGATCGTGTGGGTTTTCTCCGGGTGCTCCGGTTTCCCCACAAGAACAAAGAGTATAAGTGAATTGAGTAAGAACGATTGTCCATAGTGTTAAAGAGTGAATGTGTGTGAATGTTTCCCAGCGATGGGCATCCGCCGCATAAAACATGTGCCAGAGGAGTTGGCGGTTCATTCAGCTGTGGCGACCCCGAAAGGGAAGAAAGCCGACATGAAGATGAATGAAAGTTTGGGGCATCAATCCAGGACCTTTTTGGACGTGAGCTCCATGTTTGGATTAGATCTGGCTGTGCTCTCCATGTCGACGTCTGACCAATGTTTGCTGGGAAGCTACCTTTGTAGCCCTCGGCTGCCCTGGGGCGGTCTGACAGGACCTGGCTGCCATTCCGGGCATATGGCCTCCTGCCCACCACCAAACACCAACCAAACGCACATACACAAAGAAACCTGTGTTTTACCAAAGTAGTTGTTCATTATCTCCTTGTGTCTATAAGAGCTCTTTTGTATGTTAATGACAGCCAACACACCTGAGATTGACTTTCCCCTTTATGCTAGTGTTGCTAACCAATTGGTTTAGTGATGCTCGCACTATCCAACCTGTATTCTCTCTCTACCTAGTTTTAAAACAAAATTCATGTCTTTGCATTATACATATTGCATCAATGCAAATTGTGTTTGAGACTCAATTTAGATTAATTGCACAGCCCTCATCTGCATACTAATCAGTACACATATTAGAACTGAGCCAAACACACCAGTCCATTTCTACAATGTATCATTTGTTGGGATCAACTAACACTAGATGTGTGTGCAGCATTTATGCAGTCGGTGAGCAGCGCTGTGTTCTTTACATTTCATATCAGACGTATGAGCAGCATGCACATTGACTACAGCTTTTAATACTTTATAGTCTGTCAGCATGTGGACGCAACACATCTGGGATGGACTGTTCATGCGAACGCTCTTTTGAACGCAGTGTATAACCAGCCTCGATGCTTTCCGATGTTCCACCTTTAGTGTCATTGAGTTCCACTACAGTTTTTTTTACTCCGGTCTGCTTGGGCTGGTGTGAATCCAGCAATCACACTTGATGAACACCAAAAGTGGATCAAAAAAGGTCTGTTGGGGAAGGTGGTCTCAGTACTTTCTCAAGCAAAATCTGGAGGTTTTTTTTTTATTGAAATGTTTCTCGCCAACATCAAAACACTGTAATACATAAGTTAATTTTAATTCATCGCTTTAATCATAAACAGCATCGATACTTAATAAACCGAGGATCAACCCAAGAGTCTTTCTGGTGGGGGGGCAAGAAAAAAAAGTCTAAACGACAGCAGGCTTTTAGCAGCACTCACGAGGGACTTCCATCTCACTGCCTTTTCTTCCACACAGTCAAATCTTACAGTTCATTACCCTTCCTCAGCTAAAAATGACTTTATGCTTGTGTTATGCAGGTCTGAGAGCGAACCACTGGAAAGAGATGAAATGCACATCAAACATTTATGAGATAGGAGGAGGAGAGGAAAATCTGTTAATTTTATTTGTGCAATCAAATGTTTTCTTAAAATCACAATCTCAGAGTTTTGACCCTTCTCATATTTCAGGTTTGGATATTGAAATAAGATTTTTTGTTGTTTGTTGAATCAAAACCTATTCACCAGCACCTCTTGTCTACGCACTATAAAGGTTTCTCCCATGCACTTCCCCGTTCTTATGTATTAAACATTGTATGTACACGTAAACACTGTTCCAGAATCTAGGGCCAGTCCGTTTAAAAGGATTTAATCACTTACACTAAATAAAAAATTGTGTAAAATGTTGTTTTAAAACAAATAATATAGTATAGGACTGGGACCCTGTGTAAAGAATATAAAATAGGAACGATTTGGTCAGTTACAGCAGCTCATCAAAGGATGAACCACAACTAATGAGCAAAGCTATCAGCAGGTTTAGTCAGATTGTGCTTAATTTTAAACTTAAAGCTGCAATAATTTACATGGTGAATGGAACAAAGCCGAAACAGGTGCATGTGTTAGCTTAAGAGATATTTCACCATAAAATGAAATTGAAGTCAATAATCACTTACATTAATCATTGTCGCTTGACCACAAATAGAGATATATTTAATAGAATCCTCTAATAACAGATGGAGTAATTTTAGGATATTTTAGAAGCTTTCTAGGACTTGAAGGTATATATGATGTAAGTGTTAATGGGACACTCACTGTCTTCCTAAGAGAACATCTCAAAATATTCAGAGGAGGAACTAAGCCATAATGGGTCTGGAATAGCACGAGTAAGACATTAATGACTACATTTTCCCTTTTGGGTTAGAGTATATCTTTAGGAGTCAAACAGCTGTGTGAATGAGTCAACAAAATTACATCTCTAAGATGTAAGTAGATGCTAGCTGTTTATTTTTTATTTATCAGGTCTGTGATGGAAATGTTACATATTTTACATTCATAAGGCATTTTACTGTTATGACAAAAGGTCAGGGTACATACTGTCTGGGTTTTTAATGTTGTTTTTTGTTATGATAATGTTTTCCATTTTACCTGTGAATGTTTCATTCTCATCCTGTTTGAATTGAATAAAATCCTGGTTTTCTCTTTATTTCTTTAAACATCTTTTATTAGTTTTCTCTTGTGTATAGATTTTGTTTCTGCTGATGATGATGTGCACCGGTCACAGCTCGTTTACTCCTGATTATCCTCCCTTTATACCGCCCCCTGTTCACTCAGTTCTATGTGCGTCTATACATGTTCAATACCTTTGTTTTGAGTCTACTTTGGTCCTCAATGATTTGCTAGATTAACCTGTGTTTTTGCCATAGTTACAAAAAAAAACTTTTTTGTATCTAGAATTTTGTGCAATTCATGTAGTTTTCGGTGTTTTGGTTTAATTAACTCTCGGGGGAGTTAATTTAGTTTAGTAACAAAGTAAGTTGGTCTGGGGGTGTTTTTACTTTAGTTTTTACATGGTTAAACTATCTTTGTTTTAAAAACACAATCAACATGGCTGCAGTAAATTACCTGAACTTTTTCATGGTTTTCCGGATTTTAAACACAAGCATTTCTGTAATCTGAAAATTTATTTCAAATATTTATTTACAGATTATTCTGTATTCTATACTGTTAGACAATTGATAGCATTTCATGTAGATAGAACATTCTGAATAAACATTATAAATAAACATAACTTCTTAGGCCATATTGTCCATCCTTCTATCGGATTTTTTAGGCAATGTTTGTGGGAATTCAGATACTCGGGATTTTTAACAGCCGCCATAATTACGCTATAAGAGAGCACCTGGTCTTCTAGTCCCACTGACTAACCAATATATGACAAGGTAAACAGTAAAATTAGAGTTTAATTAACTCTAACCAAAGTAGGACCAAATACACTCTAAAAAGAGCACAAATAACACAACCGAGTTAAAATACCTATGAGGTTATCATCTAAACCACTAAAGCTTCTTGTAATAAATGTTTGTATTTCATTATAAAATAAACCTCACAATCCCATAACAGTGTAAAAAGACACTGACATTTTTATGATTCATGTTGTAGGACTCGGTGTTAATTTAACTCTATATGAAGTAGGACTCATAACAGTCAATTTCAGCAGTCTAGGTATTAATGTGTACTTGCAGCTAATCTTTCATTTTTAGTTTCATTTCAGACGTGAATTCAACATGTCAGACTCACAGTGTACTGACTCAACACGGACACTATTTAGAGAGAAAAAATGTCATGTATTTTAGTAAAAAAGCACACGTTTTACCTTCTCCGGTGATCAAATGTCAAAGATAATGATAGCTGGCAGATGTTTGGAATATAAGGACACCAATCCAATCAGAAGACTATCCCATAATGCAATGCGAGTTTCAAAGTACAAATAAACCTCGTAAATAATAAAACGAGACAATTCTGAAAAATTAAAAGGGCATTTGTCCAGTATTTTCAGGATTGTTTTCAGTGTAGTATAAATCTTTTCCCTTTTTATATTGCATGTGTTGCTTTATTTTGGAGTATTCAATAAAAGGTCAATATCTTGCCCTGCCATGCATTTAAAACTTGATGGTAAGAAAATAAAATGAATATTATTCAACAAAACCAATAAACAATACCAAAATCTTCCTTTTGAGGTGGAGCAAATACCCCACAAAAACCCAAATCAGAACCACCACTGGGCAAATGAGCAGGTTAATATTTATGTTGTGATCAGCTGATCCGACGGCAGCCGGACGCACACCTGCTTGAATCTCTCGTGTTCATTGTGTCTCCCGCTGCTGCTGTCATACTAAATAAACCTCATTGTTCCCAGTCACAACATGCCTCCTGTCTGGCCTAGTGTGTTTTGCTGTTCCCCCCTGGACTCCTTCACATCGTCTGAGGCTGCACATGCCTTATTCATGCCATCCAACCCTGAGAAGCCTAGGCTGGGTTAACACAAGCCTCCTCTCCCCTGAAGCTCCATTAATGATGAGCTCTAAAGCCCACGCCGCCGGAGGCATGCTAAATCATTCAGTTTCAAAAGAAAAGTAAAAGATGAAGCTAGCATGGCATGTTATTCTTAGCGCCTCACTCAGCGAGATGAATTCTCAATGGAAACTATCTTGAAGTTAGATTTAAGAAGCAGTTGGTGGAAAATTCTGGAGTTGGTCAGGAAGTGAACGAGAAGAATGACAGGAAGTGAGGTCATTGTTGTGAGGAATTATAAACCAAAGCCTGACTTCAGAGTTACTCCATTGTTTAAGAGAAAGGAAGAAAGGCTCATAAAGATTTTAAAGTAGAGGAAAAGCAGCATGTACTGTGCTGTACTCTCCTAGCTTTAGAATGTTTGATTAAATATTACGTTTTTATTTTTTATTTTTAATGCTAATGCCTGATCAGACAGGCTTCTCTCTTGAGATTGACAGTCAATCTGATCCGAACTTGAACTTCACTTTACATTTGGTCTATAATCAGTGAGTAAAAGAATAATCAATAACCGCTTAAAAAGGGTCTGTTGTGAAGCAGAGTTCAAAGTGGGTAGAGTTTCAAAAATTGTACTCAAGTAAAGATAATGGTGAAAATATTTACTCAAGTAAGAGTAAAATTAACTACCAAATTATTTAAATTAAATGTATTACAACACCGGAGGCTACTGCATGCCGGAGCGATCACCTCACAAACAGCTCTCCTGTGTGTTGAATACTTGGAGAAATATGGAAGACAACCAAAGCTCATGTACCACATTAAGTTTTACTTTACCGTGAAAAACAATTTTTATAAAGTAATTTTTATAATGAAAATTAGGAATTACTGTTGTTCTGACTATGATAACGTTATATATATATAAATAAATAAATATATATATATATATATATATATATATATATATATATATATATATATATATATATATATATATATATATATATACATATATATATATATATATATATATATATTTGTAATTCTGTGTTCATTTTCCCCTATGATTATGAGACAACAAACCAGATTTGATGCCAAGTATAGCACAATTTTTGACACGGCATTCAGAATATCACAAATACATTCTACTAGCTTTAGCCTCTAACAAATCTGGTCTTACCTTTTCCAGCGGGATCCCTCAATTAAATACAAAAGTTACCAAATTCAACTTAACTTCATGTCCATCCTTCTTGTTGAAAACATATTTTTTTGAACTCCTAAAAAGAATTTTTCTGTCCTGTCTAATTTTTTTTATACATTTTATGAGATTAACTATTTGCAATTAACAAAATAAGCTACCAAATAGCTTGCTATAGTGTTTCAAAGTCAATACTTTAGTGCTTTGACACAAAACTGAGTAAATATCATGTTATCAGATTTCCTAATAAATTTAACATCTTCTGCTCTGAAGCAGTACACACCGTTTTGTGGCTCATCCAAAGATTAACAGTCCAATTGTGCAATATCACTTAAAAACTTTTAGTGGTGATGTCACTTTGGAGTTTGTTTCTGGATGTTTGGCCCTTCATTACTGCTTGCAGTTCTTTTTTGCTTTGGATTTTTTATTAGATTAAACATAATGAAGATCCAGATAATGCTTCCCTGTATTTCTGAGCTAAGAGGTGGCACTTTAGCGCTTCACAATATAAAAACACATTTGATCACAATTTGAAAGGATCATTAGATTTTTTCTTCAATAATTAACATCACATTAACACATTCTCATTGTTTAATCACTTCTCCATCCATTTGGACACTTTATTGTTATTTCTTTACCGTATATTTCAAAATGACTTTGCCTTTTTTCCCCAACAGAGATGAGGTTCTGCAGGTACACGTATAGCTGAGCTTTCTTCTAAAAGCAGAAAGAGCCTCTCAAAGGTCCCCCGACATCCCCCTCATGTCGCTTTCCTCTTTCCTACTTCTCCTTTTCGCCTGGCTGAAGCCATCCGATCATGTTAACCTCACGGCAGTGCTAAAACGCTCTCTCCGCGCCCCCTCCGGCCTCATTTTCACCAAACAGAAACCCTTGGAAATCTTTCAGAGCAGGAAAGATCGCAGACCCCACTTCCTGTGCCGGGTTTTGGCTTGATAACACTCCAGACAACATAATGTCAATAATGACATAAAATGAGTATGTAATTAGCTCTTGGATCTAGCCATGCTCGCTTTCTGTTTTCCAATCTTATCAGCGTTTTTGGGGGTTTTCCAAACCCAGAATCACATCATAGCTCAAAGGCATGCAGAGGTGGAGACTCATTTTCACATCTTTCACAAACATTGTCCGCAAGTCTTTAATAAACAGGGTTTATTTCATGAAAATTAAACCTTTGAATATAGGTGTCAGATTTTTTTTTTTACTCTAAAACTTGATTGTGTTTGGCTCACCAGTTAGAGAAGGATCCCGGAGATGCAGCTTGCGCTCGTTGTAGCATAGAACGTCACAGTAATTTGTTTCTAATCTATCAGACAAGCTTTAAGAAATCTGCTTTGGCTCAAAAAGCTCCTTCTATTCCTTAGGATTAATAAATCAGTCCTTTTAGGGACAGCAAACAGCAGAACAGGCTGTCCTGGACATGAAGTGTTTACATTCTCTCGGGCTCTCCTCTTTCTCTCCCCCAGCCGAGCCTCCCAAGCTCTGCGGAGGAGCAGGATGATCCGCTGGAGGGAACGACCGAGTTGGCCACTAACCAGAGAGAGAAACATTAAGCTTCAAGTTTAACCGAATACATGTGCACAACAAAAGAAGTCATATGACTAAGAGATTGACAAAACAGGATGAATCTAGGCCAACGATTGATCCTGATCACACCTGGTGTTAAAAGAGAGAGCTGTAGGTCCCAGAAGATGTCACGTGTTGTGAGTGAGAGTCTCTCTCTCTCTCTCTTCTCTGGAAGCAGGAGGTCAAGGGCAGCATGTTCCCAACAAACATGGAGAGAAAACGATTAACAAGACTTGCGCAGCAGGGATGAAGTATGGAGGGAACTGTGGGGGTCTCTGGAGAACAAAAATAGCAGAAAAATGACCTTACTCCCTGCAGTGTCATCGAGAGCTTCTATAATGCTCCTGAATTTAGTTTCTTGAGAATTTTGTGGAGGAAGAAAAGAAAAATATGGGAAATTGTGTTTTACTGCTGTTAATGCTGCTGCACTGCAACAACAACAACAAAAAAACACTTTTATCACCAAATGTGTTTTTTTTAGAATGTTTGTATATTTTGCATACATTGAGTAAGAAAAGGTTGAAAAAGTACACAACAGTGCTTAACTAAATGCAAAATTATAATAACTTTTTATTTTGTAACAGTGACTGAAAGAATTAAACGTAGGTGAGGTAGGTGTAAAAATCCGACCTGCCCATGGTGCTGTTTGACTGATATGTCAAACAGCCAATCCCATGTAGTTTAGTATAGCATCATGTTATCTACAAATATAAGGGAACACACAACTAGTGAAATTATCTTTTCTTGATTATACGGCAAAACTAATATTACAATAAATGTTACAGTCACATCTTCCTGAAATCTGGATAAATTCTACCAATCAGATCACAACTTGACTGCCATAAAATCATGCCAAAATAATCCTTAAATGTCAAACCTATCAGACGTTTAGCCAACATTCAATGGGTGCGACATCTAAGACTGAGACTAGCCTTAAACATGCTACTAGCCACACATATTAAACAAATAAAAGACATTACATTTCTTGACAAAAAAGACTTAAAACTAGGTGATGAGCGATTAAACTCTGATACCAAGTGTGAGGTAAGAGAAGAAACTGAGAAAGACAGTTTTATTGTCATGGTAAGATTGAGCACAGCAACAAGACACAAGGTAGTGCAACTTCATCAATAAGGTCTTGTCAGATATAGATTTAAGTAAACTTAACTTTCAAGATGTGCTGTTCAATGGCCTAAAACCTTGGCACAGCACTGCAAATATGTGCCACTACAGAGCAAAACCAACATTTAGAGCTCAACTTCAGCTGTAAATGTGATGTCATCGCTAGGTTCCCACGAATACATGACATGAGCTCTTTGACCTCCACGCATCCCCACTGAGGTTGAACCCACAAATTTAAGACAGCGGGCCCTGACACAGTTCCACCCACAACTCTCCCGGCTTCCTTTGAGACCTAAACTCCCTATATAGTCAACAGACAAACAAACTATGGGAATCATAACTATGGATAAATTTAGAAGTTTTCCACTAGTTGCAATTTTTTGGATGGAACAGGTTTGTTTGAACTAATTTCCAGATGTGTCTAAATCTTATGTGTGATTTTAGGGGTATTACGAAGTCTGTGCAAGAGTGCTAGGAATTTAAGGAAAATATAATGATTTGTTTATTGGCTTCCTCGCTATTTGTCTTTCTGTTTAACTTCAACTAAGACATTTATTCCATCTAATACTTGTGTATCTTTCAAATAACTGATTGGATTTCTTCTTGTTGCTATGCAACAGTTTTTCATAGATTTTTGTGTGATGTACAGTACTGTACAGAGAGTACTGTACTTTACAAGAAGCTAAGAATCCTCATTTTGAACATTTTATTTACTTGTCTGCATGTCCAACATATTTCAATGTTGCTCTACTGGAACAACAGTCTTGTGACTGAAGTCCAGTTCATACTGAAATGGAAAGCAACATGAATGGCCTTTAAATCTCTCTGATAGTCACGTTGAGTTCCAAAATGAGAAAGGGAAATCACCAGCAAGAAGACTCCACAGCATACAGACGCCTCAAAGCATGGTCGCCTTTTCCAAAATATGTGATGTTTTATAGCCAATTTCTTATAGAGCTCGTCATATAACTAGCCAATGAATCTAGATAGGACACCACTAACTCTTCTCCAAATTAGTATATGAGCAATTCTCTCACACATGGTCACCAATGATTAAACAACAACACTTCTCATTTTCCTCCACTTCACCACTTAATTTAAATCCAGAGTGAACTTCTAGACCTGTGTGACTGTCCTGAATCTTCCGTTGGTAGCAAACTACAGTGCCCTTGCGAAACAAATTTGAGATACTCAGTAGTTCATGAGTTTTTCTTTTACATATAATTGTTTGTGTCTGTGAAAAGGAATTAAAGGTTTGCTTACAAGAAAAATTAGCTAAACCACTAAAATGTTCTGATTGAAAACGATGCCAAGTTTTGCTGTGGCTTGGTTAAAGTGATGCTCATACAGTGTTGCTTGAAGGCTTTAGCATGTTGCTAAATAGTTGCTAAGATAAAAATTGACAAGACTGCCCGTGTATTAATGACTAATATTTACATGAATAACTTAATAATCTGATAGTTCTAAAGTTTCTCGAGAATGAACAGAAAGACATTTTGTGGCACTAGTGTATTGGTTTTGCATAGTGTTGACCTAAGCTGCTAAAGGCTAACTCTATTGAAATGTATGTGACTTGAAGATGAAATTAAATCGACCTTATATATGGATACAGTGTAATATTCCCTGACATTACATCCAGATTTCGTACCATTATTAAAGGTAATCTACTGTATTTAGCTATTGAATAGTCATTTTCTGTTTCATAGGTGCTATGATAGAACAACACACTCCTAAAAATAAATGTTTCAAATGTATCCAGTTTTTATTTTAATCCAAAAATTTTATTATGGTATGTTTTTTGTTGGCCGACATCCATCCACCCATCTTCTTGGCGACTTTTTACCTTTAATTTTTCAGGGGTCGACACAGCAGAATGAACTGCAAACTCATCTGTCATTTGTTTTGCACAGCTGATGCTCTTGGGCATGGCGGTGCTTGTGGGTGGGGCCTCCCAGTCTCTGCCCGCACTGTCGGGGGGCTGCATGCCCGCCTAGCTTTGGGCTGGTCGTCCTCCTGCTGCAACGGGCCCACTGGGGCCCCGGGCATTGCTCTCTGAGGTTGCCGACTTTCCCAGGGGAGGTGGGGCGGGTCCGGCTCCGGGTCCCAGGCCCCAAAACTTGTCGTTCTGTGGGGGGTGGGCTGGATATCTGGGTAGATCCTGACCATATATGGGACTTGGCTTGAGGCAGATCCCACGTTTGACTTGGGACATAGAAGGTTAGTCACGACACCTGGGATGTTTGGTCGCTGCTAGATGCTTGAGGTTTAGGTCACCTGTCCTGTAACACTCACACACTCAATTACTTGTGTGTATGTGTATATATATATATATATATATATATATATATATATATATATATATATATATATATATATATATATATATATATATATATATATATATATATATATATGTGTGTGTGTGTGTGTATGTATGTATATGTATATGTGTATGTATATGTGTATATGTATATGTATGTGTGTATGTATATATGTATGTGTATGTGTATGTATATATATATAGATATATATTTCTATATATATATATATATATATGTGTGTGTGTGTATATGTATGTATGTATATATATATATATATATATATATATATATATATATATATATATATATATATATAATTACTAATTTTATTTATTATTGTTATTTTTCTGTCTGGTGCATAAATCATTAACTGTGTGTATGTATGTATGTATATTTATATTGGTATGCATATGTATAGAAAGATGCGAACTACTTGGATGTACTAAGGTATGTATCTTTATTATCATATTATTTATTTTACTTATTCTTATTTTCAACTAAATCCTGACTCTTTCCCCCTCCAAAACTTCTCTACCTCTCTTTCCCCCTCAATTACTTCTCTCCTCTTTCCCCTTTTATTTATTTACACCGTCTTGTCCTGATGTATGTTTATATGAATGATTAATGTAATTATTGTGATGAATGCGAAATAAATAAATAATCAATAAAATAAATTAAAAGCTTCTATCTAGAGGAATACTGAATATACAATATCTTCAATTCCCTGGAAAGAGCAAAACTGACCAACTCATATGAAGCACCTCCCTTCTCATGGGGCTGCTTTGAAGTAGGACAGGACAGGTTAAAAAAAAAAAAACTCTATGAAACACACATTTCCACACAGAAATGCCAACTGACCAAGCCAAGCGTGGAACCAGCAACCTTCTAGCTTCTAGCTACCGTGACGTGTTGCCCATCATGTGTTAATGTTTTGTGTTGAGTGATGGGATGTCATACATTTTCTCCTGGTAGTGCTGTGTTCTATCTTCCCTCATGTTGAACTAGCTATCATAGCCCTGCATGATAAACAAAGAAAAGTGGTTTTGATGAGACAAATACAAAATCAACTTCTCAAGATGGATTTAAGGAGTAGTAACCAACGCTCGGTGCAGGGTCCTGAAAAAATAAGTTTCAGATATATTATGTTTTCTCTTGAATCCATAACTGTTGTTCAATGTATTTTACGAGTGTTTTATGATTATAAAAAATATTTTGCTGGCTTGTGATGTATGGCATGTGTAAGACTGGGTCAGATTAAACTGAATCTGTATTTGTTTTCAACCTAATAATTGAATGTCTTTATAACGAAACGTTGATTCTTGCCTACCATCCCTCAATAGAACTGCCCCATTTACCTTTAAGCTTGGACAATCCTACATGCTTGCATTCAGAGCAGCGTCTTGTAGGTGCATCTCAAAGAGAAGAAAACTCCACACCAGAACTATCTCATTCACTGTCTCATTCATTTTCTTTCTAATTATTCTTCTATGTTATATGAGATCATCTCTGTGTGTATTGGAGTTAGACTTTGTCTTTGTAGCAAACTGCATATTGGGTCTCCACCTATTATAAGTTATTTTGGATAAAAGTGTCTGTTAAACTCAGAAAATGTAAATGTTATGTTTCTAATTGTTTTATGCATGCAAAAAACTACAAAAGTCTTAACTAATGATGAAAATCCACTAAATAACATCCTAAAAAGGACATATTTGCATGTCTGGAGAACTCCTGAAACAACATGAAACATTGAACAAAACTGAAAACTGGCTGAAAGGAAAAATAAATACCTTGTGTTCATCAAATTTTGAGAGCTTATTTTGAAATCTTTCAGATTAAAGCAGATAAGTTCATGGTGCCTGGCACTTTGGACGCTGATTCCTCGACTTAAGCATTTTAGTTTGCAAAAAGACCTGATTCATCTTCAACTAGAATAAATACACACATACAGAACAGAAACAACCACAGATTAAAGTCCTTGTTTCTCCAGCCATGTTTCCTTTTGTGGCTTTGAAGAGCCACTTCATGATAAGATATCTCAGTGAGGGTAGGACATCCTCTCCAAACCATGAGCTGCAGGAGACTATTTATAAACTAAAACTAGACAGAAAACTTCCCAGAGAACAGTAATCTTACCTAACTCTTGCTATTGTGACAGTTCAACATGACTTCAGGAGATACAAACGCTTCCTGCTCTCCAGACCAACAAGAGAAGTTATGTGCAATTTCCAACGATGTGGAGGAGATCATTAATCAAAGTCATGAAACAATAACACATGCCATCACTGTTTATACCTCTCTTTCTCTGTAGACTCTTCCCGTTGTCGTCTGGATTACGTCTGTGAACTGTCAGAGCTAAACCACAGGCTCACCTGAAATCTTCCAGCCCAAAACAACTCTCTCCACATACCTAGATAGCACCGCCACTAAGTTTCCAAACTATTTTCTATCTGCAAAATAAATATAATAAAAGATAGACCAACAACTTAGGCATTCCAACAGCTCATAAACATGATCAAAACACATACAATGACTAAATTGGATCTTAGCAAGCAGAGATTTTTTATTTAAGTCTAATAATAAACGAATGACTCTGAAAAGAATAGTTTAACTTTAATAATAAATGAATTACCCTGAAAAGAAATGTTCTCAAGTGTGTTTTGTTGTTACCAAGTCATTAGTTTATGGTTGCTAGGGCACTCTGTTTTAACATAGTAGCAGGAAGGAACTAAAAAATGCTTACATATTTATATTATCCATTTGGTTACTGTTTGTTAATGTAAGCAGCTTATTTAAGTGTTGTTTGGAGACTTTCATTTTGGTTTTACTGTTCATTAGTCTTTCAAAGTTTTCTTTCCTGCTGTTCATCAAATAAAGTATTTTCCTTTAGATTTCTGCTGTGGTGTTTTTGGGGTCCATTCTCTACTTGGTAAGCTGGATAAGTTGAAAGTTTGACCTGGTTGCTAGGTAGAACATTCTCTTTTTTTGTTGTTCCTGTCAGCTCATTGATACAGTATATGGTTGTTAGGGTGCTGCCTACTAACATACCAGCTTGAATTACTTGAATTTAGTAATACACAAATTAGCTTATGTAAGTATTCCTAAAATGTAAGAAAGGTCTGGGGGTTTTGGCACTTTTCTGGACAAGACCTGCCCATGAGGCCGTTCGACTGACATGACAACATGCTTTATCTTTTCACAATGCTTCATGTTTCAGGGGGCGAAAATGTTACCACAACAATAGTCATGCATAGCCAGTGAATCCAATGTTTAGTTGTTAAAAATCACACACTTTTAATAAACATGATAGATATTTTATGTTCTCGATCTTAAACCTCCATGTTGTTTCCGTACACAGCGAAAATAAACGCCACACTCACTACTACTGAAAATCTTGATAAGTTTAACCAGTCAAACCATAGTTTGAGGATTCTTGTTTTCAAATTTCCTTATCAAACTCACGTTTAACTAGCGCTCAGCTGGCATTACGTCTGATGTCGAGACTACTATTCGTCCAGTCAGCAAGTAAATTTGGCCCAGGCTTGGCATTTGTCAGGCACATCTGGCAATTGTTTGGCAATGCCATACGATGACATTCACATCATCTGCTATTTTTAGTGTGGCACAGAAGACTTGGGCCATACGAGACTATATGTATAGTTTGTCCCAGACATAAAATATTGGTACATGATCTAAATACTGAATTTGAGTCATAATTAAAATACATTTACATTTTTTATTATTATTTTAAATATATTGAGCTATTTATGTATTTAACTTGATATCTGGTTCAAGCTAGACCCAATTATGGGTGATAAGCTTGGCTGAGACTTAGGCCAGACAAGTGCCATCTGTGGCCTGGGATCAAGACTTGGTTCATACATGTCCCATAAAACAATGACAAAGTATGGGCCGAGTAATATTTGCTATCAGGGCAGATTCTATTTTTTATTAAAAATAGTTTTTATTAAAAAAAGTTATTGTTGTCACAATCTGTATATTTTACCAGGGTCCTCTGATTATAATGAAAGGTACCAGTTAAACAGTTATGGAGTGACCCATACCTGGAATTTGTGCTCTGCATTTAACCCATCCCAGTGTACACACACACACAGCAGTGAACCAACACACCGTGAACACTCACCCGGAGCAGTGGTTAGCCATGGCTGCGGCGCCCGGGGAGCAGTCGGGGAACTGGTGCCTTGCTCGAGGGCTCCACAGCTGTGATTGTTGAAGATGAAGAGCAAGTATTTCATCACTCATCACCTTCAACTCGGTGGATCTGGATCGTCTGATCACAAGTCGATCATCTTATCCACCAGACCACAACTAGTAACTGTTATAATACTAGTTGAACCTGGGGGCTGTTAGTGGGAATTCCTAAATGAGCTTTTTTGTTGTTGTTACCATGTTAACGGTATTTGGTTGCTAAGGTACTTTAATTATTTTAACATGGCAGCAGGAACTACAGCAGGGACTTTTCAGAGGTCTGGTCACTAATATTTGGTTACTGGAGTGTTCTGTGTTATAATAACAGTCCCATTTAGCCTAAACCATCAGAGTGTGTAACGATGCTACAATGTTTGTAGCCATTTTTTATTGCTGTTGCTATCAGTGTAGTCAAACATAAAACTAGCAACATCTAAGCAACAACATGCACCTCTCAGCAGGGTTCTGTAATTTAAAGGTTGGCCCAAATTGCACTTTTCATTGCTTTTGGCAGCTCACTCTCTTATTGTTGCTAAGGTGGTCTGTTTGTCATAAGCTCACTTAAGAGCGTTAGCTGGCTGATAAAATGCTTTAAGTGTTAGTGTGATATACGCTTCTCAGGGGCATTCTCTTACAGTTAGAATTCAGTATGTTTCCTTCAAGACCATATTTTACCAAATTAATGTTTGTTTCTGAATGATTTATGAGCAAATGCAAACATTCTCATCCCTGGTTTATTTTCCTCTAGTTTCCCTTGATTGTCAGGAGCTTTCCAGGGTGTTGCAATGTTGATTTAAATAACACATGTTTATAAATTGAAGCATAAGTCTGTTCATTAAAAAATATATGTTGCCAACATTAATGTCTGACTTTAAAAACAGCAATTTCCTCTAAAGTTCATACAAAGTGCGCACCAAACACGTGATGACCTGAGCTCTGAAATAGCCCCATCTATGGGCCTGAAACAGCAGACGATGCAAATCTGATTTGCCCATCACACTAATGAGTGACTACTGAGAATGAACTGATTTCTTTTCTTTTTCAGTCGTTCATCATGTGGTTCATTTCTTTGTGTGTCTCTCAGCTTCAGAAACAGTGCAGCGCAGGCAGTGGGTGGAACTAATTTAATTAAATATGAAAGAACCTCCAGTGAAAGAAAGAAAGAGGGTATGAGAAAAAAGAGGTTACAGGAGGTTTGAGTGTGTGTGGACGTGTCTAAATGGTTATGCACCTCATAGATTTCAACGTGCTCCAGAGAATTGCGACGACTCTGAAAGAGTTTGACATAGCAGTGTCACACAAACTGAGGATGGAAGTGGTTGAGAAGACGGGCATCCCACTTGAAAAAAATAATGAATGAGCAGGAAATAGTTGCTGATCCTCTCTTGATCATTGATGGAAAGAATCTTACATAACAACTCTATACAGACGTCCTTTACAACACCAATACGGGTCAGCTTAATAAAACTAATATAAAAATCAAAACAAACAAAACAGAAAACGTTAAACTCTCAAAAGAGACCAAAGAAATATCTGGCAAGATACATCTATACGATGTCAGAACGGCACAAATTCCACAGTTGTGACAAAATTTGTGCATTTGATTTCAAACTGAATGTGTGGAGATCCAATTACAGCAAGCAGAGGACGATTGTGTCAGTAAAATGAAAGTTAGCCGTATAAGGAGCCTCTCACCAGTATGGGGAAGTAGAATTAAAGAAATTTGAATACATCATATTACGAGGTTTGGCAACTGAGTTTCTTACTTAATGCCAGAGGAATGCATGGAAAGGGAGAGGGGGAGAAGTTAAGAGCCTATAGTTTTAAAGTTGACCATGAGTATATGTGGATTGCTCTGAAGAAATGTTAACTACTAAATATGAAAATTGTTACCCACATGCAAATCTGTTTGAACTTGTGGGCTAGTTAGTGGTATTCAACACCCATAATACTTATTACAGAAATCAAAACAAAGTGTAAAACTTGAAAACATCACATATTTAAATTTGACAACATTTAAATACATTGCAATTTTAGTTTCTGATTGCTCTGAATCCGTACCGGGAACTTACAATAATCTGGTATGGAGCTTTTGGAACAACTCACCAGTAACAATCAGTTTGAACCGCTACAATCCTGGGTTCCATGCATTGCATAGTACTGACACCAATAATCCTGGCGTCTGAATCTGGTTCTCTTTCAGTTCTTATTTTACTTGACCTTGAAGCTGACACCATTGCTCACTCAATTTTACTTAGGCGACTTGAAAATTAGTTTGGTATCATGGACACAGCATTGAAATAATTAAAATAGTATTTGTTTTTATGCATGGTTTTAAATCTGAGATGAGATGTGTTCTCACTGGTGTCCCTCAAGGCTCTGTTCTGGGACCTCTACTTTTTAACATCTATCTGTCTCCACTAGGGCTTCTTCTCAGCTCACACTATCTTAATTATCACTTTTATGCTGATGACACTCACATTTATATTCACTACAATTCTGGAAGAGTCCTTGATTTTACTTATATCTCAGACTGTGTTTCTGTAACTTAGACATAGATGAGTGACACCTTCCTTTGTCTGAAAAGTGGCAAAACTGAAGTCATGCTGATTGGTTCCCGACAACAGATAAGGCGTTTGAAAACTGGACTTGAGTTTGATACAAAGAGCAGAATGGTGACCGTTGATGTCACTTTCGATCTGTGTCTGACTTTCGAGGAGTTTGTCCAGACATGGCCCTTTTACCACCTGAGAAGTTAACTAGACTGCGTCGTATGCTGTTGCATTTCTCTTCTGCTGAAAGACTAACCAACGCATTTGCCGCATCTCATCTGGATTACTGTAATGCTCTCCTGCTCTCCTGGTCGGGGTTTCTAGGTCTACTCTGGACAGCTTCAGTATGTTCAGAATTCAGTTGCTCATGTCATGACCGGGGCCAAAGCATGTAACCGAATCACACCTGTTCTTAAATCCCTGCACTGGTTTCTAGTCCACTTTGGTACAGATTTTCCTAATCGTAACACTAATGTATAAAGCATTCAATGGTCTGGCCCCTGAGAACTTGGCATCTCTTTGAATCACTTACACCCCAAGTCATACGCTCTGCTCCTCAAAGACTAAGCTTCTGTCGGTTCCACACACTTGCAATAAAACTATGGAAATAGGGCTTTTTCTATCTGTGCACCGAGACTGTGGAACCTATCTTCCCAGGAGAGCTCAGGGATCCACAAATTTACAGCATTTTTAAATCTCATTTTAAAATTCTTATATTAAACTGATGTATGACTGTTAACATTTTATGCTTTTAACTTTAGCCCTTGTTTTTAAATTCTTTGTCTGACTAAACATTATGTATTTTATCTCTGTTGGTTTATGTGCTTCCCTGCTCAGCACTTTGGGAAGCCTAGCTGGAAAGGTGCTTTGTAAAACAAAGTTTATTGTTATTATTATTATATTCCTAGAACTAACCTCAAGTCCAAATCAGTTTTGAGCTTTTGCAGCTGCTGTGCCACTTTTGTGGATTGCGCTTCCACGTGGTATTTGTTCAGCAAAATCTATTGGAGTTTAAAAGTGCAACTAAAAACCTATTAATCTGTCGTGTTCTATTGATTTATGGATATTGATTTTGTGAATTTTTTTAATAACACCTTTTTAATTTTTCTCCTTCTTTTGGACATGTTGTTTGGCACTTTGGAGTAGCTTGTCAGCAGGAAAACTCAACAATACTGGCAACCTATATGATGAACTATATAGAATGAGAAAAAAGAAATAGAAACACATTTAAGGTTAATTCATACTTTGACACCCTTTTTTAAAACTATGCTAAAAATATAGTGAGCTCAACCTTTTTTTATTTTTTATTTCTAGGTTTGTTTTGGGGGAAATTCAAAATGCATTTACAGCAGGTAGTTTAAAATAAAATCTTTAATATTTCACTGCTAGTCTAAAAATCTGACAGATTGTGTTTAATTTTAAAGGCGTGTTTGGAAATGCAGGGAGCTCACAAAATGTCTTCAGGTCTCTCCACACTTCGTTTCGAATCAGATTCATTCTGTTGAGCTCCACTTAACAGGTTAAATATTTCATGTTCGCAACGAACTGCCACTTTGAGTTCAGAGTTACGTTCAAGCAGTTCGAGCAGCAGCTCCACTGAGCCTGCATCATTCAACAGCTTTTCTACATGGAATTTTTTTGTTTTTTTTTACTGTCTGTTTAACATGCATGTATGACTATTTGCATCAGATTACGTCTTTTTGATTTTCATCTAAATAATTAGAAATAATTCGATTTTTTTAATTTTCAGTAAATGGGAAATATGTTTGTTTCTCAGATGTCAACTAGTTTTTAACCTTTAATAAATTTAAAGTAAAATGTTATACTGAAAATATTTCATTACAAGCTGTGTCTTTTGAGAAAACTTCTGTTCTGTTCTCTGAGAACAAAATGGAGCCTTTCAAACTGTCCTCTTAATAATCTGCTTTTTATTAGTAAAGGTTAATGTCAATGTTAATACATTGACAGCTTTTGTAAAACTGTTTAACGAACCATAAATTTGGATAAACTCATTGTGCTATGACCTTTGGTTGGGGAAACATGATGTGTTGTGTGATGCTGGGCAGATTACATACTCACATCATGATGTCATCCTTAAAGAAAAGAAAACTCCTCCACGCTGGGATAACAAGCGCTTTCGCGACTGGAATTCCACACGTTATCCATCAACCATGCCAAATTCTTGTGCAGTGACATCACAAGGAAAGACTCTTTTCCACAAATCAGATTTCTGAAAAATAAAATCTTTGCTCTTAAGCAATGAATGTGTGTTTATCAAGAGAGTGTCACAGGAAGAGGGTTTAGCATGAACTGCTTGCTGATTCATGAATTAAAATCAAAATGTAAATAAGCAACAGAAAGTAAACCCATATCTAACAGCAATCTTGCAGTTGAAACAATTATAGTTTTTCTTTTTAGGCAAAATGTCCCGCATTGTTAAATAACCAGGAAATTTGATACGCAAACAGAGTAGCAACCATGCCCCTATCAACCATTTAGGCACCCTTACCAACCCATAGAAACCCATTAGAAATGCTTTAGTCTTAGGATTGCATTCGGTTGGCATGTTGAGTGGTTGATGGTTAGCACACGAGCCTAATGTATGGAGTCATTATGGTTAGTCACCCCCTAGCAACAAATACTGTCCAACCTAGCAACAGGGAAAAAAAACCTCATTGAATGTTGACTGAGCGTAAAAAAGTTAGATTTTTCCAAAGACGTAATTCAGTCAATGAATTATTTTTAGTTATTTTTTGTCCATTTTTGTTGAAGAGTGGTTGACTTGTTTAATATTTTCAGAATAAGTTTGCATTGTCGGTGTCTGTTGTTGACTGGACTTAAAAAAAAAGTAAATTACATTTTTTTTAAATTGACTCAGAAATGTACTCAACATGGCGATTCTAAGGAACTTTTCACTTAACAATTGTACATTGAGTGAACAATTTTTTTATAGTGTGGGGTGTGCTTATAGGTCACCCAAAATGAAAAGGCATACCTGATATATCGTCAATGATCCTTCCATGCCAACCAAAAAGTGGACCCTAGCAACCATTTAAGAATACCTGTATCTTTGCTTAAGAATAAATAGGAATTTTTACTTTTAAAAATGACAAGGGGAACTTCAAACAACATCACTGAACACACTTTAACAACCAAATATTGTAATAGATAGCAACCGGTGAAGAATGCAATTGCATCAGTTTTTGAATAGCATGGCCCTTATTACCATCGGTTATCAAAAGTATAGATTAAAATGGGCTTTTTCACATAAACATCTAAATCACAAAAATCATTTAGTTATGTAGTGAAGTTTTAAAGCTCTAAAATAGGTGTTTTATATTTGCGGAAGGTAACGTTTTGCAATTAAGTGCTAAGATGGTCTATTTAATTGCAGCAGTAATTCTAGCTGTCTATTCCAGGTCTGCTAATACAATTAAATAGGTTTCACACGACTGCATGCTTCATGAAAGACAATACTTTGGAAAAACAATAGAAGAAGACAGAAGGAGATTTAACTTATTGTGACCAGCTGTTAGTTCTGGCAGTGATTTTACATTTGAGCCAGAAGATCATTATTTTTAGAAATACACATTGTGTTATTTTACACTACATTCAAAAGTATTATAAAAATGAATTTATGTATGTCGCTTCAATCAGGTGCACATTTGATGGAATGCTGCTGGAAATGACTGTTGAGATTGATTATTGAGTAGATTTTTCTGGTAAAAATGCACGACAGCTTTACTGTTTAGCTTTGAAAAAATAGTGTTTCGTGTATTTACAATACTGTAAACTTGAAATTGTATGATTTTTGAAAACATTTTTGATTATATAGCATGTTTATAAATGTTTCACCGATTAACCAATACCTTGGTTTTTCTTCTAATTGTTGCAGACCAAATTTTTCCCTACATGTCCATATACCAGCATTTCTTTAGCAAATTTGCCCTCTTATAATATTCCCTGTATTATAATTGGCTACCCTCCTCGGATTGGCTACCCATGTCTCCTGTTCATCCATAGCCGGTGTGTGGTGAGGGTTCTGACTGGAGCAGGATCAGCCATCACATCTACCAGGTGGATGCCAAACACTGGAGGTGGATTCAGAGACAGACCCCTCAAGATGCAAAGCACTTTGAGTGTATAGAAAAGTTAAATGACTTATTTTATGTCCAACAAGAGGTCTGATGTCCCCGATCATTTCCATTGAATGATTTTCCACAGAAACATTTTTATACAAAATATTTTCTATAAATCTATTTTGTATAAAAAAATTAATACATCTCTAAAATAAAATACTATAATGTACATTAAGTATTTCACTTATTCGCAATTTTAGTACATTCTGTTTAAAAGCTTTTGTGCAACAACAAAAAGTTTGCAAAGAATGAAAATATATGTTTAAAAATATGTTTAAAGAACAAACAAGTGCATCTAAGTGAAGAAACGCCCTCAAGAGTGGTATAACGTTAGCTGAAAAGTTTGTTTATAATAGGTGAGCAACATCTACTGTAATATTCGTTTTAGCAATGTTGTAGGATATCCAGTTTATACACATTTTAAGCACCATAAATAATATTTTTGAGGCGGATGCTTTTTAAACGTAAACCTAATCCAAAGACAACTCAGCAACAACTTATTGCTAAGCTTAACCATTAAAAGCTCCTAAAAGACAGGCTTAGTCCGACAACAGATACCTCTGAACATCCAGTCAATGGGCTTGCTGAAATTAGGACTTTTCAAGCGTTTTCTAAACAATATCGTCCTCTTGTGGGCATCATTTTAGTTTCAACCATTAACTGTATATAACAGGTTTCAACTGAATCTGAGACTTGTTTCAAAAGGCCGCGGTGCTAACTCGCTAGCTAGGCTAACGTTATATCTCCAAACAGCAGATGGCGCTGCTAGCTAATCAATTACATATCTGGTTTCATTATTTTATGCAGTTCGTGATTCTTTCAATACGTTGACCGCCAAACAACCCTCTCTTATGCCAAGGATGTTATTTAGAGCTATTTGAATCGATATCGTAGTTGTAACATACTCAATGACTCCTGAGTTGTTTGACATCATCAATCTATTACTGTCTACTGTCAATAACTCATTATTTCTGTGTTCCGAGTTTTACGCCTGTGTGTAAATCAGATACCGTTTCAACATTAATCATATTACACACATAATACACATTTCCATCCAGAGGTTCTCTAACTGTTCTCTACATAACTTTCATGAATGCAATCTAGAGGGGGAGAGAATCAGGAAAGCTTATGTATGATGCCGATGTACAGCAGAATGAGAGCTGATCCTTATAACCTTATAAATAGTATAAATATTTACATGCTAAGTTATATATTTGAAGTGCATAACTCTTTGAATTTTCATGATTATATATGACTACTAACGAAAATTCTAAAATCAGAATCTCTTGTAAATTATAATATTGTGAAAAGATTAAATACTGAAGACACCGGATGGCACACTCTAATAAGCTAACTAACCCTTTAAGGTCTCTCAGTCTAGTTCTGAAGGCTACACTGCCATTGGGAAGACTGTTGACTCGAAAGTTTCCCAGAAGATCATCACTGACATCTTACACAACAAGGGCAAGACACAAAAAGTGATTAAAATTGTTTTTTTTTAATGTAAAACAGTGTTAGCATAGCTTTATGTTCAAGCACATTGATAGAGAAGTGAAAAAGCGTGAAAAAAGTGTACAAGCCATAGGCACCCTGGAGAGGACTGGGAAACAAAAAAAAAAATTGGGGGGGGGGGGGGGGTTGATTCCCAAAGAGCAGTCTGCAGCTGGAGTCAGTCCTTCAAGAATGACCTCATACAGAAAGTCATTTTAACAACCACTACATGCTAACTACATACTTAGCTAATTACTTATGCTAGTTACTTTATAATATTGCTACATTTAGTTGTGAAATAAGGGCAAGATAGCTTCTTAATCATATAAAAATATATACAGAAAAGTATAGCAATTCTTTCCAACATGACTTAGCACCTGCCAAAGCTACCAGTACCTGGTTTAAGTACCAATGTGTCCCTGTTCTTACTTGGCCAGCAAACTCAGCTGATATAAATCTCAGAGAACATCTATGGGTGTTGTGAAGAGATGTTATACAGCTGACCCAACCATGAAGAGGAGTTGAAGAACACTACCAGAGCAGCCTGGGCTCTTATATCATTTCTTTGTATTAATCTTTACAAGTTTTTTAAGGATTTCCTGAAATAAAGCAAAATTTTCCTGATATTCAAACTGTATGACCAGCACTTGTATATCCTCACAGTAATCAGTGCTTTTAAATGATCAGTGCAACAGTAAACTACATCTTCATTTTTATTCTTCTATCCCTTTAGATTTAAAATGATGCTTTTTGCTAATCTTACAACAGCTTTTTTTCCCTCAAAAAGAGCACTCAAAACATAATACATTTTTAACCTGTACAGCAGAAAGCTTTAAAATGGAGTAGTGCACTTCTCCAATCAGGTTAGCGTTTCAGGCATTCAATGTATGATTCATTCATCAGTTTTTTATTTAGGATTATAAAAAAATTACCTAATACCTATAGTGTCACGATTATCATAAGAGAAGGGTAGTAACAGAACCCAAATGCACGACAGCCAGAGGTTTGGTCAATCGCTTTATTTTTAAAACAGAATATAACACAAAATTGCCCACTAGGGGGAAAACGTCCAATAACTGAAGTAAGCAGATTAGTATAATATTAAAGACTAAACCTGAACACAGACTATAACAGGACTAACCAACTAGAGTGTTATAAAGGAAGACATGGAACCTAAACGAGAACTAACACAGGTGACTTAATCAACTGCTTCTCATTGTTTATCAACATGGTTCTGCTACGGTTACACTTCCAGGTCAGTTAGTGCATATTATCTTCGTTGAGATGAGCTGCAGTAACACTTCATCTGATTGGTTAGTGGGCGGTGCTATGGCCGTGGCTACAGTCATCAAGCTGTTTTGAGCTTACAGAAAAGAAAATAGGATTGCACAAACATACATGACCAAATCTGAATATAACCTGAGGCATATTTTTGATGAGAGAACAAAACTGAAAAAGTTGAGTTGACATGATATGGCACTTTTAAATTAATTATGTCCACTTTCACTCGCAGCAAAAAAAAGCTCCCTACACTCCCAAAACTTGAGTCAGATTCGAGCTCTTCACATTTCTTGTTTTGCAGTAATTCAGTCAGGCAGAACGGGTCTCGGTGAAGGACGGTATGGCAGGAATTCCATCGACTCTGCACAAATGTACCCCTCTAAAGCCCCACTGTGCAGTTTGGCCTACTTCAGGCCATGTGTCAGATTGCTGAGACCTGTTATTCTACAGATGTTTACTGGATTGCTGGGAAGAGCACAGAGAGCCGGACATACTCCGAATATCTGTGCACTCCAAGCGCTTGGTGGTTAAACACAGAGATTATGGAGAGAAGGGTAGTAACAACATTGTGATTATATGCTCAAGTGCATTTCTGTGTCAGAATTTACACATCGGCCCCTATTTACTGGAATTTCTTTGTGTTTGTATATATAATACCTCAAACCAAAGGGTTTTCAGCATGAGGAAGTTAAGTTACACAGACATATGATGATAGAGCAAATATTTGCTAAGTTCTTAAAGAAAACACATTTGCATAAATAATGACCACATTTTTTCAATACTTCGTTGCACCTTTGGCTCCACTTCCAGCCTAGTCTTTAAATTTGATTGCCAGTTTCCTTTTCTGTTAAGTACCATTAGGTCAAAGATCAGATATTTCAGGATTTTTTTAAGAGATGTTCACACAATGTAAGTCTGGGACCATCTCAAGGAAATTGATGGAGTTGCTCTGGATTTTCTGTCGGTGTAATGTGATGGTGGGGCAGACCACACAAGTCCAGAAAAAGTCACTTCCCAAATATATCTCACACATGAGGTTTGGTGGATAATTGATCTAATCATATGTTCCCACCTACCTTGTACATATCCAGTACATAAGAGGTGACCTAAGGGACACTATCAATGAATGATTACTGATATACCATATTAATGTTGTTCTAGAGAGGAAGTCAGAAAAATTGGAGTGTTGATGAGGTTTAACACTTAGTTCAACTATCGGATCTTGAACTATTTTTATTTTTGTCCTCCCATATATTTAAAACCTTTTCACAGAATTCTCTGCAAAAATCACCAAAAACTCTACTAATATTGTCTGGCCCTGGTCCTTTGTTACAGCATTCAGTGAATTCAGGGCATATACCTTTTTGATTTTCTCTCTTGAGGATCAGTTTCTTCATAACAAATGTCAGAAAACCAAGTCAGAAAACACAGAGTTGAATACTTTTCAGATACACTGTATGCTTTTGTTTTGAGAAAAGAAATCGTGGTGCTCAGATGAAAACAGGAAATTCTCTTTTCTAGCGCCAACAAAACCTTTGCAAATTATTTCCTTAAAAATGTATCAAAAAAGACCTGAGAAACAAGTTGTCTATTTAAAGCTCAAGCAAGTGTTTCATCGCTCACACCAACTTTTACTCGGTGGATCTGGGGACGAACCTGCAATCTTTAGATCACAAGTGGATCTTCTTATCCACCGGACCACAACTGCCCAATATCTACCTATCCATGTCAAAATCAATGGCTGTACTATGCAGACATTTTCAGTTGCTAATCTGGGATGATTTTCATCGTGTTAGCAGGATGATAAACTGAGCATACTGAACAGGAACAGTGTGCTTGCATTCATTCACGTTTACATGGCTTGAGCTGCTCTGCATCACGTTCGAACTTCCTACCAGGAGTCAATTTGATAAACAGTTTATAACAGACACTGCCGGTCAGCATGGTTCACTTCCAGAATTGAAAGCTTTGAAGTTGTACAAACACAGACATAAATAAGTACTCTCTCCAATAATAACCTGTTTTAAACGAGTTCAGTTGGAAAAGGAAATATATTAATAAGCAAGAAGAATGGTCATCGTGGGAACCATGTCCAGAGGAAATGTAAACAGAATTATGGGAAACTGAACTTTCTTTTCTGTGTGGGTTTCACAGTGTCACAGCGCTTTAGTCCCACACCCAGAACAGCCCAGTGTGTGTCTACGCAAATGTGTGTTTGTTCAGAGCCGCACATTGTTTTTGCACTTCCTCCGTTGTTCATTTACAGCACTTCTGCTACTTTCGGTGGAAATGAGTCTGCTGGTGGCTCAGGCTGGTGCACTGAACTCATTCCCACGACCCGCTGCCCTTCCTACTCACTCACACACTTTCACAGTTCCCAAAAAGATAGCATGTCTTATTTCTCAAAGGGGTTTTGCAAAAATAGACTCAGATGGGAACAGGGAGATGTCAGAGATCTCAGACTTTAGCAAAAAAATCTAAACAATGTTCCAGATTACAAGCAGAAATGGATGACAATTGGTAGAGCTTCAGACAATTCTGCAAAAGTCCGAATAATTAAACATAAAGGAAAAAAAACTGTCGTATTTTATTTATTTTTCTTGTCTATTTTGTCATGTCTTCTGTGATCACCTGTTCCTTGCTCTGCTCATTGGTGCATCTCTTGTTCTGATAAGTCTCAATATTTATTCTGCTCCCTGACATTCCTTTGTCACTGGGTTATCGAGTTACTAGCTGTTTTTGCTCCTCATCTCAACCCTATTCTTCTATATTTGTTGGAATACCTGAGTAATTTAAGAGGAGAATTCTGGTTGAACACCAGTTTTTAGTATAAGTGTATTTAGCTTCTATGGACCTGTCACGTTTGGGTTTCCACCGAGTATCAGTTCTGAATGAGCTTCTTTATATAAGTTCTGCTTGCTTGGTGAATAGTGTGGTGCTAATATAAATGCAAAAAGCTGATCACACAGAGCATGGAATAATGGAGAATGCGGAAAGTGTGGTGTACTGTAAACTCATCTGTTAAGTGAGTCATTTACTTCTTGAATATGTGCTGACAGTGTTATTCTAAGTGTTGTGTTTAGTTAGTCTAAGTTTAGTTTGGAGTGTTATCTTCAAAAATAAAAGATAACCAAGGTAACCCCGAGGGCAATAAACAAACAAGGAGACCAGAGGGGAAAAATACTAACAGAGGAGCCTCCCGAGGAGCACTGTCCAAAGGAGGATAGGCTGAGCGCCGGCAGACAAGAACTCATATCTCCGGAAAGGAGCAGCCGTCTGAAGGGTGAGAGCTGAGGCGCAAGTAAGGCTAGCTTCCTTCGGGGATCTACGCAGGCGAGGGCAATGATGAGATTTCACAACACAGGGGTAACATGGATAGGTTAAAGTCCGCATAGAAAGGTAATCAAATCACAACCAGACTGCGCAGAAAGCGAGCCTAAATAGTGAACCAAACAAGGCTGCCAGACGGCAGGTGGATGGCGAGATTGAATCAGAGACGAGCAGACTGGGAGCCACAAGGAAAACATTTAGTGAGCACAAGACAGGAGAAAACAATCTTGCAGTAGAGGAGGGGAAAATAACTTCAAGAAAAAGACACAAAGATTAATCTCAACACCTCATAATTTCCCCGTGTTTGTAATGTGTTTCAATGTTTCATCTAGCGTTTATCGGTGGAAAGCAGTTTGGCACTAACCACCTGGTTGTGCATGAAGCACTGTATAATAAAGTTGGATTTTAATTAGAATTCACAAATAAAAGTCTTTAGTTAAAATGAACTGCCAACAAGCACAGAAGAGAGCTTGAGTAGAGTTTGTTACGCTTATTTCTGGCTAATCACTGAGCTCAGCAATTGACCAATCAGTGATTAACAAAATGTCATTTCAAAACTTTCTTTCCAATCATAAAAAAAACATCCGAGTGAACTCAACCTGATTCATAGAACCAAACAAAAAAGTTACAAAAAAACCTAGCTAGCCCAGGTTCAGAATGTGGTGGATGATAAGCACACCAAATCAAGCCATGTCAAGTCATACCATTAAACAATAGAAAAGCAGCAACAGAAAATAATCCAACAAACACTCAGCAAACCTGCTGGAGAAGAAAGTGAAATTTTAGAGCCACTCTCAATTATCATTTTTGCTCGTTTCTCTTTCTAGTAACTCTAAAGCTCCACCCGATTAGGTAAGCAGCATTGATGCACAGCCTTTTTCATATCTATCAACAGATGTTAAATAGAAGTCAAAACTCAAATAGACCTTTCAAGAAAAAGCACATGATTGTCCTAAAATGTCATATTTGATATCTTTGATGTTTTGGTTGTCTGTTTAGGGTCATTGTCTAACTGATAATGATAATGTAAAAACATTAATGCTTCCCTCATAACTTTGTATTTGGCCCACCTCGGACTAACTCAAGTAGTTTTGTTTGGCCCAAGAACCTCAATGACTTATGGTTTTGATTTCAGTTGGGGCTTGCAGATGGGCACACAATGTCGATGACTGGCCAAAGTCTTAGCCAAGTCAAACATTACATGTACTGTCTGGTTCTGTGGAGCATAAAATTCAATATTCCCTCTGCCAGACTCAGATCATGTTTGACCCACATACCATAGACGAATTAAAATTTTACCCAATTATTTTTGCTCACTGGGTTTAACATACAAATTATGTTTGTAGACAACAATTCTTATGTTGTACAGCGCATACAGGACACTAGTTTTACACTAGTTTAGAACAGCTTTTTCATAAGTAAAATGTACAATACTATGTAAACTATATAGTGTTACGGATCCACTGAGACCTCTCCGCACTCCCTTGAATCAGCATCTGATTCATATCCACTATCAGAACTATAAAGAACACTTCTCTCCACTCATTCAGTGTCAAGTACATTGTCTGTGTTTATTAGTGACTCTGTGTGTTGGCTTGCATTAGTCTCTTTGATCCTGTGATCTCCTGTGTGTCTTCAATATTAAATATGATAAACATCAACCTCCATGTCACTCCTTGCACATCACACCCCCTCACATCTGCACTGAATTTTTCAGACTAACTAGCATCACTTTCAGCCTCACACAGTGACACCCAGAGAAGAGACACAACATTGTTGTTTCTTCCCTCACTTCCCTCTTTCTCTTCAGCTAAGCTCCTGTCTCTGTTCCAGCGGTCCCAAGTTTAAAAAAAAAAACAGTTTCTTCCACTCCTTCTCCAATTCCACACTTCAGAGATGCTAATCTAGTCAGCCTTTAGTTGTACATAAGGTCCAACAGTCCTTTCCATCAGCCTAATACATCTCGGGATGAATTCCATCAGAACTGTAAAAGGCAATACTTTGCATTCGCCCAGTATCGGGTTTTGACAGTACATGTGTCAATTAGTGACTCTCTGTGTTGGCTTCTATTACTCTTTGCGCTGCATTTCTGTGATCTCCTGTGTGTCTTCAACATTAAATATGTTCAACAGCTAGCCCGCTCCTCGCCGTTCCTTCCATAGGAATACCCCAATGGAGGACCGGATCTGTACATCATTTTTCAAAATCACTAGCACCATCTTCACCTTCTCATCACACTGTACAAACTTCATCATGGCAGCAATGTGGATTAGTTAATGCAACATCAAGGAATGCAACCATGGAGGCAGCAGACACAGCGAAAGGACACCAACCATTATGGAGAAATAGTGAGCAATGCAAGTTTGGATCCAATTTTGCTGCATGTAACAGTGTAGTGACAAATAAAGGCTTTATCATCATCATCACCATCATCATTATGGGGTCTGAAACCATTTGAAGGTTTAGCAGCGTTGTTTAGCAACAACGCTGCTAAAATGAAGGAGCCAGTCCACAAACTGGCTGTTGATGCTGAGAAGGAACTGGATGCTGACGTTTCCTCCCTCACACCTCTCTTCTTCTCAAGTTATGGTCTCCTCTTATTACCTTTCTGGCTCCAATTCTACAATCAGTTCGACTCATTAAATCAGCCCGCAATTAAATATCAGCTTCAACTGTCCTCACCATCTCCGGTTTAGTGGCCACAGATATCTTCAGAGCTATAACAGATTTTCCTTGATTACAATCGCTGAGATGACCTACACTCCATCGACAGTCTACATTTCCACTCAGTCACTCCAGTCTCTCGTCTCAGATGTCATTCATTGGACCCTCCATGGTCCATGGTCTCTCTCAGACCAACTCAGTCTCATCAGACTTCAGTTGGACAGGGCTTCTCCTTCTCTCGCTAAAACTAAAAAAAAAAACCACCTCTAGATTCTTCAATCCAAAGCTCCTGTGGTCCCATCTGAAGGTCTATCTCCTGCCCTTGCAACATCGCATTCGTCCTCCAGCCTGTTTTTCACCCCTCTTTAGGCTGCGCCTTGTGAGAAGGGTCAGGGGGGTACTTTTACAGCTCCATGGAAATCCTACCGAACTCATACACTAATTTTCAGCATCTTGTCCACTCTCAGAACGATAAAAGACACTTCTCTCCAGTCACATAGTATCTGTTGTTTTAATGCTGTTCTATTACAAAGGATTTCCCAGTGATGGGTTGCGGCTGGATGCATCCGCCGCATAAAACATATGCCAGAGAGTTGGCGGTTTATTCCGCTGTGGCGACCCCGAAAGGGAAGAAAGCCGACATGAAGATGAATGAATATTACAAAAGAGCCAAAACATACTCTCGAGGATTAGATTGTTCTAGGTTATGAAAGTACCAATGTCAAATATTGTGACATAGTGAGGGACTGGGGCATTTTGGGATATTCTACATCTAATCAAACTGAATTGACACTAACAATCTAATACTGTCTTGATGAGACTAAAGTCACTCTGAAAATGATACATTGTCTTGTGCCATTAAAGTCTAGAGCATACCTTGAATCTAATTTTAATATTTTAAAATACTAAACAATTCATTCAGCATTGGCAGTAGGAAGGATGACTGGATAGAGTGAGCTGAAAGTAGTGTGCTTGGTCCTCCATTTAATCAGCTGGAACGGCGCAATGGAAACTCAGAGCCAGAACAAAAAGTATTAGTGCCAATCAGCTTAATGGTGCACGCCACAAAACCCCTGACACACAACATACACACGCACACACTCACCTAAACAAGCTCAGCGTAATGGCACACACGCCAGCATCCTTCAGAGGTCAGGGGTCATCATCGCTGAACTCAAAGTCTTTCACTAGTGTGTATGTGTGTGTCAGCATGTGCCAGAAACTGACACTTCAGCACAGGACATACCCGGGTGAACACACTCTGCGGCATTGCCTAATGTTTCCAATGCCAGGCGGGGGATTTCAGTGTTGCCAAGCAGCTAGCTTCAAACTGGTTCAGAAAAAAACTCGCAGGTGACACACAACAGCTTCTGGAGAACTATGAGAGAACACTTTAGAGTACTTCCTCGTTTCAGTTGTAATGTACTCTGACTGAACTTGTATTTTCTGAAGTATTTTACAAACTGGATGTAAGGAGAGCACATGGTAAAAATTTGTGTTTTCATCATAGTGTATACAGTACTTGTTTGTGGAGACTCTGTGGGGCGTTCCAGGGGTCCCGAAAGCAAACATGTTCCTTTTTGGGATTTGGCGTTGCACATATGCTGTTGGGTTTATCCAAAATTGACAGCCAAGGGTACAGGAATAGAGTGACCCAAGGTGAGGTTTTGGGCTGCTCCCACAGCACAGGGCGGAGGTGGGAGGGGGGCCGTGGGGTCTTTGCGCAGGTCTGGCAGTGCCAGAGGGCAGGGACACTCGAACTCTGGTCACATGACTCTGTGGGGCGTTCCAGCGGTCCTGAAAGCCAACCTGTTTCTTTTTGGGATGGGGAGTAACACATAATTAAACTCTGTTTTTGGTGTTCCTAATGCTGTTTGTCAAATTCAGATATTCCAATAAAGGCAGTTATTCACACATAGGCACAGACAGAATCTGCGGCTGTGGATTTCCACGGAAAACTCAGCAGAATTCTGCAGATTGTAGTCCCTATAAATAAATACTAATCTAAGATAATATAACACTCGACACAAGAAGTTCTCTAAAGAATCTTACTATACTCCAGAAGATGCCTTTCCAAGCCTTACTTTAACATTACCATTTAGAAATTCATAACATATATGTAACATACAGAACTTCTATAGAACTTCAACCACTTAGTGAAGGCCAACATTGGAGAAAACTCTAGGTTCGTCAGATTCTGGTTAAAAGCCAATTTATCTGGCAGCATCGTGCTCTCATTTCAGTTGACTGTAGGTGAACTTTGAAATATTCTATTTATTTGCATTTTTGGACCACAAAACTACTTATTTTTGTTAGAAAAGCACTCTGCTTATGGAAAAGGTACAGTGTATAGTACTAAACAAAGAAATGTTCACCATGTGTGAATTCTGAAGCTGACATTGATTTCTAGATCACTATATTGCATCAACTGGTAGCTAAGTTATGTCAAAACAATGTCAGTAAGCTTTTGTGATTCAGTTGTTTTCCTCAGAAAAGTCTTCCTGTAAAATTGAGAGATGAATACCTACTGTCACAGAAAATGTCCTCCCTGGCTGGGAGCTGATTACCTGACGCAGTAAACAAGCATTTCCTGGATGTACAAAAGCGCCAAAGAGGAAAAGATACAATGGGTCTGCTAATAGATCTGGAGGCTGATGCCGTTAAGGGAATCAAACAAACTCTGTTCAGGACATTTTTTGTAGACTGTGCCCAAATAAATTGCAGACACTTTAAAGGACCTTAGTAATGTTGGAGGGTTTTATGTATTTTGCCTGAAGATTAAAACATTAGCAAAATTACCTTAACATTGAAAATAAAGATATTTTACCTCTGTGACATAACAAGGTTACATACAGTACTATGGTCTCACCATCAGGTTTTACACAGAAAAATCAAGGAAAATTATTAACTATTTGCCTTTTTAGTCAACTATACTAAGGAATCATCCCAAAAGACGTAGTTTTGAAGCTGTGACTATAATTCATGTCTGATTAGGGTCTAGAGGTTTCAAAATGCCGATTGGAGAGTCACAGAGATGCTTTATGCTTGTGTAACAGACAGTTTGTGTAAACAGTTTTAAAAAGATGGCCACCAAATCCAGTTGTGCAACACTTTAGGCGCAGAACCAAACTAATGATTAATGGAATCATTGACTAATGTTTATTCACTAGTCAAAATAAGGAGAACAAATGTACCGGACCAAAATTATAGCTTTGTGGTTCTGTGAGCACTTTCGGTCAGTTTTGTGAATTTGAACCATGTTTAAATATTGAAGAACAGCAACTTCTCACTGATTCTGATTTAGGAATGTGCCGGGGATCCATTACGGCAAAATAGGTGCCTTGCAGAGGTAAAACATATTAAATATCAACTGTGCTGAGAGAAACACTTCTCAGTGGAGGTCGTTCACCTCACTTCACTGATGGAGAAGGATTCTTACCCACTGCCATGTAACCATCACATCGCTCGGTGTCTGGTTTCTAATCCCTTTAATCGTTTTGGCTCAGGGTGGTTTCCATTATTTCCTCTTACATAAGTTCAACACTGTTAAAAACCTCAGAGAATTCTAAAATCATTCAGATAAAGGAGATCTAATAGGTCTTTTGTAATCCTGTTAGTTTGTAATCTTTTACAATCTTCTTTTGTAATCTTGGGTCTTCATCTAGGATTTAGAGAAGTCATATGTTTAAAACTGTATTGTCTGTTCTGTTCTGTTTGGTGTATTTTACGTAATGAAAATTTGAATTTAGTTTAGTATATAAACAATAACAAAGCCTTGCTGTAAAAAACAAAGCTTCTGCATCATACAGAATAAAATTTAAGCTATTTCATAGTTGTTTTGAATCCATTATTTCAAAAGGTGTCAGGGTTTAATTAATTTATTTAAAAGTGAAAGTAGTGAGAGTGACCCTTACCTGGAATTTAACCCATCCCAGTGTACACACACAGCAGTGAACAAACACACCGTGAACACTCACCCGGAGCAGTGGGAGCCATGGGTGCGGCGCCCAGGGAACAGTCGAGAATCGGGTATTTCATCACTCACACCACCTTCAACTCGGTGGATAGAACCGGCGACCTTCCAATCACAAGTCAATCTCCTTATCCACCAGACCACAACTGCCCTCATTTTCACTGTGGTTTATGTTATTATTATAAAATAAAAAAGGGCTACTTAAAGAAAGAGTCTTGTGTTATAACCAACACTTTTTCCTATATATTTTGTACTGGTTTAATTGCATAAGGGTTCCCTAAATATGCAGCTGCAGCCCTGCACATTTGCAACCCTGCTCTAGTTTGCATACTACTCTTGCTTTAGACTATATGTTGCGTCCCAATCCGAATATTATACACTGCACCCTTAGAGTAGATACTGATTTTCAGAAGAAAATGTACATACTTTTTAGTGTTTGAGACTTTAATGTTTGCACGATCTGGGATGAACTAAAACAACACGTGACGGAAATATTCATTACGCACTATGTGTGCGAGAACTTGGCTCCTTCCTTTCCATTCCTTCATTAATGAATATAACACTCTCTATGTTGATATTGTTTTTATGTGCGTCTTCTTTAAAATGAGTCGTATTACAGAGGGTGCTTGACAGTTTGGGTCCCAAATAAAACACCTTCTGCCTGAAAGCAGTCGATTGTGGGTAATATCAGCCGATTGACTATTCATGGATCTGCACTTCAGAATATAACTGCAAAAGTACACAAATGAGCACCGCTCAGACACTTTTTAAATGTACACTATGGTTTGGGACACATTATTATCATGTCGCACCTAAAAAGTGGTGTGAAGAGTACGCAGATTGGGACGTAGAATTGATAATCTTAATTAGTGCAACAGTTTCATGATAGTTTAATAAAAAAAAATGTTTCCAGGCGTCTGGTATTTCAGGACTGGGTTTGGGCATTATTTTTTGTTGTGTTATTTTTTTTTTTTACTTTAAGCAACATAAAAGGCACTTATTTATGTCTATCTGACATCAGATATTTGTTAAACTATAATTAAAGCAATGAATTTACTAGGTTTAAAAGAATTAGGTTAAAGAATGTCAGACGGTAAACTAACTTTACCGCAGGCAGGACAAGTCAAAGCAAAGTTTGGAGCTTAATTTCTTAAAAAGCCATCTTGATACATTCTTATACATTTTAATTATTGAATCACGCGTGTTGTACATATAGCAAACTCACCAAGACCGCGTTAAAACGGAACCACTTTTAACACGTCCTGCCCCTTTAATATCATCGCGCTGTTTACTGATGCATACGCTTGTGTTTCGATTGGAAGGCACGACGGTGTTTCATTAATATTCATTAGTAGTTCCATAACGTCACCGCGCAGCTCCAGGTCAGCGTCAGACACGCAAAACAGATCACAACAGAGAGAACAACACTTATGGTGCATTTACCTACGGAATTCCTGCACAACAAAGACTTCTTGCGTTTACAGAGTAAAACAGCCTACAAGGAAACCATGTGCAACACAGAGGAGAGGTGAGAATTTATATTATTACCTTTCATATCGACGGCTTATTTAGATAATAACGAAGTTATACATGACACATTTTAATACGTGTATCGAGTTTATTTGGGCATACTTGCTGTGCAGTTCACACTACATACAAACTCAACATGCATTTTCTTAATTTTATGCTGTTAAAAAAATTAAAAGAAAAACATGTCTTAATTTTGATTTTCATATAGAAAAAAACATAAATATTTCTGAATAATAGGTATTCATCAATGTTGAAATTGGATGTACTGTTGGAAATCATGAATGGACAGGATTTAGAGAGGTGTACAGAAGACATAGACTCCTTAATGTCCTCCAGACAGATGAATGTGAGTACTGATGCTATAAATATTTAATGCATAAACCCTGCCACTCAATTAGCAGTCATGATCGTGCAATACGGCTGTAAGTGCCAACTGTCTTGTTCTGTGCAAGTGACAATATAATATAACCTGAAAAATCGAATTTAGTGATATCGACATCTGGTTTCAAGATATAAGTAGGATCAGATAGTATCCAACTGTCCAAAATATAAACATTATTGGAAGTGCATTTTGATATGCCAAGTTTGCTTTTGTAATGTGATTAGCACAAGTCAGGAGAGAAGCTGCTGAACCGTTTTAAACCTAAGATTAAAAGTATTCTCAGGGATAGCACATTGGATAAAGCATTACATAAGGTTGAATTCTCTACGAGTGTGTCCCTTTAACAGTTAAAATTCATTGCACGATGGCTTTCTAAGAAGCTGTGTTCCAAAGTTCAGGCAAGTTCTGTTCCAAAATTTATTCTAACTTACATTTCAGTTGACATTCAGTTCAAAAAAGTTGGTAAAAAAATACTAATGGAATTTAAAAAGAATGCTTTTCTGTTGGAATACTCCACTATATCCTCAATTTCAAATTCTGTTAGTTTTCCTTGTCTGATTTGGACTCAAGTACTCAGCAGTACTCCAAGGATGCATATTTATGAAAGAACGAGGAAACATTAATCTCTTCTGACCCAAAAAGTCAGATATGTTTGGCGGCTGAGAAAATGTAATCTGAGACCTTAATGCGAAAAATAGTAAAACAGGCAATTCCTCCTAATTGAGTACCAGTACAAAACAACTCGTTTCTCTGTAAAGTTGAAGGTTGGACGTCACCTCTCGTGTCCCTCTGTAGCCAAATGATAACAGTTTTCCTGGAAGACCCACAGTATCCTGTTTTGGTTTAAACTGTTTCCTGGTCCTTCTCCAAACACTCAGCAAGAGCCAGTAATTGTTGCGCTGAAGATTAACCTGAATCCCAGTCGTTAAATAGATCCAGAAGATCAAGCCTGTGCTGGTCATGGAGGTCAATTGGAAAAAAATCCTATACCTCCTATAAAAATAGAAAGTCTTTTGTTTTCACGGAAAGCTTTATGTAAAATCACAGAATCACTAATAAAAGATGACTTTTTGTTCTTGTAGAATATATTGAGCTTGCGGATTAAACAATGTCAGACAAGTGGGGAAAATTGAGAGGATGAAGGAATTGATGAATTGTTGATGATACTACTAGATGAAAGTTAAAGGCTAAAGGCCTTCTAGTGGAGGGCCAGATAAAGATGATGTCCTCTTGAGTTCAATGAAAGCTGATGAAAATTAGACTTCATGTCATTATTTAATTACAGCTAGAGATAGATTCAGGCTAATATTTTACAAATCATTTAAAATATAAAAACATAAATGGATCTGAATGGAAGGGTTTAAAGTTTTGAAAGAGTTTGATGGATTGGAACTTTGCCATTGATAAAAATGACACTGCCAGAATGCAGTCATTGTATAATCAAGATATACTAAAAACGTGGAGCATCCTCACAACATGAACTGGATTGATCTACTTTTCCAACATACTTAGCATAATAATATTCAGATTCAGATACTACTCTTGTTACAGTAGGGGCCCCTGTCAAATATTTTTGCATGACAAATGAATTGATTCCAAATGTTTGGTTACTATCGTAAATGTTTTATTGAGATTTTCAAGTCTTTGTTAAAAAAAAAACAAGAATACAAATTGCATGCGTTAGAGAAGGGGCTCAAATTCTAACCTAGAGGTCTCAAAGTCAATTCCTGAAGGGCCGCTTTTTCATATCTGTTTTAAGAGACAAAACAGTAGCTTCAAACAAGCCAAGCAAAGTATGAAGGTTGAGGAGAAACTGGCAGGGCTGCGGTCCTTCAGGAATTCACTTTGAGACCTCTGAGTTAGAAGAGCATGAGCAGTATATTATCCTGGTCTACATTCGTTGTCATGACAGCTGGCTGATAGATGTGCTATCAAAAATTCAACAGTTAGAGAAATTTTACCATAAAAATGGAAGGTGCTTAACACACTCTTCAAGTTTCTTGCCAGTATTTCATACACACTGTATAAAATTGAGTATCATGTGACACATGCACCAACTCGACATGTAAAGAAGTATTCCTTTTTCACAGTGAACCAATTGGTAGAAAAACACTTCAAACTCCTTTAAAAGTGGACATCAGAAGTCAAGTTGATCTGACTGTAAAGCGAACTTATGCAAAGTCTGTAAAATGCTAGTCCCATTTGTATTGTCAAGTTAGTATTACTAACCAATGCCTCGAATAAGTGTAAATTTATTCGTTTTAGTCTGAATCCGATGGGGTTGGATTTATATAACGAGCAACGGTGGAGGGAGGAAGGTGCTTGAATGGCAGAGGGCAAAAGTGTCAGCTTTCAAAACAAGCTGACATTTCACTCGCAGAAATTCAACTCTTTATATAGAGCCCATGAATAGAGACAAAACAAACCAAAGCTCCTTAAAGGATCCATGGAAAATCAGTTAAAGAATCACAATGCAAGTGATGAACCTCATTAATGGCTTCATAAAGTTTTCATCTGAGCACTATGCAAAATCTGCCACTGGGGTGACACTGGGTTGCCAGGACAAAGAAACCACCTCCTCCTTTCATTTGCCTGCAGGGTAATGTGGCTCAGGAGATTTAAAAACAAATGAGAAGAGCCATTTATTTTGTGCTAGCATGCTGTAATCATGTCTTTGAGGGGTGATGGGGGATAAGAAAAAATCTGTGATATTTAATTCTCTATGGTTTTATAATCAGTGCTAATAGTGCTTCGTATGACGGGGATACTTGTGAATATTCTAGAATGTCTTTCTTCATTTCAATGATAGTTTGCGGTCTGGTTGTCTTAGATCTCCTAGCTAGCCATGGCGACATAAATGTCTGTTATTACTGTCTCTAAAAGCCAATGGTGTAACTCAAGCCCTTTGGGACGCGGAACGTTCTCCGCCAAGCTGCTATTTCCAGGCTTGTTTTCACATCATGTGCTTGTTTGTGATCTGAAAAAACTCCCTCACTTCTGTCGAATGGAAAGTGAAACGTCTGTCTTCAAGAACCCAATTATAACCAGTTTGCATCAATTTAAATCGAATGATGTTCTTTAATCACTTTATTCCAGTTAAAATAGAACCAGTTAGATAAACAATAATACAGTCTGTTGTTTGGTTTAAATTAATATTTGCATCAATGAAATTTGATTAAAATAAAATGGACATTAATATGGTTTTTAGGCATTAAAATGTCTTAAATATTTTTCACAAGTCTTATTTTTTTCCGTTATCCATGTAAAACTCATTTGTATTCCATGGTGTTGTTTTTTTGTTTTACTAGTCCAAAGTTAATTTGTTTTATTATGACTACAAATGAGACCAACATGAAACAGCCAATCAGGTTTCTGTTGTAAAGTCACCCCAGACACATTAGATATAAGGAAGTGCAAGTTTAGCAACACTTGGGTTGAAAAAACTGAATATTAAGCTTGGTTAAGGCCGGTTCCCAACAATGTATTTGAAGCACACTGTTTATTATGCAAAACAAAAATAGCATTCAAATAGCGAGAAACATCAGACTGCTTTAAAGGCTAATTTATAGATTCAAAAACTTACTAGAATGACCTAAATCCATAGAGGGCCAACACCCAACACCCAACGTGCTTCAAGAGATAGACCTTTGGCTTTCAATCAGACCTTAAATGGGCTGATCAAGTGTTTAGTTAAGGATGCAGGGAAACGTGCAGGGTGTTGGCCCTTAAGGTATTCAATTTGACACGTGTGACCTAAATGACGTCTCTTCAGAAGTAAACGCAGAAGTCATACCACTGTCTAAAGCCCGAAAGCTGAGTCCTAAAACAAAAACAAGTACTAAAATACATGTTGCAAGGTTACATGGCATCTGATAGAGTATCAAATACTATAAATAGTGTCAGAACAACTCAAAGTCCCAACATTTCATCAGACGGCCAGACTGTTTTCATGCTGTTGGCAGGATGTGGTTGTTGTTGTCAGCTGGCGTCTTCTGTCTCATGCACTTGACCCATGATGCTGAAGTACAGAAATTATTATTTAGATAGATTTGGTGTAATAATTGAGATATTCTGTTCATCTTTGTCTTGTAGTTGTGCTGTGCTGTGCTCAAGGCAGTGGGCTCCAGGGCCTCTGTGGTGCTCCTGATGCCCCTCTCCCACTAACCAAGATCCCGGGTGGGCGAGGGACAGGCAGGGATCTCCCTCATAGCGTACTGCACAAGGTAGGTCTACCAAAAGACTAAACCTTACAAGTTTGTGGTTGATGCTGTTGGCTGAGATTGTAAATGATGTAGTGCACGTTGCTTGTATTATACAGAATAAACAATACAAAACATGGGAAAGCTATAACATTAATATCAAATGCAAATCTTTAGTAGTGTTTAAAAAATGACATTGTCATGGAGACCTGATGGTTGAGATCCTGAGCTTGTGTTTTGTCACGTAGGTCTTTGCCATATTTCCAGCTCGAGTTTCCGTGTGTCCTATATATGTGGCATGGGCACTTGAGCTCGCACACACCTGATCACCAGTCAGTGAGACTATAGTTGTCAGCACTATCTGTGCGCAGACATGTGACTGTCTCAAAAGGTCGAGAGGTTTTGGATCACTGACACCTGTTGCGCAAGTTGCTAGGCTCATTTATTTATCAATAGCCACACTGTTGATAGTCAGCTATTGCAGTTTGAATGTAGAGATTTTTCTCTTGTGTTTTCTAAGGTGACTTCATAATTAAAGCAATGTAAATCACAACATTATTTTAGTCAAGTAAAAGTAGTTTTTTTCTGTGTGCTTAAATAAATTTTTCTGCCAAGCATCAACCCACCATTTTTCCTCTGTGTGTGTAATAGAAAGTGATTAAAATGTTAATTTCTCGACTGACCACTTGAGGCTGGTTTTAGAAGCGAGTAGATTCCAATTGACATCCATGTAAAAAACAGTTAATTATTCCTTTCTTTAGGCTGTATTAAAATGCGTAACGTTTTGCATACTTAAGTATTAAGTAAATATGAACTATTTTTAACTCTCATAATGAGGCTTTGTCGAGATGGAAGTGGCCGAATTAACCCATACTTTGAGCCCCATTTAGCTTACCGCTAAAAACTATGGTTGACTTCACGCACACTACATCCATGTTATATACAGTCAATGGTCTCTAGCCATGTGGCATAGTGGTTAGTTACAGTTAATCATAAATTCACAGATAATTTGTTAAAATGTTTGTAAATCAGTGCTTATGATATTTAACTTCTAACTTCTGATTCTACTAACTTGTGATTCTATCTTTGCTCTCTCCTAAACCAGCAGAGCATGCTTGACTAAGAAAGAGCTCTAAAGAACCTAAATAAAGTTGTTATGCTTCATTCACACCAACAAGCAGAAAAGTGGTAATGGCAGATGTTATACGTGTTATGTCAAGGAGAAGATGTGATAATGCTGCAAAAGCAGAATTGCAGTGCCGATATTTATTTCCTGCAGCTAGCTGTTTTCTTTTCTTTTTGTCCATCTCTGATAAAACAGTATGAAATACATAGCAAAAAACAAAAAGTGTTTCCCACACAATGCAAGGACACGTAAGGCACAGCTTGGCCTTCTCAAATTTCAATCCTGAGGTCATGGTTCTTTCTCAGTCCCTCCCACCTCTCTCTCGCTCAGTTCTCTTCCAGTCTGCCTCAAAAAAGCCCCCAAAATAATCTTCAGTGGTTTGAACCCTGCAATGAATTGATGACCTGTGCAAAGTGTAGTCCTCCTTTACACCAAATGTGAAGACTACACGTTTCATTACATCACATATTTAGGATAAAATCGACATTTAGGGGTGATTGTAAAAGCAGCATGTCAAGACGCAAGATGCTTTAGACAATTAAATTAGTATAGTTTATATTACACCTATACGCGAGAGCCACTGATCAGGTTTGTCATAAATAGAATCTACACGCTCATTTTTAAAATCTCTATCGTTACGTTTTTGTGCAGGACGAAAAGTTGACTGTGAGCCAGGCAGGCTCAGTGAGCGGAGCGCCCCCTGTCCTGCACTTCCAGTATCAGCTGAGTGAGCGGCGCCTCTCTTGCTGGGACGCGGTTCTGACAGACCAATCTCTCTATGTGGAGATCCCTTCGGGAGCTCTTCACAGCAGCAGCAGAGAAGGGTACGAGGGGTGCATAATTTGCCAATCGATATTCATTATCTAAATCTTGCAGCTTTAAAGGGTAATTTCAACCAAACAAATCAAATGGTTTTGCTCTATTTTCAGTAACTTAGGGATGATTTAATGGCACTTGAGGGTGAATTTTCCCATTCTGAAAGTTCTAGGTCATATCAGAATGAAAAGCTGGGTTAATTTTAGCTAATGGGTGACGTTACATCACTGGAACGAGGTTGTGTGTGAGCTTTTAAAGAAAGCCCTTCTAGTCATTTCTCATCTGGTTCAGTGATTTTACTCTTGTGTTGTTGGTGAGATCACTGCGTGCATTAGTGCTGGATGGTACAGGATGTTTCACCTTCATCAAGCAGGTGGTGGAGTGTCAGAGAGCATTAAATCTGTCTGTGTGCAAGAGAAGATTTTCTTTGGCCAGTCCATCTGCATTGTTACATAAGAAGAACATTATGTAAATGCAGCAGTGCGTCACCTTGGTCTTTCTTCTTGCTGCAGCTTCACCCGGCTGCTGGAGTTTGCAGAGGAGCAGTTAAAAGTCAGCTATGTCTTCATGTGGCTTCAGAAAAACCGAGAAGATCGATGTAAGTCATTTCCTAAAGCATCCTTGTCATATAAAACCAAATTTTCTGCCCTGCATCTTTTGCGACATTGCCTAAAAGTGATAAAACTTCCTAATGTTCAAATAACTTTCAGGAAGTTTTTAAAACATTCTCGTTTGGTCTCTTTTTAAAGTACTGCTATGTAATGTTCCTTATATATCTTTAGGAAGAACGTCCTGTATCGGCCATTCTCTTGTCACATTGACCACATTACAAAAAAAGAAACGTTTAAACGTTAGCAAAACATTTTCTGTTGGTCGTATTGTAATGGTTAAAGGACTAACCATAATGTCTTAAGAACCTTCCTAACACCAATGAAGATTTTTTGGCAGCATAAAATTTCTAGCTGGGAGATTTCTATCAATAGAGATTTCCTGTAGACTACTGTTTCTCTGGATTGAGAAGAGCACATTGTGACCTTGATTACACCTTCATCGTGTCTATAGGGATTGCATACATTTTGGAGCAACATTTTGTAAAGAAAGCATATCAGTTTTTCAGAGAATTCTTTTAACTTAATTACCCATGAATGCTGCAGTGGATGCTTAATCTACTCTATTAAGTAGACTTCTGTAATGCTGTAAAACTACATCCTGTCCTTCATTGACTATTTGGAGTTATGGTTTATTCTCATGCCTGGCACTGTAAAAAATGTGCACATTTAACTGCGAAACATTACCTGAGTATTTGTAAGTTTAGGGAATATTTTTGAGCACAATCAAGAATGAGGACACTGTAGGTGCATTGTGAGGCACACACATTTTCTTTTCCTATTTACTCTCCCTGATCCACAGTAGGACTTTGTGAATGCCACTGCTAAAAAAGTGATTTGATTGATTTATTGTGTTTTTTTTCTGAGAATGTAGGTGTTTATTGCTGGAGAAACAAGGGCAAACTTGAACCAATTCTCTGTGCTAAATTATTACAAAGATTGCTTCTAGGATTGGGGGGGAGGGAGTAATAAGGTCGTATAATTATTGTATCTTGAAATGTAATAGTCTATTGTGCCAATAAAAAATATGATGCGCAAGAAAATGGTATCTTTATGTAAATCTGAATTCAATGCACTTTAGAGACACACAAACCCTTTTAAAGGTAATGAACCATGGCTGGCTTCACCCCTTCTCAAGAAGTTGAAGTTTTCCATTGCATCCTACACATGTGTGCACAGGGGTAAATTATAAACTACATTACAAAAAAAGTACATCACTTTGAAGATTTAATAGACAAGATTCAAAATCAGAAAGATCATTATTGCAAAGTGTGCATGTGCACACACACAAGGAATTTGTTGTGGTACAGGGGTACTCTCCAGTGTTCATACAAAAAATTGCACCTGTAGTCCAATGATAGGCTTTAATACTTTTAATACTTTTACTGTGGTGTATTCTTTTAAGGCCATTTGTGAACAGGTTGAATTTTGAGCATTAGAGAGTGGTTGTGTGCAGTAAGAAATGCCACGATTTAGTAGCGGCATGGTATGGCTTCAATTGGTTCTTAATTATTTGCCTTTGTTTTTCTGTTGTGAATGTGCTTGTTTAGACATGTCACTCAAGACACGTTATTTTGATGTCTGTGTAGTTCCGCTTAGTGAATTACGATTCTGAAAGTGAAAGTGAGCAGTGAAGATGAAAAAATTCTGACAGAAAGTGTAATCGTTGAGGGAGTTAGATGTAATATGCTTGACATTTAGCAATCAAATGAAAGGCTTTGTTTATTTGGCTAGGAATTCCAGGGTACCCCTACCTGATTTTAAGTAATATTGAAGAATTTATAATCACCACAGAGAGTCAGGGCCTCGATTTAACATCTCACCCGAAGGACAAACTTTCCACACTAGTGAAAAAGCTAGTATGATGTACAATTTGCACACATACATTTTGATTACTCTGTGGTCCAACTAAGAGCCTTGACAGCATGAGCAAACAGAAGATGAAAAAACAGAAACATCAAAAGTGCAAACGAGGCCTAATATACCATATAACACTGGAAAAGGACTTTGATTTAACTCTGTAAGACACTATCAATTAGTAAATAATCAAATCGTTTCCTCCTTGTGTGCAGTGTCCATCATGAAGACCTTTCACTACATGGGTTTTGAAGTGGTGAAGCCCGGTCACCCTCTGGTTCCTGCTCGACCTGATCTTCTCTTCATGGTCTACTCAATGGACAGCAGCAGCTCTGACGAAGAGTGAATTACACTCATCCGTTGTGAAAATGCCCTCACACAACCCTCTTGCTCCCCTTTTCTACGCTTTCTTCATCAAATTGACTTTAAAGAAAGGGAGAGGAGTGACGCTGGGCCAACAAACACCCTGATTGGTTCGGTTTCTATTATTGCCTCACTGATCAATTCATGATTGGTCTCTCCATCAGCACAAGATGGGTTGGTGCTACACCAGAATCCAGCATATCCTCTCTGTTAGTTCACACTATGTATTAGTATAAAAGGAGTTGAGTTGTTGATCTACAGTAGAGCGTTTAGAACAACTTTGGAACGGTGGTGGTGAGATTCAGATAGTTTTCTATAGTCTGGTTTTGTTTTTTCAGCTAGTTAATCATTCAATCTTCTCAGAGGAAGCTAGCTGGAATGCATTCAGCTCTTAGTAACGAAGCCTTGACTCAAACTGCTCAATTAGGGTTTGCTTTGAATTTACAAGCTCCTAGAGAAAAGTGTAAGAGGATGCACTTGAAGTGGAAGGTAAATCTATGTAGGTTGCGGAGAATCAACGAAACGGGTAATAATCAGGGAGATATGTTACAGATTAGTCACACTTAAACTAAATGTTTTTCTTTCTTCATCTGTGGAAATCTAGCTAGCATTACTTAATAATTCAATTTATGTTAATAGCATTGCTTGTTGTGTGGTTTGTTCTTTATTCTACGAAGTCAAGGATGTTGGATCAAGTAAAGTAGTATAAAAGGAGTTTATTAAACACATATTTGAATCATTCCAGACCCCAACAGTGCACTTGGGTGTGTTCAGGCTGAGCTTATTTGATCTTGATTTTAGTCTGATAGTGAGGTTTGCTTTGCTCAAAGGTTAGATACTCAGAGACATAGAAGCATGAGGATGTTTGCTTACATTCATTCACCCTTACTTTTATTTAGGAAATACAAAGCCCTAGTTTGACACACATCTTCATCATTCAAAATCAAAAGGAATCATGAGGGCAAACCAAACCAACTCTCTTATACAAGCACTTTAGGAAAACACAAGCAATACATGGAGCATTCACTGTGATGTTCTTAAGCTGATGTTTTGCTGTGTTTAGTGAACTTACTTGCCAAAGATAATAGGTTCCATTCACAGAGGGCCCCTCTAGTTTTGTTTTAGATACACAAACGCACCTGGCGATAGTCCACCTTTGGATCTCAGGCTTGGTCTCGGCATGGTCAATTGAAACCTCCAAAGACATTCCCTGTAGTGGAAAATCATCTGATTGATTCTTGGTCATCTCTGTGGAATTGTTGTGTATGAGTTTGATTCTGACGACTGCTTGGCAGAGTGGCCTTTAGCTTTTGCATGTGTTAACCGAGTGCAACGGAAAGCTATTAGAGAATTATTCTTCTCTTGAATTTTATTTTTGTCTATACCGATGGATTGTTGCGTAGTATACATTGAGATAAATCTGTAATCATTTTATGACAATATACACATGTTTATTTACTTTTTCCTTATGTCCAAATAAAACACAGATAAAAACATCTCTGACCTGTTTTTTTCCTTTAAAATTTAGTTGTTGTTCAGACAGATTTTTATTGACAGAATTCAACTATTGAAACCATGGTTAAAATAGCAAATATTCTTACTATTCATAATATCTTGCTGTTATTTTTAAGCCCTGTAAATCTTTTTTTTATTCTCATAGATTGAGAAATGTAGACTTTATTCTTCAATCCATAAATTATTGAATTTAGAATATTTTCTTTTAACAATTATAGAATAATTTTTTTAAATATTCACATGAGATGAACGTTACTATTAAAATATGTTTTCATCTCTGCAATCCTGCTTCAGATCAAGTGTCACGTACAAGTTGTCAGAAAGAAAGCACTTCGGAGATGTGTCGTCTGTCAGCTGGTCAACTTGAATCGGCATAAGACTCCCTAATAGCAAGTAGTTAGAGAGTCCAAATATGGGTCAAGCGCTGTTCAGACTCTGGCCTACAAGTGTGCAAAATTTCAGCATTTTTCTGTGAGTCAAACACTGTCTTCACATTTACTTCAATGGCGGAAGAGGAATAATAATAATAAAAATAATAACAGTGAAGAAAACCAACCAATACAATAACTGCCTTGGCTCCTAAAAATAAAACTTTTGGTTTTCAATATTTTGTTCTAATATGTATGGATGTTATGGCATATATCAGTGGCCTTCTGGGGTCCCCCCTGGTCTGCTGGATCCCATGAATGATGCACATCTTCACCCCCTTAGCAGTTTTTTTAAAAGTGCCTTTTCATTATCTGTATAAAGAATTTAGGCCAATTATAGTAGTTAGTAGGTTCAAGCGCCTAAATGCAGTCAAAGGAACATTGCGATTACTTTCGATGGAAACATGTCCACCATTAGCTAGTTTTTGGTAAGCGTTCTTCTGGCACAGAATGGCAGCCATCACAGCGTCCAGGGGGATCTTGCTCATGATTGTTATTTAAGACACCAATCCAAGATGTAAAACAATTTAATTGTATAGAAAAGCACTACACAAACATCATCAATCATATTATTAATAATCTTATTACTTAAGTATGTTGTTTGTGTGTCCTTCATGTCATGTTTAAAATTTAAATTTTTACGCCCTTAGCCAACAAAATTTGTCCTTGAAATTGCTATGTTCAATAGTGGCTGAGTATAGTCAAAAAAAAGTATGGAAACCATCTTTCCTCAGTTTAACAATCAATTTATAACATTGTAGTGTTTTAATCAGGTTTTTAATGTATTGCCAAGGCTTGCACAAATACATTAAAACCAAGCTATCCTATCCATTTTTACTCTCGTACTAATAAGCTTTACTTTGTTTGTCATATCAGTCAAGAAATGTGGTATGTAAATAACTGAATGAATGAATATTTAAATGAATGTTCTGTACCGCTCCGAGTCCGAGCTTCGATCACACTCAGTCCTCGGTTGGTCCAGCCGGAACTAAACGCGTCTGTCGCTGTGTGAACGGCCCATAAACTGTTCTGCTGCAGGCCATGTGCTTAACGATCCGTGCTGGGTTACATCACAGTAATCTCCTCCATAAAAATGACCTAAATTCGCTCAATGTACACTTTAACATTTCTGTGTTACCGGGTTTGACCGGGCGGCTCTTAGCTAAAGAGGATGACCTCGAGCAGTCGTTAATCTTTTCGCGCCCTTATGCAACACGTGGTTAAAGTGCCGGGTTTTTTTAAGAAAGCATTATGGTGAGTCAGGGATTTAACTCATGAGAATAGAATACATTTTACTGATAACCTAATTTTTTAACACCATTTGATTTTTAGAGACTCAGATTCATTGTTGATTTGATTTGGGTCTCAAGCAAGCTAATAAAAATACATGTGGACCACATTTACAAAACACCTCCTGTCAACGGACCTGTCAACATTAAAGTTAACAAAAGCATGGCTGACAGGCAAAAATTATGAAATAACTGACATCCATTCCTTATTTTATGTTGGTGACATTTGAAGCTTTTAGCCCTGTTACCAAGATTAACACTAATGCAGACTAAGCCTGGAAAACAAACACTTATCTTTGTGGTCATCCTTTTTGGATTAGTTATTAAGGTTCCCTTTTATAGTTAAAATGTTTTAAATAATTTTCTGTGGAAATACATAACACTTAAATAATATATTCCCAAATGTATGACATGATTGCCATGTAAAATTATTGCTTGTAATCATTACTAGGCATAATTTGTAGTATTTACTCAAATATAGAATGTCATTTTTACTTTAATATTTTGTGCTTTCAACAAAAGAATTTGTTGAAAATGCTAATGTGGAACTCAAGACGAATGACTTTCAAGTATGTCTAACACATTTTCTTTTTGCGGCATGTATACCTTTTAAATGTGAAATTAATCTTTTGAGTCACCTGAAAGTACAAAGTTTGATTGGGTAAAGAAAGAAGTCAGAACTTGTTCCATGAAGGTAAATTAGCTTTAGCCACCACTATTCTAATTCTTGTCATATTTTTAGAGTGTTTATGTTTTGAGGTTTACAAATGTAATTTAACTCATCTAAACCTAATCTAATATCTTAGATTTTGAAGCAAAGCTTGCAGTGACAGTAGGCAAATAGCACATCAACAATTCAAATAATTGACAAAGAATATAAAAAAAAAAACAGATAGCAAAAACAATTTGGCAGTACAAAAGCGGTCATTTCCATACCTGATCTAAATCTTTCAAATCCTATGCCTAATAAATGTGAAGATATTATGCAAAGCTGGTCTACATATTTTTAACAGCTCAAAAATGGCTTTAAATAAACCTAAATAGTTAGAGTTGCCCACCTCTTGTTTTGGGAGTGCAACCTGAATGTTTTACCATTCTCTATTCATTGATGGAAGGCCTATTCCATAAACTGATAGAGCACGAAAACAACTTTTTAAAATTTGGATATGAACAAAACTGGCTGAAAATAAATACTAACCAGTGTATTCATCCCATTAAGAAACATTTACATAACAGTTCATTACGCCTCATAGCGCTCATTTAATAACAATAACTTAAAAACACTATTCGGCAAATGGCTTGCACATATTAGATGCAACCCTGCTCTGGCATGTACATTTTTCTAACTACTGGAGGTTTTTTAGGTTTGTCTGAAGTTAAACAGGTGTGCAGGGATCCAGATCCCAGCTTTAAAAAGGCTTGTTTTAACTAGCAGCTAATTATACATTTAAATTGCAAAAACAGAAAAACATTACCAATGAGTTATACAACTCCTTTTTTTATCAAAGCGCTAAATATGGACAACAACCAAATAACATTTGTGCATCACCTCAGCCATCTAAAGCTCAAACCACAAGAATTGCTATATCTTTAATTCAGTAAAAAAATAAAATAAAATAAATGAGTCTTTAAAAAGTAGTCCAAACCCTAACAAGACCTATTTCAAAGTTTTTTTAAGACCGGTTATTAGGACAATAAATATTCTCAGCACACATCAGCCAGAAACCAACGGTTACGCAACTGACACTCAGAGAGGAAAATTCCAGATGAATACTTTAACATATGATTTATAATTCATCGCACTACCAGAGCATTAAGAGAATCACCATCTCAAAAAAAAATTTCAAACCTTTTCCGTTTAATAAAGAAAACAACAGATGGACAGACAGACCAATATGAATTTCTTTAGGAATCCCGGTGGCTGTTCGCATTTCGCTAGAAAATAAGTGCAGGAGTTTTATTTATCTTTCTCTTTCTGTTCTTTCTCTTTCTTGTCCTTCTCTGCTTTAGCCTCTTCTGCTTCATGTTTCTTGATGAGTTCTTCCACTTCTTTTTGCTTGAGGACTTTAATTCTGGTCTTGCCATTCTCTCGTGTCAGTGTGGCGATCTCAACTGTGTGCAAAACAAACACAAAAAACACTTAATGTGTATGTAGTAAGCACATATACTTATCCTAATTCACTATGTTAATCACATGTTTGCAAGAGAAAACATACTGTCTGCTATACTATTATCTTTAAAACTTTATTAACTCGTTCTTAAATAAATAAAAAAAAGTCAGAACTGAGCATCTTTCTGCTTACTTCATGAAAAAAAAAATGTTGGTTTTGTGCTCTTAAAAAAGATGCGGGAAGGATGGGGGGAAACTCATCTCATCACCCAAAAAGTCAAGCCATTAAATTAAATTTAGCTATGCTTTAATATGCTCAGTTAAGGTTTAAAGATGAGCTGAAAGTATAGAGCTCAATTTCTCCATACAACAGCTTCTCAGATTGAGGGACATCTGATCCGCACAATGAAAGAGTGAACGGGGATCTCTGAAATTCCAAACATCTGGGGCCTGTACCAGGAAACATGACTTAACAAACTCAGTATTACCAGATAGGTTTTGACTTGACAAATCAGGCTTAATTAGGACAATGAAGAGCTCATCAACTCTCTTTGTAGAATCAGGTTCTGATCCTGAAGCTAAGATTTGTTCACGGGTGTATGCTCGTAAAAGACTGATGATGGCACTGAACAACCGATCACGATGAACATGATGGAGCCAAATCGTTTTTCTTCTCTGCAGAGGAGAAGCAAGAGATTAAAAATAGAAAATATGATGAGTATTTTATATTTTACATAGATTTTTGTGTTGCAGTAAAAAAAAAACAGATGAGACTTGTGGCAGAAAATTGGGGATTTCATGAAAACAAGATCAAAGAAGTACATTTTGTTAAGTGTAAAATTGAAGATCATGCGTGATATGTGTTTGATAACGATAGGGTCTTGAGAAGGTTAGCCATATAACTCACCATCTGCAGTACAATAAGAGCGGGACCTCGCATATGCAAGATACTCCTTTAGCATATCATCTGTACCTTTCGTGCAAATATGCTTAGGGATACTCTCTGTCCCTAAATACTTGTCTCAAATTAAGTGCATGTTTAACAATTTGCGTACAAATATGTGCAGGACTGGGAAGAAAATGTGGAGTTAATGTTAACGAAGCTGGTGTTACGTCACTTAAAATGTACTTTTATAACCACTGATTGGACAAATGCAAGCTTGCGATCTCTAATCCAGAACATTGAGTTCCGTGTGGCGGAAGTAACAGGGGTTACAAAGATAGATTAAATCCTAGATCCTTCCATGGTACCCAAAACCCAGGATTGGTGCAAACCTATCCTAAACTAAACTGGTTAACCAGTTAATCTGTCTTCATGGTGCAGGCCCCTGATCTTCTCACCTGATTAACAAAACTATCTTTATGTAGAAATGAATTCAATATATCAATCAGTGTGCATTTTTACCAAACGCATAGAAACAGAAATTTGAAAGTACTGATTAAACATGGATCCTCCCAGAAACAAGAACACTTCACAAATCTTTCACATTTTCCCCCCTCATTTTAGGTTTCAATGTTAGATCACCATATTCATTATGTGAACCCATTTATTTTTTTTGTACAATGTTTTTTTTTTAAACGTCAGTTATTTGCTACATAACAATTTGCCCTTTCTACAAGATTTTTTATTTCATTCTTTCTTATAAGACAAAAATAAATTACTAAATAATTTAATGATTGAAAACAATGATTAATCTAATTATTAAAAATGAATGACTTTCATGGATGAAGGCAAAAAAAATAATCTAAAGTAAGCCTTTTGCCTATATTTCCAGGGATGCAAAAAATGTTCAGTAAACAAGAAAGCCCCTAAAGCAGGGATGTCCAACGTCGGTCCTGGAGAGCCGGAGTTCTGCACATTTTAGTTGCAACCCTGCTGTAGTATGCATACTACTCTACTTCAGCCAATCAGAGGACCATAATTAGTGCCACAGGTGTGTTTCTTTATAGTTGAATCAAAAATGTGCAGGGCTCTGGCTCTCCAGGACCGACGTTGGTCACGCTTGTCCTAAAGCGTAAAGAGCCCCTTTTGCTTCTTTTGTAGAATTTGTCATCTTTTTAATTGCTCTTTTAAGTCACATTTTGTTGTAGTTCAATGTGGGTTATTTTACAATTGTTCAGCAGTTATAGGCGTAATACAGATGGTAGGGCTTTAATTATTATTTTTATTATTTCTTTGTTGGTATCGTGTCTAGTGGAATATAATAGCGTTATGTTGAATTCACATTATTAAATAGTAGTTTTGTACCCGAGTATTCATTTGAAAAAGCAGGACAAAACCATGAAAAAAAAACAATTGTTGACCCATTTATGTAATGTAAAAAAAAAGAACAAAAGAAGAAAAAATCTGTTTAAATAATATTAAGTTTTTGCCAAGCATTTTATTTCAATGCCCCTTTCACATTTCTGAAGCGGCCATGCCTCAGCACAAATTTTCTCCCCAAAATGCTTCAAAAGTACCCCCTTAACCTGAAAATGTGCTAAAATATTAGTAAATAAGCTTCTGATATAACATTTCTTTTAATCCTTAATGAAAGCACTAAATGAAAGCATTAAATCTAAAAATCTCTTTAAAATTTACTAGGAGCTGGGAAGTGCTAAAGCTTTGATCCTGGAACCTTATTCACAACCATAAATACCATCAGTACATTTAACAAAACATGAAAAGATTAAGGTCTTTAAGAGTGAGGGCCTTAATGCTCAATTCAACTGCTCTTCATCTTCTGTGCGAACAAAACACAGCTCCGATGTGACACGCATGTGTTGAAGAAAGTACATTTCCCAGAATTCACTGTTGAAAACAAATACTGACGTGATGCTTCTTTTTTTCTAGATTTAAATGCTTCTCTAGGCACTCTTGTGCCTGTGTTAAGGTAAATTCTGATCAAAACAAAATATATTTGTACTAAACAGTATTAGGATTAGCTGCTCAGACTGTCCTGAAAGTAACGATAGAGATCACATATGGGCTATAAAATAATTATTGTATTCGTGGGCCAAAGTAATAGACGCAGTCAGACTTAGAGTGGCCTTAGACACCAGTCTCCATTTCTCTGTCATAGGCTCGAAACAATGTTTACGTTGTATTGTTATTTTTCAGCATATTAAAAGAAAATAACCTTTTTAAACTGTTGCGTCTTGCTAAATATTGCTGTAACCCTCCTTACTAGACTACATTTACGATATCAAGAAAATAGCAATAGCATCATTCTAGCCAGTAGAATACTAATTTCAAAACAAGCAGCAGTTGTATGATTGAAACTAAAAGAGTGTTGTTTTAACCATGAAAGTCAAAAAGGTTATAGATATGAAAAACAAAGGTAGGTTTACTGTTAAATAGACAGAGTTGCTCTTCGTTTGGTGTGCAAGCAGCTTCATCACAAACACCGGGTGCTCTGATGGACCACTGTCTGTAGTGATCATCCATAATGCACACTTCTGCACTCCATCCCTGTCTGCACACTGAAACATTTATTGCCTTTTAAACACACACCTTTCTCTGCTGAGAGCTTGCTGACGTCCATGGTCTTGTTAAGCACTTTCACAGCCAGAGCGAGGGCTGCAGACAGGGTCATTTCTCCCTCTTTATAGTCCTGCTTCAGCATGGAGACTGCAGCCTAAAAACACACAGGTGATTTTGCTTCTTAGCTCAAAAGTGTTTCGCTATCTATATGAAAAGAACGACAACTTCAACAGGTCTAACACTGCAACCTGCAGGACAAATTGTGCTATTACTCTGATTTATTGCATTATTTTTTTTAAAGCATTATGCTTAAGTAACCTATAAAGGCACAAAGTGTTTAAAAATGAGGTTATCGTACTTTCATGAGTTACCAAAGTAATTTATTTTATGCTTTTATTTTATTTTACTTTATTTACGTTATTTTAAAACCATAATTAGTTAAGGAGTACTGTAATTGTAATTAATATCCCAACCACTGACTGACAGTTTTGGGTAACCATTAAAGATATGTAATCTTAGTGAACCAATGAAAAGTTTGGTACGTTTGAGACGAAAAAATGTTTTTGGTTACTGCAGAAGTGTTGTGTATGCTTTTAGTCACAGCATAAATGGGTCAAGACATTAACAATTGGCAGCGATAATGATTATTGAGTAAAGATAGCCATAATGGAGCTGAATAATCAGAAATTAAAAAACAGCAGAGGCCACAATCGGCTTTACACATCTAATCTAAAAAACCCCAACATTAAGTTAAAAACATAACTATACTTGTGTGACATTTTACATATATCTCTTATTTAGGCACTGCTGTTGTGTGGTTTCTGACATTTGATGCTATTTGTAATCAAATCATCTTTTGTTCACTGTACAGATAACGTATTATTTGTAACTATAGTCTGATTTCATTTGCGTATATTTCTGCAATTTAGTGCTTTATACTTTTACTTTAGTACTTTTTAACACCAGTTTAAAAATGTGTATTTAAGTATATTTCAGCAATGTAACAGTACTTGAAATTGAGCACACATTTCAGTCCTCCTTCCACCACTGCCTTAAACTCGTGTTTTTGTTGTGTTTGGCTCACTGCGCTGTTGTTGCCGATGCATGTGGCCTTCCATCCTCCGTAGTTCCCGCTCGGGTCGCTCTGGTACAGCTGGAAACCATAGTGCTTATCCCACCCCATGTAGAGCAGAGACACACCGAATGGCCTCTTACCTGAAAGCACACGATTTACTCTCGTAAAACTTTAAAATACTCTAAAAGAAATCTGACAGCTTTGGACCTATTTTAGACATTGAATAAAACAAACACAAAGATAAGATTCGAGATTTATTAGTGCTGTTCTTGCATGAAAACAAATAATAGAGAAAATACATTTCTTGCATAAACCGTCTGTTTTAACATAAAAAAGCACCTCCAAACTGGGTGTAAGCCTGTTTGATGTCACAGAGGGCCGTCACCAGCTGCTCGCAGGGAATGGGCTCCTGGTACTGCAGCAGGTATCTGAACACATCACAACAAGCTGTAGATCAGAGATGGACAAGAAGGACTGCAGTCCAGTACAATGTAATCTTCATGCAGCACACCTGACCGTACCAATAAAGCGCCATTTGGTTTATTTGATGCTAATCTTGCATCTCTTGAACCAGGGTGGAAACACCCCTTGCCTGCTCCACATCAACACTTAAATGATGGTTCTGAGTGCATTCCTGTGATGGACAGGCCCTGGAGGCAGTTGCTTTGTGGGGTGATAGTGATTGCATGCACTTGGTAATCAGGTTAATTTCTTATTATTACTAGTGTATAGCTTTTAAATTTCTTAAATTAACTTAATTCCTCCTACTACATGAACATCCTATCTGCCATTTTTGTCAGCAATCTTTGGAGCAGGTGTTACACTCCATTCTTGTACAGCTGTTCAAATTTGTAGACATCTCTGATTTATTAGAAGCAGATATTTATATGATAATGCATGCAGAAACTTAAATTATTTTAGTGCATTTATATTGTTTGGTGAAGTGGGCAAACAATGAATCTTTATGTTGCTTTTTTTTGCTACTTGATCTTTATGCATTTGTTTTGTTGCATCAAGTGGATGGAACCAGGATTTTTTAAACTCTTTTTGTCGTTGAAGGTCATTATTAAGCTCTGTCGCTCTTTTAAATATGCATTCTCTAACAAGCCTATGCCTTTTAGATACCGTAGACATTCTCTTTCTTATGAATCAAAGACAGATATTTCCATTGTTGCTGAGCATTTTGTTGAGTTTATCGGTGAAAGAAATAAACAGTTTTTTTTTTCTATTTAAAAGAAATGAATGTAACAGAGTTGCTCAGGGTTGAGGTGGAGGCTGTTTAAAACTGTTCCTATGGATCAGCAAATTCAGACACATACAAACTCTATATTTGTTTTTACTTTTATTAAAGTTTTCTTCACCGGGCCTCAGCTTATTTCTCACATTTTATTAGTTGTCTTGAATGATTGTAAGATGATGTCTTCATCAGATTTTACACCAAATAATGTAGACTTTTCTTTATTTACTTAAATAACCACTGTGTGACTTAATGGCTATTATCTACAGGAGGAAGGGTAAAAGTTGCTACTTTAACCAGTTTTTATTTAGTTCATTTTTCCATCAGTGGTAGCACCTTAGTGATGAGAAATCAAGTGAAATCTAGATTTAATCACTTATGAACCTTACATTACAGAAACGCTTTGGTGAGGACAAAAAGATAGCCTAACTACACGAGGATAAATACTTTGGAGAAACAAAAGTGAGTGTATTTGTATTTGCAAATTAGGTTTGGTATTATTTTCTTATGATCTCATTCGTCACTTGAAGGTATTCAGCCAGTGAGTGTTAGGGATATGCACTGTTACATTTTTAAAAATGAGCATCATCAATGTACTGTACTTGTTTAATGCATAACCCTCAAAACTAAACAAAATATTGTATAAAAAAAAGGATGAACATTGCACAGTGAGCATTCGTGATCCTTTGTACTTTTATATACAGGATACACATCAGTGTTGTATCATTTTGTTATAACCCACACAAAATTAGTATTTCCTGGTATGACAGGGATTTTTTTTTACTTTCAGAGCATCAAGGAGACATCGGTCCATGTGTGCAAGTCTCTGTTCAGGGTCAGTTCACGAACACTGCCTCTAAAACCCAATTAACACATCTAACAAAGGAACTGAGAACCTGAAGTAAACCTTAAATGCCTTAGGTTCATTCCCTTAGAAGACCACGAGTGAGAGAAAGAAATAAAATTTTTAAAGAGCCTGATCCTGCATCGTTTCGCTACGTTATAAAACATTATTCAACAAAACATTTTCTGCTTAATAACTTCAGTGTGTGTTCCCTCTGATGTTTGTTTTGTGACATCACTGCCAATGACAAACCTTGCATAGCAGAGTCTACGGAGGCAAAAAACTATTCACAATTAAGTAGTAAGAAAACGCAACAACAAATTCAGGAAACACTACGACATTCCAGCCAAAAAGGAAAGGGGTTGCACCAACAACTTGGTGCTTAGTGGACGCGACTTCTGTCAATCATGACAAGCACGTCTAGTTGTATACAAGCCAGTGTCTTGAAGTTTCGATGTTTTCTTTACCGACAAGTTTACAATGTAAGAAATAGAATTAATTAAATACTATTTTGAGAAAGGCCATTCCTATCCCATGAATTTACTTCACAGAATTATTATCATACAGTCAGGGTGCTGTTAAAACACGCTTGAAGGAAGCAGGCTTGTTTCGAAGGAAGAACTATATGTCATTTCAAGCTGTAAGGTGCGCGATAAGAGCAGAACTTAGTGAACCAGGGCAGTTGTTTGGATACTGGACAATGTGCCTAGCACTTCTGCAGAAGCACAAGTTGCCTGTTAAATTTGACAATGTTATGCGGTTAAAGAACTTAACCCACAAGTAACTGAAGAGGGAACACGTCGCGTGTCCTGTTAAGTGTTCCATTCAAAATCTTCAGACTTTTCCCGCAAAAACTGCAGAACTTTGGGAACTCGTCATATTGTAAAAGGGGCAATGCATTTTTCACATGCAAAAAAAATAAATAAATAAAACAATTTAACTTAAGCCCCAAAGCTCCAATTTCCAAAAGCTTTAGCTGCTGACAGAGTGTAACGTCACTTCCTATCTTTGATTGATTGACAGAAGTCTCGTCCAATCAGCGGTTCTCAAATGGGGCTGGAATGTTGTTGTGTTTTCTGAACTGTAAATTAGTTTTCACTTTTGTTCTTGTGTTTTTTAATTTGTCAATTCGTTTTCTTATTTTCTTAATTGTGAACTTGCACCTCTTGGCCACCATATCCAACATAGGATCCAACTAAATTATAACTAGTATGTTCATGTACAAAGTTTCATGTACAGTTTTTTTTAAAACAACCAAACTTTCCAGTCAGAGTTATTATGTGCATAGTAACACATTCAGTCAATCAGATGATAAATTCATCACTCACCTCTGTGCGATGAGTCTGAGCTCATTCGTCAGGACGTTAGCATCTGATGTGATTCCTGCTACACTGCAGGCCATGTCTCTGCAACACAATCGTCATTCACCAGGGGTGTTAAAGATCCGATTATTTCTATATGGAATCCTATTATTTCTATTTTAGAGAAAATGAACCAGTTAAGTACATATGCGCGCGTGTGTGTGTGTGTGTGTGTGTGTGTGTGCATGCATGTTTCTATAAGTTGCTTTGGATAAAACCGTCAGCAAAACGCATAAATATAAAGTATATATATATATATATATATATATATATATATATATATATATATATATATATATATATTGTTCTTTTTTTATATATCTGGCATACAGGATTTTCATTTTAAAAAACAATGGTTTGGTGGTGGTCAGGAGGCCGTAGGCTCGGATTGGCAGCCACGTCCTGTCAGAGTGCCCCAGGACAGCTGAGGGCTACCAAGTTAGCTCATCACCCCCAGAGTGTGAATGTGGAGTGAAAGAATAATGCAATTTAAAGTATCTTTGAGCTCTGGAAAAGCACTATATAACCTGAACGCTTTGGTTCAGTCCAGTACTTTAACCCTAACCCAGTTCAACCCTAACCCTTATTATTAATAAGTAGGTTGCTGTGTTTAGCTCTGTGGATAGTATTTGATTGGCCTCTTGTGCTTCACACTTTGCAGAGTATCCAATCGCAGCAGACGATGTCTAACTACAAATCTCCACAGATTCTTGTCATGAAAGTTTTCTGCACATATAATTTGGGAGTTGTCTGGATACAAGTCAAGAAATTACAAAGTGCCTTTTTGACCTAACATGTAAGAAGTTCCAAAAACCAAAGTGTGAATCTTATGTTCATCCTTACGCATAAAATATTACAGTAAGGTAATTTTAAATCCACCTGAACGTCCAAAGTAAGACCCAGACTCACTCATTGAGCTTGTAGATCTTTTCAGAGAAGAAAACCTCATCCAGAAGCTTGTGGATGTTTCTCCTCTCAGCTGCCAGCAGGACACCATCATTAGCCAGGATACCTAGACAGGTGCCTGCGTGGCCGATAGCCTCCATAGCATATTCTACCTGATAGAGACGCCCTGTAAACCCGACGACACAAACCAGAGATAATCAAATATAAAATCGAAGACGCACAAACATGTTAATCTTGGCTTTGACAAAACGTTAATAATTTTTTTTTATACATAGGGGACAAACAGCATCAAATGGTGTCTCACCCTCTGGGGAAAAGATGGTCGTTCTTGAGTCATATCTTCGGGACTGTTAATTTAAAACAGAAATTGATATGTGTTAATTTTTGACTGATCTTAAATCAACAGAGAATTACTACACATTTCTGACAAGAATATTGAAGATAAACCCACCATGGTGCGTTTTCATAAAAAAATCCTGCAAACACATGGAAAACGTTAATAGTTCACTTTTCCTAATTTTTTTTTTTCAAATGCAAAAAAATCCCACAGATACGGTTATTAAAATGTTAACGTTAATTGGAATTACTGTCTGAATTCAATAAGACACAAACTGAAACAGAAAGTAGCAAATAGTCATTATACAGATATAAACACAAACGCAGCACACCATATACATTTAAATGTAAGACAACTAAGTGAACAGTTTAATAGTTGTTTAATAGACACGACACAGAAATCTTACGTTACTTTTCCATTTAATCTGAATGAATGCGTTTAGCTTTAGCGTTAGCATGAAGCAGCAACTTTTCGTATCGCTTAATTGTATGTTTTCGAGAATCAATTTAATTTCACTTGTCACGTCTTTGATTAGCTATGCAGCATACGATTATAGAAAACAATTTGAAGATATGAAATTTAAAGCTGTAATTTATATATCTTGATACCTAGTGCCTCGAGAAGACTGCACCAGCTCCGAATCAAGTAGCTTGCTTCAATACATAGCGCGTCGCCTCTGGAGTCACTGCCTGTGAGGGTCACGTGTCGTTTAAAAGAGTTTCTGATTGGCTATTAGTGTACCGTTGCTTCCTGCAAAATGAAGCGACTGATGTTCTTCTGACGTGTTCAACAACGTTTGCCGTTTTTATTTAGTATGTTGGAAAATACAGAAAACTATAGCTAAATGTTAAGCTGTTATATACAGTCAATGTTACAACCCAACTGCTTATTTTCGCATTTGAAAAAGGCATGGCTATCCAAACATCTACTTCAGAAAGAACTTCATAGCGCCTCCAGTGTACCGGAGAGTAAACGTTCATGTTGCCGACGATGTAACAAATGTTTAAAATAATGTAGAAAGAAAAATATATAATTTATAATTATAATAAAAAGAATAAAAGCTATGTTACTCTTGATCAACTTAATAAAACTAACCATGGGCCAAAATATAGAAACTGTTGGAGGACACAAAAAAATTAATAATACGTATAGAAATGTAAAAATGAAATACTGTATTTGTGATATACATGAATCACAGTTTAATATGTCTGCATTTATACTGAAACAAAGTGTGTGATTTTAAACATTACTATTGCTTTTATTATTATTTTATGATCCTTATTCATTTTCAGTAGTCATACAACTAGTTTTAAAGAAATGTGATGCAAAAAATAATTTATATCCAGAGCTCCCATAAACATACCAAACAAGGAGATCAATATTAATGTACTGGGGAAAAAGTGTTTTAATGGTTTGGTCACTGGAAAAAAACTCATTTGATTCATTAAATATTACCAGAGATTATTTAAGAGTGAGGAATGTTTATGTAAACAATAATAAAAGAGGATATTGGAGCTGTACTTTGTTTGGCCTGAAATAAAACCTAGCAGATAGATTTATTAATAAATATATTTTTGCTTCCACACACAACACATGCTCTTTCAAAAAGCAGATAAACTCAGAGGGCTAATTTAATTATTTATTAAAATTATTTACAATGACGACATGATCCAAAAAAAGAGAAGCCTTCTACCGCATCTTTCATCACGCTGCTGAGGAGTTGCATAGGGTCATCAAATACAGGAACAAAATCAGATTTCATTCACTCCGCTGTCAGGTCAATTCATCACATGATTTTTTTACCACCGAAAGCTCAGCCAGATGTTCCATTTGGCACTTCAGAACAATACTTTCACAGAAACAGAAAAAAATTGTCCATTTCTGATGTGACCAAAAAACAACAACTTTTTCCCCCCTTAAATAGCCTGAAAACTCCTCAGAAGCTTTGAAGCTGCTTCTGTGTGAGTTTAAAATTATAAATATTACATTTCTGGGTGATCACCTAAACCTCATATTCCCAGTCAGCGAAGACACTAAAGGGATGATCATAATAAATAAATATACTGACACTACACGATCGGATGGAAGTGAAGATTGTGAGGGAAATGGGTGGACGTTCAAACATACACCAGAGCTGTGGGCTGGACAAGCTTCGAGCGAGTCGAATAAGCACCAAGAAAAGAGCAAAGCTGCGAGTTCATTTTGGAGGTCTTGCTCTCTTTCTCTCCCGAAAGAACAGCTTATGGACATGTCGCAGGCACTGCAAAATGAAACATCAAAACCACCGCTTCAAAAACCCCCATGATCCCCCACCGAACCAGAGAAAAGGGTGTCTGGGGAGAGGAGTTGATGGTTTGAAGGGAAACGTTGGACGTTTGAAGTTTTTAAGTGCAATGGTAACCCTTCCTCCAGGATGAGTGAATAAGCTGTCCTCCTGAAGGCCTCTGGGTGGCGCTGTACTGGTCAGAGCTTGGAATTGATCATGCTACTGAAGCAGAGAACTAGCGAAGTACTTAAGAAGGCCACCATGCTGGAAAAACGCCACATCCATGTCGTTCTCGAAAAGAGCCACCACACCGAAACTCCTCCCGGTACTCGTCTGGAAATAAAGTTCCATACAAGTGTTAAATAATGTATTTATTGATATCATCTGAAAGTAAGTTTGTATATTCTTTATGCTGGGGAAGTGATTAGCACCTGCCTCAGTCATCGAGGCTCCCAGGGGCCTCACAGAGGGAACTCCTATTTACTCTACCTGATCCTCACGAGGACTTTGTGAAGCTGCTTTGAAAGCAACTGCTAAAGAAGCGCTATATAAAAACTTGATTGAAACTTTACTTCTGGAGGTTGTTAGAGGCTGAAAATCCAAAACAAATAGCAGTGCTTCCCTTACCATTCAATACCAGGTGCCACGCCCTGCCACTGGCACCTGCTATTATTTTACAGTGAGAAATAATTATCTTTTTTTATTAAATCTTTTTATTTCTAGTCAGTCTCATTTGTTTCTTTATTTCTTTTGTTATTTTATTTCGCTCTCTCTTGTTCTCTCAATTTCCTTTGGTTTCGCACTTTCGCTCTCATCCCGCTCTCTCTTACGGTCTGTCACACTCTTATTGTCTGTCTCTCCTTTCTTTCTCTCTTTCTTTTTGCTCTCTCACACTCTCGTTTTGTTGTCTCATTCTCTTTCATGTTCTCACTTTTCATCTTTTCTCACTCTGTCTCTTTTGCTTTCTTTCTTTTGCTCACCCTCTTTCTTTACTTCTTTTACTTTTTCTCACTCTCTCTTTTGTGGTGCTCTCCCCCTCATTCTTTCCTTTTCTTACTCTTTTCTTTTGTGCTCCTTTTCTCAGTTTCTCTCTCTTTATTGTTGTCTTTCAGTTTCCCTTGCTCTCTCACTTTAATCTATAAGTGCAGCTCACCTGAGTGCAGCCATAAATCCACGCTGCTCTCGCAGTCGAGGCAGTTTAGTGAGGTAAAATAATTTCATTATAGGCTTCATCGCCAAAAAACTCTGCTGAACAAACCTTTTGTAATCCAGGAGGAAAATCTGAAGCAAAACTGCTGCAAACCAGGACTAATGTAGGACTTTTGAAAAATATACATCAAACGAGCTTTTAACTGATTTTACCTTAGATATTCTTAAACCCACTCTTTTGATCCAGTGTATGCTAGCCACGCACATCTGACTTCGGTAAATTTTCTGTTGTTAAACACTTGTTAAGGGAATTTGTCAGCTGTTTTAGCTTCATGAGAGAGAGCAGCAGGATGATGCTTGGTGTGTACCTGGACGGTGAGCTGCTGTCTGGGTGTGAGTTCTTCTGGGATGCTGATGCTGAATCGCTCTTTTCCGTTCAGCTCCAGCGAGTCTGCATTCTGTCCAGGCAGGAACTGAAGAGGAGCGATGCCCATTCCCACCAAATGATTCCTATGAATCTTCTCGAAGCTCTCTGCAATCACTGCACGCACACCCTGAGATACAACATAGATCAGTTATAGAAAAAGAGATCACCCAAAACCTTCAATATAAATATAAAATATGACAATTGTTCAGTACCAGTAAATAAGGGCCTTTGGCGGCCCAGTCCCGAGAGCTTCCAGAGCCGTACTCTTTTCCTGCCAGGATGATGAGGGGAACCCCGTCCCTCTGATAGCGCTCAGCAGCTTCGAACACATCAAGCTGTCAAAGGAAAAACATTAATCAAGAGATTATGTAACCTTTAATTAAATTTGCTTTTTTCCCCATTGGTATAACTCGAGTTTCAGCAGATTTATCAATTTGTGTTTACTTTTTTGTATTTATTCTGAAACGATGTATATGTATATATGTAAAAATTGCCATTTATTTAGTAATTCGTATTTTTGTGTAGGTTTATCACAACAGTACATTCTATTGGGCTCAGACGAACAGTTCTTTCACATCTTTGTGAAATTTTTACAGGTTATGAATCCTTTTTTATAACAATTTATCTGAATGTATCGGCAGATATTTTTGTTGTAATCGTAATTATTGTGATTATACACTATTTTATATTAACTTTTTATGTTTTGACAAAAAATTAAAACTTCAGTTAATGGTTAGGTTCATCCAACTTCTACTTCAGAGCAGAAACTTGCTTTTATTTTCTTACCAAAAGCACATGACATTTTTCATGAGATTTGATTTTCCATCTCTATGTAAAAAGATAGCCAACCTTACAGAAGACATAGTTATAGTTTTTAATACCAACACAGACAGTATGTACATAATAAAATGAGAGTGACGCAGAGATTTGTTATTCAACGAAGGCTTGAAGTGCACTATTCAGCACCTAATTCGTTTTAATAAAATTATTTTTATATATTTTGTGGTAAACCAATACTAACAAGTTTTGTTTTTAATCAATTGTGCTGTAAAAAATAAATATATGTTTGCCTATGTCCATGAATGGATGATAAAAAAGAAACAAATTGACTGAGCTATTTTTTATCCTTATCCTCTTTTATTTAAAACACATTGCCAAACTGTATCTAATCAGGACAAATCATCAGAATTATATCCGTAGCAACAACAAAAAAAGGGTTTGGATTGGGAAATATCGTGATTGGCAAATATTCAAATTGAAATGATCAGAATAAAAAATGCTGCTCAGGAAAACCCTCATAGTAATTTTAAAGGATGGTACACGCATCAGTCTATTATCAATTGCCATATTTGTAAAAAACTAAACTCCTTTTCATATACTTTCACAGTCACCATCTCAAAACCTTGTACAGTGATAACTAAATATACAAAATTATTCTGTTCTGGGGTGGTCTTCGTATGCTGAGTTTTACAAGTAAAATACCTAATTTGCTCTAAGCCACACAAAAACGACACGAAAATAGTGATAATAATTATTATTGAAAATAATGTGGAAAACCATATTAAAAAAGAAAAAATACATGAAAAATAATAACCCTTAACTTTCGAGTCAGGAAATGAGACAAAGTGTCGAAGGAGGTGGTGGTGGGGGAGGAGAACCATGACCATAAAAATACACATTGCCAAAATAACAACAAGAAAATATTCACTAATTTAAGACACCATCACGAAACCTGAAGCATGTTTGAAGACAAACAGAGCTCTTTCGGGAAGATGTCATGGGGCGTCAGGCGACCAATAGGAGAGCAGGATGATACGCATGCACACACAGCATCAGGGCTGGAACTGACCAATAGGTGGCAGGTTTAAATCGGTCCTGTGATGGCAAGTATCATCTTCCACCCAAGTTTCAAATGTCAAATATATATTTCTCATCCACGTTTTTTGTATCTTGACATTTTTTTTTCCCGTATCATGAAGAAAATCATTCTTCACGTGGCCTTTGGTATCTTGAATTTTCCATAATGTGAAGCATTTGTATCTCGAGGTACCACTGTAATGCATTGAACATCCTTACAGGATTTTTAGCAGGATATTAGTCCCTTTAAAATGTTTATTTTAAAAGTCAGTAGTTGTGGCACCCAGAGATTAATCTTTTATGGAATTATATTATGGAAACCGAAATTAAATAGAGCAGTGAATCTCACCATATTAAAACCAGATCAGAGGTCACTCACCATCTGTCCTGAAGGAATGTGTAATGTTTTGGGCCCGGGTTTACCGATGAGCCGGTTCTGAAGCTTTATACTAGCAAATGTTCCTCGAGTCATCACAGCATCGTTACCTCGGCGAGCGCCGTAAGAATTGAACTCTCGCGGAGTCAAACTGAATCACACACAAGAAGAAACTTGACTTAATATCTGTCGGTAGTGAAACTAATAAACTCTCTAAATAATGAACAATGGCCTAAAAAGAAATCTTTACTTCAGAGACTTTAAGTAAACTTTAAAGACACATATTGGGAAGAAGAACCTCACCGCTTGCTTTGCAGGTATTTAGCAGCAGCACTGACTCGTGCGATGCTTCCGGCTGGAGAAATGTGGTCGGTGGTTACTTTGTCCCCCAGAAAGAGCAGTGGATACGCCCCCTCGACAGATGGAGGGCTGCATACTGCTCTTGACTGAGACATGAGAAACAAGTGTCAAAGTCTGAATTCCAGGCTTTTAAAGCATTTTTTCAGGTTTACATAAGGAGCTTTATATAATTATAAATGTAATACTGTGAAAAATTAGTAGCTTAAAAGAATTTGAAGGGTAGGGGATGAGGGAACAACCAGATCAAACCGTAATAAATATGGGATTAAACATAATAAGACATTTACATTATGACTCTATAAGTGTAAGAGATTATAGATTATATAGAGGTAATTGGCAACCGGGAGTGCTGTGCCAGATGGCTCCCAGCTGTACATTTATATTTATTATTGTAATGCTTTAGATTACAGTCTTCAGCAGACTTTGATCAAAGTATACATTTTAAAATCTCAACATGATCTGGGGATTTGTGGCAGTTGTTTTTGTGAACGTAGCCTTAATGCCACAAAACTCCTCAGTCTACATAATAGTACCATACCTGCTAGTATATATTTTGAATTTTTCTGACTGAAAACACAAATAAAATAAAAATAAATTCAAAGACAGCCCCTTTACCACACATTTTGTTAATGCAAGCAAAATGGGCTTCTAAAATCATGCAAAAGTCCAAAAATATCTCTCAAATTAATTGAAATACTTGAAATAATTAGGTTTAACAGCAATACAGAATATGTATGTATGTATGTATGTATATATATATATATATATATATATATATATATATATATATATATATATATATATATATATATATATATATATATATATATATATATATATATATAAACAATACTTCACTTCATAAAGCTCACCAGTTTACTGAAGAAGGATGGACAGCGGATGTATGTGGATTTGGGATCCCACGGGAAGAGGGCGGAGTCAGCAGAGTCTAAATTATTCCAAAATGAACTTCCCTTCTGCAGACATCCACACACCCGCACCAGTTTAAATACAACACATAACACAAAAACAAGTAGTAAATGAATCTCCTCTCACCTCCATGCGGCTCCTGAGCTCTCTGAACATGGAGTCGATGACGACGTTCTCCTCAGTTTGGTTCACCTCCTCTTTGGACGGCCAGACATCTCGCAGATAAACCTCCTTCCCTTCGGAGTTGACTCCCAGTGGTTCGGTTTCCAGGTTTATACTAACAGTGCCTGCGATGGCGTATGCCACCACCAGCGGCGGGGAGGCCAGATAATTTGCCCGCACACAATCACACAGGCGGCCTTCTAGATGCCTGTTCCCAGATAGAACACCACACGCAACCAAATCTCCCTGTACACAAGGATCAGTTTACCACAAAGGTGAATCAAAAAAAGAGACAGTTATCACAGACTAAACAGTCTCACTTGTTTAATGGCATCCACCACAGTATCAGGTAAAGGTGCGGTGTTCCCCACACATGTCGCACATCCATAACCCGCAATCTCGAAACTGAAACAGATGATAAAACAAAGAGCTTAGTGTTCTAATTCTATACCAGAACACCCATAAAATATGCTCTATGTTTATAGCTGCATTTCAATGTGTACGGTTGGAAATTGTAGGCCTTCTGGGTATGGGGTGTTTATTTTATCATTCTATGTACTCTTGATCATTCTAAATGATGTCTACAACATCAAAGGCTTGTAGTCCCCTTCCACAGTGACAGCAATCCCGCCTGAACGCCTGAAATCCCACTGGTTCAGTCATATTGCTAAAATAATATCTTGTTAACTGGTTTATGTTTGGTATCGTTTCAAGTGTTTTAGAGCGTTTAGTACAATGATGTTATTGGGCATCACACAACTAGAATCCTACAATCTTTAACACTTTCAGCAACTTTGCCATCTCTGATGCTCTCTGGTTCGCATTCCTAATTAAGTCACACCTCTCTGGGAAGAGATTGTTCTGAAGAAGCTTTCAATGGTGAGGGCACAGAGGCTCTTTTGTCTCTGAATCAGCCTGTGACGAAATTCTAGACCTATCATGTGACAACCTTGGGGTTAAATCTTAATACTTTCTTTTAGGGTTTATGTTATTTCAAATGAGATGTAGACAAAAACACTTTAATTTTGGCTCATTTTTTTTTATTGTATGTGGCGTGGCAGAAGGAAGAACATGGGGTACATGGCTTGATTTGCGAAGCAAAAATATTTGAGGCAATTTAAAGACATTGTTTTCACTAAATATTGCCTTTTGAACATTATTAGAGACAGACATACTAACAGTTTATATTATATATTTATATTATATTTATCCTATTCAGGAACTAACTCAGCCCTGATCCACTTCAATGGGGAACCAGTCGAGTGTTGCAGGGGACATAAGATAAGGGTTCTTTAAACCCTTAAATTAAATCCATATATTTGATCTTAGATTAGTTTGAGTCAGTAGCTTAGTTTTACCCTTTTAATCTGTAAAAAAATGTTGGTTTGCTGAATTAAAAATTGTTAAATTCTCTAAACAATAAAACATTTGAATGAACTAAAGAAAAAATTAAAACAAAAACATATTTTCTTCCTGCTATGGTTTATTGATTAGTTGATACAATTTCTATTATGAGAGAGCTGAGATAGACTGTGTAACAAATTGCATATTGTGTCTTCCCTAATGTAAGTCGCTTTGGACAAAAGTGTCTGCCAAATTCTCTCTTTGCTCTCGACGAAGGCGGTCGCATCTGTCACTGTCTCCTTCTACGCATCTCTCCTGCTGGCTTCCTATGTCTAGCATCTAGGGTCTGAAACTCTTCTTGCCCTGCTCTGTAAACTCTAACGAGTACCTATGGATCTGATCTGAGGGAACGTTTGCAGCTGTGCTTTCACCCCGGTCTGAGCAGGGTGGGTTTGCTGAAAGCACTCACATAGCGCTGTTTAGGATGTCTCCTGCTTGTGACTGAATCTATCTCTACTTTCCCTGTTCCCATGATGATGCGATGCTTAGTCTATGTAAATGTGTTGAATGTGCTTGTTGCTATGGCTTTTTTTTGTCCCCTAATCTCACACTGCTCTGACTGAAGTACAGTGTGAGAAGTGCATGTTTTCTTCAGCCAGCTTTCCTGTTGTATATTTCCTTATTTCACTTGCTACCTGACCGACCTGTCTGTCCCTCTGTAATGCGATGTTTATATTTTGGTCGGAGGGGTCCAATTTCACTGCATGTAACAGTGCAGTGACCAATAAAAGCCTTATTCAATAAAAGCCTTAATCAAATGCATAAATGTAAATGTAAACTTCTTCCAAGTTAATTCCATTCTTTTTTGAGAAAATTAAAATATAGATTTATTTGAATATAGTAATGTTGATACATAGTTCTTTGTGCTTTCTGTGTTTGCAATGTTGACATTTTGTGATTATAGGGACACGTTTCAAAGTAAAATACTTCATATTAGCATTGTAATCGTTATGCAAGTAAAATGATCTGTACTAGTGCATGAGTGTGTACCCAAGTTTCCCGAGGAAAGGCAAGACTCCGCTGGTGTTCAGGTAATGTGTGACCGTTCCGCTGCCAGGAACCAGACTAGTCCTGATGTATGGTTTTACTGTCAGTCCAGACTCTACAGCTTTCTTAGCGAGCAAGCCTAAACAAAACACAGTAAACATGAGAGTTTCACTATGCACTCATTGCACACTTTGAGTCTCTGTTTATTTACGACAAACCTGCAGCCAGCATGACAGATGGGTTGCAGTTGTTGGTGCAGCTGATGACTGCTGCGATGACAATGGATCCATGTGCCAGACTGTACTCTGCACCCTCATGCAGGAACGGGATCAGAGTCCCCTGCTTCTCTTTGGATATGTGGAAGCCCTTAAAACCCACCTACACATGGATTGGAGGCACAAATAAAACTGTTACTGTGAATATGGAAACATTGCAAACACCAATGTTATGCTGTTGATATGATGACTTACCTTCTCATTCAAGCAGTTGGTGAAGTCCTCCTTCATGCAGATCACAGCGACTCTGTCCTGCGGTCGCTTGGGTCCACTAACATGAGGCACAATGGAGCTCAGGTTTATCTCAATCACCTATAGCATTAAACGCAAACATAAGAAAAACAGCAACTTTCTTTCAGAAAATAGAATATGAGTTACTTTGCTGAATAGAGTAACTTTTAAGAGAATCCATTTATTATTTCTCTATATTTAATGAATACAATGCATCGTATTGTAATTTAAAAGGAATTTTAATTCAATTAAAAGAAAGTATATGTTAGACAAGTGTTGCATTTAGAATTTTACAATTAAAATATTTGTTACACATTGTTTACAGCACGGACTAAGCTCATAATTTCTCATGTTATTAAAATAAACCATAAGAGGCAAAAAGATGCAGACCTTTTTTAACTCTTTTTTTGGATATTTCTAACAGTGGTGTAGAGTCGTTTCATCACATGTATATCTATAGTATTGTGTAAAACTTTATCGTATATGACAAAACATTTCTGAAAACAAAAAAAGCTTCCACCACTATGAATAACGATTGCTTATTTCTGTAAAATACAAGACGCAAGGTCCGCTAACAAAATACAAATCTAAATCAAATGAATATTTTGTTTTACTAATTTTTGCCTTTAATCCAACATCGTTTCTTAGGTACACTTTAGGGATTTCATAGGATTAAAATAAGGTGTATGATCAACCAAATGTACCAAACAGGTGCTTGAGACCTTCGATGTCACAATTAAAACAGAAACACCTGTGAAAGAGACTTAAGACTGGGTAAACAGCTAAATTCTGTTACCAAGGTAAGGTTGAGAAAGACAATATCTTGTTATGACAAAACTGGGCACAGCAACAAGACACAAGATAGTCCTACAAAATCTCTTTGGGACATGGTTTTCGAAGCAGATCATATTGTAGCAGATGACAGACCATACTTTCAAAATCAGAAGTGTCCACCAGTTCCTAAGAATTGATGGAAACTAGTGGGAAAGAACTATGGACAGAAGTGGTTTTTATGGAAGAGTTGCAGCCAAAAAGACATACTTCCATCATGGAAACGAGGATAAGTTATTATAAGCAATTATGTGCAAATCCTTAAGTAAAATGGCAACAGGTGATTTGGAAGATTTAAGTTGATGAAGGTGTACTCAGTGCTGCCTTTTTAAAGACAAACATCTAGTTGACAGTTTGTGAAGAGCTGTGGCTTCACAATGATCTATTTGTATATTCCTAAACAAACTCCTTTTATCAGCAGGTACATGTAAACAAAGAGCTCAATTAATTCAGCACAAAACTATATTTTTTATTTTATTTTTGCACCCCACCTATGATCACGGAGTAAAAAACTAATTCACTCACCTCTGAATACTCTGGCTCTTCTGATTGGTCATCGTAGCACCTGAAGAGTTTAACAGCCTTCAGATAGTTCTCTAATACAAGCAGTTTTTCCTCACTGCAGACTAGATGGAAAAAAAAAGTGTCAAAAGATTCAAATTCAAAAGCCTTCATCTGATCAAAACAAACAGGAAGTGCCATACTGGTGTGTTTAAAGTGCTGCAACGTGATTCCATCCACCGGAAAGAAGCTAATCGTAGCGTTGTACTCTGGGCACATGTTTGCAATGGTGGTGCGATCAGTAGCCGAGAGTTGTGAGACGCCAGGACCAAAGAACTCCACAAACCTTCCTCCGATTCCTGCCTGACGCAGATGCTGAAAGAAAGAGATGTGCTCAGAATATACTGAAATCTAAACATTTGCAACACTTTTAGGATACTTTTGGCATTCACTTGTAATTTCAAATGTTGTTTTATTGCTGGTAAGTTGATCAAAGATAAAGGACGGGCAAAACGTGACCTAAGGGTCAAAGTTTGCCATCCAAAGCACATATTTTCCCCTTCGTCAACAGGTCATCAGCGAATGGGTATCCGGAGATGGGGTGGAGGCATTGGCTGTGCGGACCCAGTAAAAGCAGCGCTGTCAGCAGCACGTTAGTTAGTGAAACAGTTAAGGCACTGTTGAGGGTTTCATTCAGAGTTTCTTGAGTTAAGATTTGAGAGTTAATTTGATTCTTGAGTTTATCTGAGATTTGAGTTATATCTAAGAAAGCCCAATGTGTGGTTATCGTCAAGTGTTTGACATCCAGTGTGTTGTGGTCCACTTTTTCAGCTGGAGTGACCGACTCTGCTTATGTGGTATACTATGTCAGTTGGCGTGATAGCGTGTGCTTTTGCCAGGCTTCTTGATTTGGTACATCTTAAATTTCACACATTGACTCGTCTGGCTACTTGCTGTTGTCTTGCACCCCACCGGAGATCAATGAACAAGGAAGCACATCACATGACTACATCACATATTTCATTTGATTTGTTGTTGCAAAAAGATGTACAAATAAACTATATTTTCAAATTGTTATTTGTACTATTGTCCTCCATTATGGAGTGCTACGTACACCATATCAATAGTTAAAAAAACCTTTACAGGGATTTAAAAAATCTTTAAAGGGGTAAAACTATTGTGAATGTTTGCAAACAACAGCAAAAAAAGTTTCAGACGAACATCATTCATTACTCTTTTTTTTAATTGATTTGAAAAAATGTATAAGCAAGATAAAAACCAAAAGAACATAATGTAACTAGTTATCTCCCTTCACTGCAGATGTTTAAATGATATTTCTATGTTGAATCAAAATGCCTACATACACACCAAAGTTATCGACATCATGGATTAGAGGTCTGAGTTTACCTTTGTAATGCCCAGTACAATATCAATCGATGTGGCAAGGGGATTGATTGTCCCGGAAAGTTTACAACCGATGACCTGTGGTAAAGTCAAAGCCACCGGCTGACCCAACATTACCGCCTCAGATTCAATGCCTCCAACACCTGTAAAATAGCAAGTCACATTAAAAACATATTTAACACATTTTAACAGTGAAAAGCGAGGTAATATCTCACTCACCCCAGCCAAGTATCCCTAGACCGTTGATCATGGTTGTGTGCGAGTCTGTTCCCACCACACTATCAGGATAAATGAAGCCCTCCTCTTCTTGTACCACCTGACACAGGTGCTCTAGATTCACTTGATGCACCGCATTAATGTCCGGCGGAATCACGTTGACATTTTTAAAAGCTTTTGAACACCACTGCAGAAAAAAGTTAACACAGGTGAGTTTAGCCGCATTTTAACTCAAGCCCTACACTAACATTCGAAACTTTGTAATTACTTTAAATTGACTGTTTTCAATGTTTATTCACAAATATAGGTGTGCTGGAAATGCTTATCAAGAATTCCATGTGTGTTGTACATGCATAAAGTTGATATGCGAAACTGCGCTTTAATGGTCCTTGCTGTCACCTTTAAGCTGCACACGCTTTCTGGCAAAGAAGGCGATAATGTGGATTTAAGTCTTTATTTAGTTTCTTTTAAGATCCTGATGTTGTATTAAGTATCTATGTAACTTCAGATGCATTCTAAATCAAGGCTCTAAATCCCTTGTGACGTATGTGTCAATGAGGAAGTCCCAGGCCTCCAGTATTATATCCAAATATATCAAAATGTGTTCAGAGAAGGAATGAAGCTAACAACGATTTTTCTAATTGTTTTTTCTATGATGATTATACGCTCTGGTATTTTGATAACTAGCATGTGATCTAATCAACGCTATATAACTGATGTGTTGCACTGGCTGCAGCCAGCTACAGTCTGATTGAACAAAATAATGCACCAAACATTGATAAAACCACTTGCTGCTTATTAGTTTTCATGCATCACATAGACCAGTGCGAATGCTTATTTGATTGGAATAAAGTGAATTTAAATTTAAAAATCTGGTGGGGCACTCTGCGCTCATGAGGCCCATGGGCTGCAGTCTAGTTAGTCTACGTGTTTATCCACCCATGTACGTGGTAAGCGATTAAGCATTTTTTTAGGTATATTAGTATAGTATCCAAATAAAAAAACAATAATTGTTACCATTTATTATAACTGTTATCAATTGTTTGCCATTTTGATTAAACATCAACTATATTTCTGACACGTTTGATACAAATACCCAAACATAAAACCATTTTTAAACAACGTTCATGTAATCTTGACAAACAAAATTCAGAGAAAGCTCCAAAAACTGACCTTAAAGAACTCCAGTCTCTCTTTATTTCTAATGAGCTCCATCTCTTGATTCCTGATCATTGTTTCAGGCCTGTGTGCATCAGACACAACAATTCAGCCCAAGCAAAAAGAGGAAGCATGTGTTAGAAAGAAATATAGCTACACACGTACTCGGACACAGGCTGCAGATGGAACGGACAGAGGAGAGGTGTGTTTTCTATCTGTACTGACGGTGCTCTGCCACCTGGGGCATCAGAGCAAGAGGGTTTATTACAGCTACCTCGATGGCCTGGCCGTGAACTTGAGCATTGGCCACTAGTGCTACTTCCTCTAAGAGAAGGTCGGCCTGCAGATTTGACACCATGACTCTCATCTACATTGGCAGGAGGGCTCTGGATGGCACTGAGAGATGATAGAAACACCTTATGAATGATTTGAAGAGCGAAAACATGCTGCAGCATATTCAAACTAGACACATTACTGGGTTAATTACAGACACAGTTTGGTGTAATTGTTGTTTATGCGACTGCTGTAATTGTTGAGGCTTAGAACAGAAATGGGTTTTTAATCATTCCTAAAGACATAGCATTAACACTCACCATTTACTGTAGTCAATCTGCAGTGAATGATCTACAATGAGGTCTGTGGGGCATCTTGGGTTCACCAGGTTTGGATCGACTCCTTGTTTAGCTAAAGCATCCCTCATGGCTGCCAGGTCCACCATAGCAGGAATTCCCCTGGAAAAACAACAAATAGAGCCATTGGAACATTTGGAATACTACTGCATGAAACACGTGTTTAGGGTTGTAATTAGAGTTGGGCACCGAAACCCTGAACCAATACGAGGCCGTTACCTATAGAACCGGTATGCACCAGACCGAAATTGAAAGTGAATTTCTTCGCCTCATTTGGTGGCACTTAAATGCCTGGGCTGTCAGAGAATGGGACGATCATCTCATTCAATTTGTCAGTCAAATTTCAAGGGCACGGAGATTTAATGAATGAGAGAGTCCCCCTTTCCCTCCAGCCCTCATTTTCTCCTTTTAACAAATCAACAGCAAAAAGACCATCTGAGAAGCACGCGAATGCAGGAACAAATGTTACACTTGCTCTACCATTATCTTAGCTTGCTAAATTTACACAACTTGCATTACACTTAACGCTAAAACTAGTTTCCACTCTATAGTTCTATAGCTGAACAACGGGTCTTTTAAATACATAATAAATGCTAAATTAACGCTGTCACTTTATAAACATGCTCGATACTGACAGCACTGTCAGAATGAGCTTTTAAGGTAAGTTAATGTGCATCCTTTTTGACAGTTAAGGCCCAAAATCTATATTGTGATTAAAAATCGATTAATTGCATAACCCTATTTTCACACACTCACGTGAAATCCTGAAGCAGAACCCTGGCAGGAGAGAACACCACCTCCGCCTGGTTCTGTTGTGTCTGCCAGTCCAAAATATTAGAAACATCCTCTGTCTTTACATAGAATCCATCACACTTCCGAATGGCAGACTCCAAGAGAACCCTCATACAGAACGGCAGCTTCTCTATACAAAAAAAGAGAGTCTGTAAATGTGTGTCTTTTTCGGAGCAAATATTTTTGCTTCTGAATTCAGTTTCACTTAAAAAAAAGTAGTTAAATAATACAAACCATATCTCAGGTCACTGAGCTTCTGTGGGTTGAAATATTTCCGTTCCTCATTTTTCTCAGTCTGGAGAGTGTCGATTAAATGACAGAATGGATGCTCTGCAGAAAAAAATATTTTTTTGTCGTTTTGATAAGGAATATGGTCATTCTAAAATTAAGGAAATAAACAGCAAAAGAGACAACAAAACTAAACCAAAATGATATTTAAACAATAGCAATAAACACAAGTAAAATGCAAATGCCCTTCGTACTGAAACTTTTGAAACGAACCACTCTACCCATGCTCAATTTCTGTGGACTGACACAAAAACCTGATTAAATATATGTCTCAGTAAGATTCTCCCGCTGGAGAGATCAGGAGTGTTCACACCAATAATGGAAATTGTGTGGTTTGCCAGTAATTTACATGATAAGGCAAAGAGTAGACATGATCTTTATTTCAAGCAGAGGTGGACCAAATATGGTGTGGTGTGGATAAAGCTTTATAGATGTGCGGATAATGTGGTTAGTTTGAGTGAGAACTGTGGGACTGAGGCAATAAAAGGCTGTTCTCCAAAGGGACAATAATAATGTAACATCACTACTACAATGTTGACCCAAAGCTTCTATTTACACTTCTTTATCATTTACTTTCACCCTTTTCACTATTGTGTAATTTGTGAACATGAAAGACCAATTACTATTCAACCTTGTTTTATAAGAATTCCAGTGTTATGCACATGACGCATAGTGAAAACAAAGTACAAATTCTAAGAGATTGTAAATGTTATTTACAATATATTTACATGCATGTTGCTATCTTTTTAAGCCTCATCATGACGTTTAAGTATAAACAAAAAAAGTCAGTCTATAGCAGTGTTTAGTGGATTTCATGAGGGAAAGACATACACTATGGATGCAACATAAAAGGGCACTTTTGATGGAAAATATATTTATTCATTAATATTTCAAATAAAAAATTAATAACATCCCAAATGGTAAAGAGTTGAGTCCATGCTTGCATTTATGAGGGGGAAAATCATTGCTATGGATCTGAGTTTAAGCGTTCGAAAAGTCAAGACTGCAACTAGACTGATATAACAGAGTGATACATCATGAGTGACGTGTCTAAAACAAGCCCACTCAGATACCGGAAGTTGGTGGAAACACAAACTCGAACCATGATGAGCTGAATTAAGCACAACTAAGCCAGGTCATGTTGTTACAAAAAATCTAGTGGAAAAGCAGCATTAAAATGAAGTGAAAAGGAGTTGGCCACATATGGAGTGACCCATACCCGGAATTTGTGCTCTGCATGTAACCCATCCCAGTGTACATACACAGCAGTGAACAACCACACCGTGAACACACACCCAGAGCAGTGGGCAGCCATGGCTGCAGCAACCAGGGAGCATTCGGGAAACTAGTGCCTTGCTCAAGGGCTCCACAGCTGTGATTGTTGAAGATGGAGAGCAAGTGTTTCATCACTCACACCACCTTTAAATTTGGGGATCGAACCAGCAACCTTCCGATAACAAGTTGATATTATCCACCAGACCAAAACTGCCCAGACTAAAGTAAGTTTGTGGTACAACCAAGTCAAACCGATGCTAGATGAACAAAGCCGTATCAATCGGACTTGACCCATTACAAAAATCTGAGGAAAGACTGACGTTAGATAAGGTTAAAAAAGGTGATTTTTCATAACCCTATTAACCTTTTAACTTAAGGGGGTTACAGACCCTTCTGTTTGTGAGAAATAGTCATCAGTTTACTGTCTCAATTCGGGACTGTTATAAATTAAGACAGTATAAAAGCCAAAGCAAGAACTGTTTTATTTTGTACGGAAACAGTTTAAACAACAAACACACTGGATAGAACCAGCCAAGAAGAGCTAGTATTTAGCAATAAAACATATAGTAAATTACTAAACATGTGTAAATCTGTTTTTAATCTTAAGGTTTTTTTTCAATGATTGTGTCCTGATGACCTGTTTGATATGAAATCAGGAAATAAATAATTGGATGACCATATTTCTTTCAAACTCAAAGCCGAGAAAATCATGCTAGGTTTACAGAACACACCAGAAAGATGAACTCCCAGATAACTTTCCATAATTCCCCTTCACTTCTGGGAATCCAAAGGAAATTGATTTTATGTTTGGAAAAGTAGTGCAATACTTCACAGTGTAGTTTGGACCTCATTGGCACAAAACAATAATTTTTATCCCTTCACTCAAAATGAAACCTAAACAAACATCAGGCAGGTCTGTGTTTTCTGACGTTTGGACCCAGTTTGAATACATGTATGGAAGAGAATTACGAAACAAGCTCTTATCACTCGGAGGCTGCATCTGCATGCATTAGATTAGGTTGGAGTGCTTCGGATTAAACTCCAGAAAAAGAGCATAAACCAGTCTCGGCCACACAACAACATGGACTCCGCTGATCTGTGTTTATGAGGATAAAGACACCGGGTGGGAAAAGTAAATAAGACTCTCAAAAGCAGAGAAGAGGATTAGAGTAGGATCAGTTCACTAGAATTAAAAAGTTATTTTAATTATACTGTAGTACTAAATTCTAATGTAAACCTTTGTAGAAAAAATGGATATCAGAGTAATAATGTGCTTTCAATGCTACACCTTTCCAAAGTTCCCATAAAGCAAGACCTAACATTATATGTATAATATACTTATTTACTTCCGAACTTAATCACACAATGACCTACAGTGAAGCTATTCATGAGAAACAGTGTATGCTATTAACAGTTTCAAATACAGTTTTTTGTCTTTTAAATCATGACTAGTTCATTAAACGTATTCATTAAGAGGTTAATTTGTACAGATACCTACATTATTTAAATAGACAATTTTAGGTTATTACATCAAATGCACAGGCAATTTCATGGTGTAAATGCCTTATTAAAACACTAAAGTAGTTAAATAACACAAAATAATATGTAATGCTAATTTATGTTCAAAGATATTTGGTATATTTTACAATAAATAATATCACATCGTTATATAACACAACTCAGTTGTTTGCATCAATGTTTTACTGAGTTATTGTTTCGTTAGTTTAACATTACAATAATTGCTTATGCCGGGTTTATTTTGTGCACACTTTATCAAACAGTTCCGGTAGGCAACCACTCTGACAAAACTACACAAAAGCAGAAATGTCCCACAAAACAGCTGCTTGTTTGCTGTTTGTAATCGCGTGAGATGCACGCGATGTGGTTGTTAGTCGCCGCTAGCCGCATTGCTAACGACGATTTCCTATCTTTCTTTCTATCGAAGATGACTATCTGCCGACTGTTGCGAAACAAACTATCCCGGCTCACATTAACAGGTTATAATAACTTCACCGGGTAGTGCCTGAGACACGAATTTTCTGTTATAACGATAAAAAGCAGCTTTTACCGTTCTGAGGTGAACCGAGCGCCATGATGAGTGTTAACGTTAACACGACTCGGCCGACTAGTCCTATCCGGGCTAGCCAATCAGGGCACAGTTCCTCCCTGAGAGACTGTCCAATCAGATATTGAGTTCATCATTGTGCCGTCCAATTAAAATAAAGAATAGCTTACCCTACCCTTCATCGCTTACTTAAATATATCACTGTTACTGAATGCAAACGTAGACATTGAATAGTATCAATAGGAAACTTCACTTTCGATAATGCTGTCTAGAGACAATACTCATGATGTTAAACTCCTGTAGACATTGTTCTTGTTTGCCTGAAGTAATTATAACTTAATCCGTGTAATGCTTTAAAATTATATGGCTATTATTACAAAATAACATCTTTATTATTATTGTTGTTGTTTTTTCATATTTAGCGCCCTCTGGTGTATCTTGAAATCGTTGCCTCGTCCTGTCCTGAGTGACGTCAGATCTCGCGACGGAAGTGGATGTGTGCTTCGCTTTGTCGCCTTCGGCATGTCATTCAATACGGAGGAGCACTAGGCCGAAAATCGATTAAATAAATCGGTTTTTACTGTTAAAATAGCGAGATTACAAGTTGACGTGACCGCGATGCTTCGGTCGAAGCCGCTGGATGGAGAGATAGGAAACATGGTGCTTTAAGCGGGTAAGTTAGTCCGTGTCAGAGGGGTCAAAGCAAGTGTCATGGATCCTCATAGATTTCACAGGGCAGGAGGGGCTCAAATGAGCTGCTGTGTTTGGTTAGTGAGCCTGTCAGGTGTTGAATTGTCCCCTGTAATGCGCTTGTGTAATAAATCTGTCAGTTTCATACTCTGACATACATTCTTTTAGAGAGGTTCAGTGTCTCATATCAATGGCCATTTTAAACAGCAGGGTCTGCTTTTTACTCTTGTTGAAGTTACAAGAGAACAGGCACAATGGTAAGACACCTATTTCTCTATATGGTAATTTTTAATGTAATCTTTATTTTTGTTGAGGATAACCTTTATGTGACTAAGAATGCAAAACTCTACAATCTGACTTGCTGCTGCTTTGTTGTGGCTTAATTTAGACGTAACATTGAACATTAAATAAAGCACAGTTTGCAAATTTGTATGCATGCTCATAAGAGTGTCTATCAACAATACATTTCTTATTTAAAAACACGAACTTAAAGGGTAAATAAAAAGAGTAAAGATATCTAACCTTACAGGATTCAATTCATTAGATGAACTCTATAACATATTGATGAGCTAAAATAAGTTACATATCTTTCTTTTCTAAACTACATTTGCTTATCAAGACCCCAAACATTGTTTTATTATTTTCAAACCCTTACACTGTCTCAGGATTTTCGAGATAAAATATATGTGTTGTCTGCTGTCAAGATAATAAGGGTAACAATTCCCAGTGGTAGGGAAAATGTAATATCTTGTTACTTATGGATTGAAAACCAGCTACATTAAGCTTGTGGATTGTTCAAACTATTACAATTTCCTTATATTTGTGGATGAAAACATCCACTAATTAAAACTGCTGTTAAAATGTTTATGATGATGTTTATTCCAAAAAGTTTATGACAAGTGCAGGGATCAACAAATCTAGTCGTGGCGGTCCGGAGCCTTGAACAATTTTTGGTTCAACCACCTTGAAACGCACTTGTTGTACTAATTAAGGTCCTCTTGGCTTGTCTGAAGCTAGAGTAGTATGCATGCTAGAACGGGGTTGCAACTAAAATGCGAGGGGCTCCAGACTGTATTTGGTAAAACATAAAACCTATTTATTGACTGAGGATACTTTTAACGTCTCTATTCAATCTCCTCATTTTCTAGCCTAGGCTTATTTCGCAAATGAGCTGGGATTTTAATTAGGCAAACTTCGTAACCACTTCCCAGTTAATCACCTATTGGTTAGTGATTTGAATATTCATGACACGTATGCAAAGTTACTGTCTCATGGTCAATGTAGATTTGAGAGATATCAGAGGGATTAATTACGAGCAAATTCACTAACCCTAACCCAAACACACGAACACAGAGCTAGCAACATTGATAGACACTATAATAGTGTTTGGAGGAACACTATTATACAACCTTACCTCTATGAGCCAGAGATATGTAGATGTTTGGTTTCTGTGAACCCTGGAATTGAGCATCATCTTTTAATCCTTACAAGTCCTTTTAATAACCTCCTCTTAATAACACAGGTCCAAGTTGTGTGTTGCTTGCCGGTTTCGCTGTTTGATTCATGTGTGAGATTATAGTGCATCACTTCCGGGGGAGGGAAATCAGCTCTGTGACGTTACAATGGTACTTGTATGACGTTTTCAATGCCGTGAATAAAAGCCGTTTTTAAAAGAAACAAATTTTTTTTTGTTTGGGAACGTCCATGGTTTGATTTTTTTTTTAATTCAATCTATTCTTATAAATTACCATATAAGGCTCACCATGCCATAACCCCTTTAAATAATCACATATATTTAAATTACATATGAACTGTCATATTTGCATCACAATATTCACTTCTATTTCAAACTATGCTTTTATAATTTCAGATCATGTGAATGAGAGAGCCGGGTCGTATGCATGTGATTTTTAAGAGTGATGTCATCAGCACCAATGATGCAACAGAAGCGCAACATTCAGATCATCGAGTGGGAGGATCTGGACAAGAGGAAGTTTTACTCCCTGGGCGTGTTCATGACCATGACCACACGGGCCACCGTGTACCCTTTCACTCTCATCCGAACACGACTCCAGGTCCAAAAGGGCAAATCGCTCTACAACGGCACGTTCGACGCCTTCTGCAAGATCTTGAAGGCCGAGGGGGCCCGCGGATTATACAGGGGCTTCCTGGTCAACAGCTTCACCCTAATCTCAGGTCAGGCCTACATCACCACCTACGAGCTGGTGCGGAAGTACGTGTCCCGTTACTCCTCTGATAACACTGTGAAGTCACTGGTAGCAGGAGGGGCGGCATCGTTGGTGGCACAGAGCATCACCGTACCCATCGATGTGGTTTCACAGCAGCTTATGGTCCAGGGGCAGGGGTGCCACCTCACCCGCTTTAAAGTCAAACCCAAGATGGCGATGGCCACCTCTAAACATAAAGTGACTTTCGGACAGACGAGAGACATTGCAGTTCAGATTTTTCACGCGGATGGATTTCGGGGATTTTATCGTGGATATATTGCATCGCTGCTGACCTATATACCCAACAGTGCTGTCTGGTGGCCATTTTATCATTTTTATGCTGGTAAGGCTTTGTAAAAATGTACAAAGAACTATTGGAGTATAATATCACACTAGACTGCATGCAAAGGAGGCAGTTGTGGTCTGGTGGATAAGGAGATCGACTTGTGATCTGAAGGTCGCTGGTTCGATCCCCAGATCCACTGAGTTGAAGGTGGTGTGAGTGATGAAACACTTGCTCTTCCTTCTTCAACAATCACAGTTGTGGAGCCCTTGAGCAAGGCACCAGTTCCCCGACTGCCCAAGCCATGGCTGCCCACTGTGTGTGTGGCTGTGTTTGTTCACTGCTGTGTGTGTACACTGGGATGAGTTATGTCCAGAGCACAAATTCTGGGTTTGGGTCACTCCATATCTGGCCAACTGCTCACTTTCACTTCACTTCAGATAGCTATTTTGTTATATTATCTCTGTGATGTCTGTTTATCGTAGCTCTAAAGGACCAAATGAGTTCCAAAATACGTTTTAAACACTTCCAACGCATGCACATCATATCACAGGTGAAGGTTGAATCCACCACTACATTTCTTTGGAGCGTATTCTTGAACAACCACTCTTGCATTGTTTTGTGCAAAACCACTAGTGAGTTTTTATTGGTACCTGTCTGGAGTGGAGCTTTCCAAATAGGGGCTGTGTTGGTGAAGAACTTTGATGATTTCAAATGTCAACATAGGCTCCCAGCAATAGTTTATTCTTTGAGCTGGCTTTCTCTTTTTTTTATTATTTAGCAGCAGTTAAGAATAAAAAAATAGTATTATTTCTATAAGAAAAAAAATAGATTTAGGTTTAATTTGAGCTACATCAGCAAAAAAAAGTACTTTCCTAATTAAAAGCCTTGTCTATATATTTTTTTATTTTTAAATAACAATCCTTTGTTGGCAGAGTAATAAATAACTTGAACATTTTTTGCAACGACTGGACTTGTTGAAATTAGTTTTAATTGAATCTGAGTGGTTGTTATTTTACATATCCTATGGTGTGTGTTTTCAGAACAGCTCTCCAGAATGGCCCCTAGTGACTGTCCGCACCTCGTGCTGCAGGCTGTGGCCGGACCAATGGCTGCAGCCACAGCCTCCACCCTCACAAACCCAATGGACGTTGTGCGGGCCAGAGTACAGGTATGTATCAAAAGATCAGATTCATGGTTGTTCTATACAAGTTAGTTTTATAGAGCATTAACAGGGGTTAAAGGCTCCATGAACTGAGAAATGTAACAGTTCAGAATCAGAATCAAAAATATCTTTATTGCCAAGTGTGCAAAATTGTTTTTCCACAAACAAATGATGAACAAATGACCCATAGTTTATACCCAGATTTAATTTCCTTCTTTTTCAACATACAATTATCATTTGTTAATCTGTAAAAAAAAAATTTGTAAAAAAAAATAATTTAAATGTAACAGCATACCTATTTTTCACGTCGTAATTCTAGGTTGAAGGTCGCTCGTCAGTGATTGAGACTTTTAAGCAGCTCCTGGCTGAAGAGGGTCTGTGGGGTCTGACCAAGGGTCTCTCTGCACGCATCATTTCCTCCACACCGACTTCCATCATGATCGTTATCGGTTACGAGACCCTCAAGAGACTGAGTCTGCGCCCTGAGCTGGTGCACAGCAGACACTGGTGAAACACTCAGCCTTTTAACCTGATGCCTTTTTATTTTCAGAGGAGGGCCAGGCCGTAAGTGACGCCCGCCCATGAAAATATTTTCCCTTTTCTGTGAATTTCACTTATTTTTGTACCGTTTCATTTGTGAACTCCATCTGTGTCTGGCACTGTAGTATTTTGTTCCGAGGTGGTCATGGACATCTGCTGTCCTTTTTTTCCGGTAAGGATTCTCATGTGAATCTCACGCAGCACCTTTCACTTCATTAGAAACAAAGTGATGGATAAACAGGGTTGATTTTAACTCCTACAAGATTTTAGCTTTCAACATTAATGAACTCTGAGTTATGTTCTCATTTGAGCATGTACGTGGGCATTAGTGCCCATCGTCTTTTAAAAAAAAAAAAAAAGCTTGTATGTTCCATTTAAAATTATTTAGTGTATTTAGAGAATTAATTGAACGTTGAGAGCAAAGAAATGGGACCGTAATAAAGCAGGTATAATTTTGCTAAAAAATAAATAAACAAAATGGTTATAATTAATACGACACAAAGAAGAGTATTCAGATCCAATAAAGTAAGATAATTATGTTTTATGTAGTGTGAAAGAGAGTTTCAAGTTGTGGACATTTTGCTGTGATTTTAATGACTAACTTGAACCATCCAACCAACAACACCATCCAATTTGAAGCAAAGAAGTGACACTGTAAAATATATTCTTGAAAAATTCTAATTGTAATGAAAAAAAAACATGTTTTTAATTGCATATATTTAAGAAGCTATTATTAAGGATTTTTGACCTATTTTTTATTTCTCAGTCATATGTGGTAAAAAAGAAAGAAAGAAAATAAGCCAATTTATACGAGTTTGTTAAAGTGGCCTTAACCCAAACCTGAAGCCTCGAGGTTTGAGAGCATCCTGTTTTACTCATCCGGTGGAATCTGCTGTGGATTATCACTCTGTGTATGTTTTCCCCCTGCCTTCATGTCAACCTTTAGAAAACAATGTTTTTGGGGCCAAAGCTTTTACAGCGTACATGTTTTATAAATGTGTAAAAACTGCCATTATAGATTTGTCAATGCGATTGTTTTAAAATCAATCAGAGTGCAATAAATCAACTGCACACAAGTGAACTGCTTGACTTTTTATTTTTTACCCCAACTCAATCAAATCTTCACTATTTAACCATGGTTGTTGATATTATTGTTTCTCAGACAAGTCTCTTGGATCCATTGCATTTTTTGGGCTTTAATTAACACTATTTTTTTAATAGTCTATTTTTTTAATTAGATTTTTTAAATTCAAATACAAAAAATAAAAACAAAATTTGTGGGGTTAAGCTGATCGACTCGAGATCAGACAGTCGCCGGTTCAATCCTGGCAGTCTGAGGCTGCCATTCTGTGCCTACGGTCTCTGAACACCACCAAACACCCCCCACCAGTCACACACATCCATACGGGGCAATGTGGGTGAAGTGGCAGCCCAGAACCACAGCAGCAGCCTGATGGAGGATCGAACCGCCAACCTTCCAGTTACAGAACAACCAACTCCACCACTACGCCATCTGTTTAGAATTTAACCTTTGTGCTTAATTTTACTTCAGTTGTATTGACGAATTGTCTGGAACTGTTGCATTATTTAAGTATACTTTGCTAAAGAAATTTTTCTTGTTAAAATAAAAAATGTCACGTTTATGTGGGAAGACAGAATAAAGTTACAAAACCTATAATTTATTTTATTTTTTACACCAACCCAAACACCTGTGTAGTGGACAGCATGGGGTCATTGAGTCCATGAGGAAGACTTCAATTCTCTATATTGACACTTTCTACAGGATAACAGAGTGCAAACTAGGTTTTGATTCACGGTTCAAAGCATTTTGGTCAAAACTAATTTCCTTATTTATGTTCTTCACAGAAAAGTAGACAGGGCGGTGAGTCCCAGTTTAAAAAAAACTGCTCATATCATACACCAAAAAAACCTAAACAAATAAAACAGATCCCACAGATTTGAGGCCATACAAAGGTTAAAATTTTTTTTCAATTTTCACATTGTTTTTCATTATTTGACATATTTGCAAACCAAAACTTGGGTCTTTGAATTGTTATGCAGGTGACATTCATGACCGGTAGATGGCAGAAGAAGCTGGAAATAAATACATTGTAAAGGAGCTGAATGTAGAACACAACTGTTAAGAAAACAATATTTATTTGCATCCTCAAGGAAAGACATTTGAAATTAAACCATGGTGTAGTAAAAAAAAGTTTGAGTCTTGAGCGGAGGTGACTTAACCCAAGGCTTCATGAGGATCCTCCAGTTTCACATGGGACAGTCGTAAATGTGAATGGCTCGGTCGTCACCTACAGACACAATCTTTGAGCCGGTCGGGTTGTACTTCACACTCCAAACCTGCACACGATTCAACATGAACATCAGTGAGGCTCTAACACAGCAATAACTACTGTAATTCAATAAATAATGCTTTCAGATGAATGTCATGAGACCCATTTTTTTTTTGCTAACCCTTGTTCCAAATACCAATATAGTTACTTTGAACGAATAACTGATTTAAATAATATATTTAATGATTGAAATGCAGACTTGAGCTGGAGGAAGCAATGAGATTACCCTTAACCAACACTGAAAACAGTTGCCAGATAACAACAAAAGAACATTTGATGTTTTGATTTAGATTACATTTTTACCAACAAAAAAAACAAGCTGGTTTGGAATCTCTTGGTTTACTTTCTTGTATTACTTGATGCACCATCAACTTCAATTTCACAAGCAAGATGTAAAAGTCTTTACTGTTAGATTAATCTGTTTGTGTTACTCAATGTGCATTATATATATATTTTCCAAAGATCCTTACATGCCGAAAGAAAAAAAAAGATGGACCCAAATTATATAGAAAGTATAAAAACATCAGTAGTTGTACCTAACTACCAACTTTACCTAACTTTAACCCAACAGGCTGAGCTTGAAAAGAAACATATTAGCGTTGTGTCTTTGTAGAGCAGCACTCTTTCTGCAAAGGTCAACAATAATCTATTTTGTGCATGTGGGTGCTCATTTTAAATGTGAAAAGTTATTTGTGAGTTAAGCATTTTTACATTAATTAACTTTTTTATTATATACATTTGTTTTATGGTCAGCTTTGTGACGAAAAATCCACGGTTCGTTAGCCAACCTTAATCGTTGTAGGTTCCATTGGCAATAGACAGGGAAAGATGTGCAAACATTTTCAGTTTATTTTACATTTAATTAATATTCTCAATATTTTGGCTAGGACTCTAAAATAAATTAGGTTTCATAATGCCATGAAAATGTCATTTACATTAATTTTAAACCACCCTTTCCTCCCCCGAAAAGGTGTCGTGAAAATAATTAACCTTTACATTTTTACAAAAATTAACAAAATATCTTTAGAAACTGACTGTTTCTTTGTCCTGCTGTTCTCTTTGACTTCATGCAGTAACTTTTTAAATATCTATAACAGTAAACATTTTTTAACTAAAAATTAATTAAAGTGTTAAATAAAAAAAAAATTATTAAAATATAAAATAAAATATTAAAGTGTTTTCTTTCTAAGTGGCAGTTTTTAAATGAATGAATTTGAGGAAATCTTGTGTGAAGTTGAGGTAATAAGATTTTTGTTGGTGCAGCTTAAAAGCTGTCTGATAACTCAATATACATCTCTCTGCAATTTTGTAGAAAACTTTAAATTGAAGTAAAACTGTTAATATTATAAATTCAAAATGAATTGGAAATACGTCTCCAATTCGTTAAATCACAAAGATGCATTTTAAGTTGAATTTGTTTTAATTTTCTCGGATTCGTTCACTGTTTAAACAGATTTGGGCCTAACTGTGTACTGAACAGTACCGTACAAGGAGTCTCAATTAGGACTGCCACACGTCCCTTAAAACACAGAATCCTCCCGTATTTGCTCAAGAAATGTCATTTCGCTTTGAATTACAGGACAAAATATTGATTTTGAACCGATTCTGAACACATGAACTCCTGATCAAAAAGTATCCTGTCCGGTTTTCCGTGTTGATAATTGGAAAAAACACTCGATTCAGCCCATCAGAAGTAGAGAAGGGCGGGACGTTGGCTACCTGTCCGTCGCAGCAGCTGGATTGTCAGGATAAAAATTTAAGTAGATCCAAAGATACAGAAAGTTGCAGGAAATATCTAAATCGTGGATAGTTAAAGATGACAAATCAGCAATTCTCACAATGTTTGAGTAGCCATGAGCACTTTACCTCTAAATATTCCACATGCGTAATCAATCTTTTTTGTTAATATTACATAATCTGAAAAAATATTTTACATTTCAACATAACATACAATATATGTTGTTGGTTAAAATGTTGACGTTGCGTTTCAGGATTACATTAAATTGAATTTCATTGATAATTAATTAATAATTTATTAAGTTGTATTCTTTGTGTTTAGCATTTAAATTTCAATATCTGATAATTGTTTGTCATTTAACATATGTAATAAAAAGTTGTAAGGTCGCCCATCAAGTAATTGGAAGAAGAAAATAAATGTAACATAAAGAAGGTGTTTCTGGGAGACGTACCTTAATCCTTGAACCAAAAAGTGTAATGCAACCGTAAAGGAGCAACATTACAGCTAAATAATGTTAGCTTCAGGTGTTCCATAAAAAACCACATCATGTGATTAAGAAGTAAAATGATATTTATTGGAAAAAAAAATCAACAGACCTAAAAGTTTGTAAAACTCCATACGTTCTCACCTGCTCCTGGTGATCAAAGAATGTGTTCACACACGATCGACTGGCGGTTTCCCACACCTTTATGCTCTTATCAGAAGAACTAAAAAAAGACAAACGCAACAACTCATAAAATACACAATAAAAAACAATTCATACGTTCCCCGCTTTATCAGCTCTTACCTAGACACAAAATGTGTATCATCGGGTGAAAAAGCCACGCTCAGCACCCAGGATCCATGTCCGCTCAGCGTCCCCGCCAGGTTAGCATGCTGTCTGCAAACACACGGAGAAGAGTCAAACATGTTTGAGGTGAAACACGCACCAGAATCTGCATGAACCAACACTTACACATCATAAATCTTAATGTAGCCATCGTCTGATGCTGTAACCAGCAGCTGAGAGTCTGGAGAAAACGTCAGTGATCTGATGGGCATGGCATGGCCTGTATTTTGAAATATATAAAGATGTTACATGATAGGAAGGGAATCACACTGGATGATTAAAGGCAAAAAAAATCACAATTCTCATCAGCAGTCAGACATCCGACATAAGCATCTGCAATAGTCCTTTGCTGAGCATACTCCATACTGCTCTCCTTACACATTTCCTGTCTATTTTCTACGCCACTAGGAGTATGTATGCATGTATATATGTACGCATATATAATAATAATAATAATAATAATGCCTTCAATTTATATAGCGCTTTTCAAGACACTCAAAGACACTTTACAATTATAAGACCATTATTCATTCACTCCACGTTCACTCTCTAGTGGTGATAAGCTACCATGGTAGCCCTCAGCTGCCCTGGGGCAGTCTGACAGGACGTGGCTGCCATTCTGCGCCTACGGCCTCCTGACCACCACCAAACACACCCCACCAGTCACACACATCCACCAAACACACCCCACCAGTCACACACATCCACCAAACACACCCCACCAGTCACACACATCCATACAGGGCAATGTGGGTGAAGTGGCTTGCCCAGGGCCACAACGGCAGAATGGCCCTAGCGGGATCGAACCACCAACCTTCCAGTTACAGAACAACCAACTCCACCACTGCGCCATCTTTCCACCCATATATATATATATATATATATATATATATATATATATATATATATATATATATATATATATATATATATATATATATATATATATATATATATACTGCTATAATAACTGGCCTAATAATCATTGAAAAACGTGTATACAATTTTTAAACACTGAAGCAGGAGTGCACTATTATTTCTGCTCAAGTGGCAAATTACGTTAAATGGTCCAGCCCATATGAGCTGTACCCCTTTAGCTATGAACACATTTTAAGTGAAGTAAAAAGTGAAAGTGACCAGTTATGGAGTGACCCATACATGGAATTTGTGTTCTGCTTGTAACCCATCCCAGTGTACACACACAGCAGTGAACAAACACACAGTGAACACACACCCGGAGCAGTGGTTAGCCATAGCTGCGGCGCCCGGGGAGCAGTCGGGAAACAGCTGTGTTTGTTGAAGATGGAGAGCAAGTGTTTCATCACTCACTTCACCTTTAAATTTGGGGATCGAACCAGCAATCTTTCGATCACAAGTCGATCTCTTTATCCAATGCAAACTTTTTTAAGTGACTTATTATTTGATCCTCTTTCAAGTCTAAAAATTGTCATACATTTTATTTTAAAACGTGTTTAATGTTACTTTAGCTTTTTCCTCAAAAAAAAAACTACGAGACATCAGGACAGATGTTCTGGTATACCAGAAGAAACTTTCACCTTCCAGCGTATGCAGCAGTTTCCCGGTCGCAATATCAAAGATATTAATGATGCCGTCTATTGCGCCGCTGGCCAGGTACTTCCCATCAGGACTCTACAGAGACACAGAAAGAGAAAGAAGATCTAGAAGCACTCCCAAAAATTTAGGAGCACCGGAAAACATTGAATTCAACTTATTCATCTATTGCTTATGAAGCTAAAATATTAAAGAAAAGAAATATATTGACACTTTTTTTCAGTGTTTGCCTATAGTCAAGAAAACGTTAATTAAAACAGCTTGTGATTTTACAAGTTATACATTAATTTTCAATAAAATAAACTTTCATGCAACTATTTTAAAGGTGCATATGTTTAAACTAATCACAAATTCTCTTATGGTAGTTTTGAAAACTAAACTCAATAGTTTATTATTAAGTGTTTTAAATATTCTTCAGGGTTTTGTAACCGGTATGTCACTGAATAAATTGGTCGATTGTAAAATAACTTTATTACCATGTATTTCTGGGCGATATGGCCAAAACAAAAATAGTTTGTGGTCATTTTAGTCATGTTTGTAAAAAAAGTAACATTTTTAAGTTTGTTATATTTTGTTCTCTAGTGAAAACCAGATAGTTAATTATAGCTTTGAGCTAGCTTGCATTGTAGAGAAAAGACTAAACCTTAGTTTAGTTCAAATGTTAAATAGTAACATTCCTTTAATTAGAGCTTAATATATTTGGTATCAACGCTGAAATGCTTTATAAACATATTTTGACCAGCTTACTAAGTTTACTAAGTAAACTTTTATTTTGGTTAACAATTCATTTAAACTTTGACATTTCTGTTTTACTTTTACGTGTTTTCACAGATTTGTGAAAAAATGTGTATTAAAAAGTGCTACACAAATACATTGTCAGGTTTTGAAGTGTTTTTGTGATCTTACGTAGGCAATGCTCAAAATGAATTTGCCTCTAGTGTCCAGTGAATGCTCCTTTTTTCCACTCTCCACGCCGAAGATGTTGACCTTCCCAAGATGGCTGCCAGTGGCGATGTATTTCGAGTCGGGAGAAAAAGCCACTGTCCAGGCATCCACTGCAGGTGATACAGATCATACATTATTCACACTCAAAGCTACATATTTTTACAATTTGTTTTACAAATCAAAGAGATTTTAAAGATATTTTATAACAGAGACACAGAAGTACACCAGCCATTGTGTTTAGTTTCTTTAGGGTGTTTGAGAAAAGTTTATAAAGTTCAATTTCGAATATGTAAAGGTCTATGCTTGTAATTTTTGGATTATTTCCAAATATGAATTAAGCAAAAACAGAATTAACCTAATTCGCCACAAAACTGTTTGCAGTCTTTATGACCTGACAATAAAGAGTTAAATTCTTGTAACAATCTGCTACATGGTTAGCTTGTAGGCATTTTAGCCAAATTATGAAAACAATTATTTATGATGGTGAAATTGAGTCAGATAATTTAATGAATCATTTCATCGTTTTATGAAGGAGTGTTTTTGGTGTTGGCTGTTTGCAAGCGCTCACTAGACCGTCTCCTCTCAGCTGCTTCAGTTCAAACTACCTCTCAGTTCATTGACAGCAATACATTTCAGCGATCGACAAAGGATTGTTTGGGCTAAAACAGCAAAATTAATGTTAAACTTCTGAGTAATAAAGTCAGAATTCTGAGAAAAAAAGTCAGAATCCTGAGATTAAATTGAGAATTCTGAGATTAAAGTCAGAATTCTGAGTGGAAAAGTCTGAATTCTGAGAAAAAAAAGTTCAGAATTTTTTTAAAAAGACCTTCAATTTTATTTTCAATGTGGCCCTAATATTCCTCCATAAAAATTTCATTGGTCTTATGTCATTTTTAAAATGTTTTCCTGTAGATTCACTTTTTTAAGCAAACAATCTTGAGTAAAAATGTGCAAGAGCTAAATATTATAAATATTCCGTTTTTGCTAAATAACACAGATAGGCGTTGGAACTCTAGTCAGTAGGTTCTGTAGCTGAGGGACTCTATTTAATGATGCACAGCTGCACTCAACTGGCCTTGTGGAATTGAATCCCATGTTCATGCATAACAAAGATAGAAAACACATGTAAAAGTTTGAATTGTGGTAATTAAGATGCTATAAGAATAATACATGACTTAAGTATTGAATTTTTATCATCACACATGTCAAATGTGATAAACATCTGGAATAAATTCAAACATTTTGTTGTAGAATCCACAAATCAGCAGAATAGACCTCGAAAAACCCCAATCAATCTTTAATCTAACAAAAAATAGAGCCTGACCTGGTCCTGCATCCATGGATTTGATCTGCTTGCCTGTCTCCAGGTCCCACAGACGAATATGAGCATCGAGTGAGCTGGACGCAGCAATGGCTCCATTCTGACTGATGTCCACTGACACAATGCCCAGCTGATGCCCCTCCAGATTCCACTGCAACTCCAGCTTCTCATCCGACCTGCATCATCCGCATCATTTCCCAATTAACACTAGATCTGCTTACCCATGTCATCAATTAGCTTGCAACGTAGTGCTTTAGTCATTCAGTCTCAACTAGTGCTTAAAAACACAATCCAGAATAACTTAAGTTTACCATTTCCAGACTTTCACTAGATCATCCAGAGAGCCTGTGATGATGGTTTCTGAGCCGTCCTTCTCACTCCGACCCCAGGCCGCTGTCCAGATAGCATCTTCATGAGCTGAAAATACCCCAAAGAACAGAAATTATTCACAAACAAGTTCAAAACGTACACAGAATATGATTTATGACACAAACATGTAAGGGCTCACCATGCTCCTGCTTGAACAGTATACTATACTGTAAAACAGAATAAACCACGTGTTACAATTCAAGACCTTTAACGTTAGTTTAGTTATTGGTACAATATTGAAAAGTTGGGTTACGTGTTTAAAAGTAACTAAATAAAACTTGCTGAAGCACACTTACTTGCGTGCTCATAGTCGTCGGTTCAAAACCTGTTTGGGTTGCGAAAAGCTCTTTAAATTGTGTGTGCGTGTGCTGTTAATGTCTGTTATTCTGAAGTTATTAACCCAAAAACAAACGAACACAATTATTAGCCGAATTTAGCTTTTGTTCAAAACGTGCATTGGGCGTCCTCACCGAGTCCTGCAGATGCTGCAAATCGTCCGCGATCAATACAGACGCCACCTAAAGTGTGTTATATGTATTAAATTAAGAATATAAAAGTTTTGTTGACAATAATAAACACACGGACAGTTTCTGACTAGACGGCAGCCATGACACTTTCGCGCAAAGCACCATGGGAACGAACGCATGACCCGCGCCCCCATTTGAGAAAACTAAACTAAAACTATCAAAGCTGTAATTTTTCTTGGAAAAAAATATTTGACATTTTTCAAAATGATCAAAAAAATATTTAAAAGGAAACCATCTCCATAAATATTCAGATAGCTGTAAAATAACCCACATAATTAAACAATCGTTTTATTTATTAATTTCACACACTTTTACACTAATTTAGTACATTTTGCCAAATAATCACCAAATTTTTGACAACAGATAATTATTACATAAAATCAAAATTACACATCATATATATTTTTACTAACAATATATTAATATGTTAATTATATCCCAAAATATATTCTACTGTTGTTTCAAGTACCAAAATAAGCGAAATATTTCTAATAAATAAAATTATGGGGGGTTACAAAACTATACAATAATTTACAATAACATTTTACAACCTGTAATTAATACAAATAATACTATTTTATGTCAAATAAGTGATTGTTTAAATATTTTCAATTATATGGTATGATCATTTTAATATATTTTAATAAAACTGTCTCATTCATTTACTCATTTTAAGAACTGTCTATTTCATGGTAAGACCAGTTTCGAATAAATCAAACAGATATTTTTCACCAAAAGCACCTCCACTGTCCTGCTACACTTTTTTTCATCGTATTAAATCAGCAACCGTACATAAACTCTGGTCTGAAACTCTCTGTCAGAGGAGACTTCTTCTTTGCATCGCACATGTAGAATCAAGCCCAATCAAAGACGTGAGAGTCAGAGAAAGTGTGCTTTTGTGGGATTTCAGCTCTTTTAAGTCTTGAGCTGCGAGTTTTACACTGATGCCCTTTGAGGTGAAGCGTGTCCCTCAGAGGAATCCAACATCGACTGACCTAGATCTGAGAGCAAGTGCATGCTGAGAATCAGAGGAAAGTCTTCTGCTCTACACTTAAATGAATGAAAAACAGTTTTGTAACTTATTTCATATGTAAACCCAAATGGATCTTCCATATGTTTAGAAACACATCCAAACCAAGGATTCATGTAGAATTGTGATTTATTTCTAAAATCTCTCAATGTAGTTGTCAGATGATTCATGTAAATTAATTATCATATCCATATTTAAGAAAACATAATTAACATACAGCAACTCAAAATTCCTCAACAATCTTTATTCAATTATGTCTTGTAGAATGCTCTGCAATCAAAATCATGTACTATTCTGATATTTCAGTGCTAAACAAAATTCAAGTTTAATATGAATGTCTCCATTATTTTAAAATATTTAGTACAATAGTAGTCTTATGTTATGGGAATTCATAAACATGAAATATGCTGTATTTAAAAAGCTGCTTATACGTGAACAGGGCCATGCCATTTATCCAGAACCAAAAAAGGCAGCCAATCAGCAGGAGCTTTCGAAATTAGGACAATGCACTATTGGTCTAGACTATAGAGTAAAAGTCCCCAACTTTGGTTCTGGAGGGTTACTGCGCTGCTCAAGTTGATTGAATCATCAAGAAACACCTATAGCACTAAATAGCTTGTCTTAAGCTAGAGTAGTACGCATACTAGAACAGGAGTCCAACTAAAATGCGGAAGGCAGCAGCCCTCCAGGACTGAAGATTGTGACGCCTGCTCTAGAGGAATCTTTGTTTGTAGGATTTCACACATCAACGCTGGCTTACAGAAATTACACAATGCACTTATGTTTGGCTGTAGTATGCAGCCTTATATAAGGTCAAAGCTAACACATTTTCAGAGATTTTAAGTACTGTAAAATAAAAACAACTAAATAAAAACTTAATTTTTAATAAGTAACAACACAATATCAAGGAACATTTGTGGGTCTGACTGGTTTAGATAATTCTTTTGGAGGATTGCAGCAGAAACATAACATATTAGCAGTTATGAGAGTCCAAGACCATCAAACTTTTGCAATGCAAAACATTTTACCCAAAATAAAATGTGTACTATTATGTATTTAAAAAGTTTTAATCTGTCTTCCGTTTGGACTTTGATCCATTTGGAACAGTACGTACTTGTACTTATTTTATAATCACTTTTAATTATTTCTAGCCCATCTTTGATCAAAATCAAAAACACACTCCAGAAAATGGACCATTTAGCTCTAATTGGCTCTTAACTTGACCATGTTTTCGTGACGTATATTTTTCTCAGTTGAGTCTTTCCCAGTTTACTTCCCATTGCAAAAGAGCTCACGATTTTCCCTCTTTCTCAGAACGAAGATGCATTGTAGTGAAAAAAAACCTTTTAACATGCCCTCTGGAACGCAGCTAGCATTGAAGAGGTTGTGGAGTTCATTTGTGTCTATCTTGGAGGAAGAAAAGCTCAGCGTGTGGCGTCAGCACAGGCTCTCGAAGCTCCTCAGACTGCCTGCTAAAAAATGACTGCCGCTGCTTTCTCATGGCTTCATGTGCTGAATTAAACGTCCGCAGAGGGAGAAATGAGCAAGGAACATTTGTCTGTAGGAACTCAAGCACTTTTGAGAGTATGAAAACAGTACAAGCTTGATAAAGCACAAAGCTTGGGTCCAAACCTAATTAAGACCTTGTACAGAAAGCATTTTGTCATCATGAAAGACTGTAGTGGAGTAACATAATGAGATGCACCATGGCGTCCAAGACATTGTCTAATACTGGTCCTCTGAAAGATTCTTTCTCTGGGGAAGTCTGACACTTTACTGGAAGACTCCATTTTGATTCAAGCATGATTACAATGTACACAATTTTTTCCCATGGATTTATGCAGATACAAAAAATATGTTGCCTCCTTCATGCCAGGTCATCAAATGGCGATGTGTCTTGATAAGGACCGCACCTGAGATAAATATATACATTTTTTGACTGCAAATATACTCATATATTTGCAAATAGAATATACAGCCTAAAAAGTATGAAAGTGGGAAAAATATGAACGAAGTTAATTCTTTTTCTCTCAGGTTCTGAACAATCTGTTCGTTGATCGATCTTAAAGTTCAAACAACCTTTATGCTGGGAAGATGACCCAGCGAGGCTCTCTGTGACCTCACATAAGGAATTCCTATTTACCCTATCAAAGTCTTACTAGGAGTTGGCTAAAAAAGTGCTACATAAAAACATATTGATAGATTTTTGCATTACAGGTTTAAAAATGGACATAAAACAGAAAAGAAGAAGGTGAAACTTAAATTTCCTACTTTCATTTATTTCTTCTTAAGTTTATGCTTTCTCTCAAAATATAAAAAGAAAACAGATGATCTCTCAAAAGTGCAAAAATGAAAAAGAATGTCAAGACAAAATGAAAAAATGTAAAAGAAAAAGTTGCTTTGAAAGCAACTGCTAAAAAAGAGCTATATAAAAACATATTGATTGATTGATTTTTGCATAACAAGTTCAAAAATGGACATAAAACACCAACAGAATAGAAGAGGAAGATAAAGAATATAAAGACAAAGGCAACAACAAAGATAAAGATGAAGATGAAGACGATAAAGCCAATGATGAAGATGAACACAAAGAAGCCAAAGAAAACAAGGAAGAAAAAGCGCATGAAGATGACAGAAAAGATGAAAAAGATGAAGACAAAGAAAAAGATGAAGAACAATACAAACATGAATAAGAAGGGGAAGAAGACGAACAAGATTCTTATTAAGAAGATGAACAAAAAGAAGAGGAAGAAGAATACAAGGGCAATAAAGATGAGAATAAAGAAGACAATAAAGATGAGGATAAAGAAGACTATGAAGAAGATGGAGAAGAAAATAGAGAGGAAGTAAAAGACAAAGAAAAGTAAGTAGAAAAAGAAGAAGTAATAGTAGGCAGAAAAAGAAGAAGATGAAGACAACAAAGAATATGGTGAAATAATCTGAGAACATGAAGAAGACTAAGAACACGAATAAGGCAAAGACAAAGCAGATGACAACAACAACGATAAAGAAGATGAAGTGGAAAAGATACAATAGATGAAGAAGATAAAGACAAGAAAGAAGATAAATCAACAAATCAGACAGAAAGAAAACAAATCAACACTGTGGTTAAAAACTGTTTTTATCAACTTCGGATCATATCAAGACTTAACCCTGTGGTACCTTTTGTAGACCTTGAAAAGTCTAGAGGAGACAGAGCTTTTTCTATGATTGCCACTAGGATCTGGAGTGATCTGCCTCCAGATATCCATCTATCAGCCAATATTGTGTTTTTAAAATTATGTTAAATACTTATTTATTCTCTAAGGCTTTTTAAACTTGCTATGGGTTTTAAATATTTTATTATTATTTTTATTGTTGTCATTTTAACGATTGTTTTGCTGACTGTACAGAACTCTGGATAGTTCCCCTGTTTAAATATGCTTTAAAACATTTTTTTACTCTACTTACTAAGACGAAGGAGAAAAAAAGTACACACATTGAGATTTGGAGTTGTCTGCGTAAAAGCAAAGCATGTAGTGCTCAGCCTATAACAGCTTGAGATTATTAATAACCCAGAGATGAGCGAACACGAAGGAACAGAGAAAAAAAAGAAATTTCATAGCGTGACATCACAGGTATGTAGAACGGGAACACAAGACATTACTAATAAGAAAAACAAAAAACAAAAAAAAAAAACAAAACCCTTTGAAAAAGCAACAAAGATGGTCTTCGAACAAAGCTATTGGTCAAGCAAAAGTCTTTATAAAATCAACGGCATCCATAAACAACTTCCCCCTTAGCAGTCAACGTCAATAGGACGTCCATTTTACTAGTTCTTAACCAAAAGACGACATATAGACTTGACATGGATGCCTATTTATGGTTACTAGGGTTACCATGGTTACTATGGCTTTGCTGAAAAAAAATCTGATACAGATATAATATACATTTTAGAGCAGTTTAAATGAGTAAATATATTCCATCAACAAACTTATTTGAAAGACCAATACATATTACCAAACGAACAAGGGATAAATGAATAAAATGAAAATATGAACTAGAGTCCTTAAACAATATTAAAAGCATTTAAATCCCTATTTAATCTAAACAGAACACAATAAATAGGTACATGATGTTACATGGCCAGTAGTCCAGCCAATCAATGTGTGTTTTTCAATACAGCAGCTTCCCATTAAGGCTGCTGTGGTACCATGTGACAATACAACACAAACAAACTCATTGACATACTGATCACTCATTTTTAACTTGCACTTGCAGACCCTTGATATGTGTAATAACAAAAATGGCAACGGATTGAATGAATAAATGTATAAATTTATCAATCAATCAGCCAATCAAACACATTTTTACCCATATTAACCAATAAGGAATTATAATTAAATATTTTGAAATCAATGTCCTGATTTCTCCATAAAACACAACTCTATTTCTAAATATAGACGTGTTATATTTACCAATGTTTCTCTTCCCTTCTGCATGAGTGTGTGTTACGGATCACTGCACACATTAGGACACTAATACAGTTAGGCATCCCAGACGAAACAGCACACAGGAGGGGAAAAGAGGGGTCAGACACGGTATTTTTATCCTAATGTCTCCAATGGTCCATGCAAAACTACTGTGACGATTGATTCAATAATATTTTTGATAAAACAGGACAGGACAGGTGACATGTGGATCACAGTGATGCGTGCCTGTTTCATTTCAAAACTACATTGCTTAAAAAACATTTTTCCAAATAAGAATTATAAAAACCTAAGTTCACATTTGAACACAGACACAAGTCGAGTGATCACACGCCCTACATGTCTTTTCCTCAGCAAAGTTGAGTAAAATCAATAATGCTTTTATCTCTCTTGCTAAGTGAGTGTGTGTAATGGCTCACTGCCCTTTAGAACGGTTAAAGAGCTATGCATCTATCTCTGAAGAAACCCCAGATACTCCAGAACGTTGGGGTTTCATCCACGACACAAGGCTGAATTTTCACCCATAAATCCCACATTCCACAAAATGAACTAAAGCGATGATTACTAAATCAGCAAAGACACACATCTGGATTATCACAGACTATTGCAGTCTGTCACTGATGTTAATCAGAGTGGTCAGTTTCAGAAAATCAGAATGTCAAGAATACATTCTCTTTCAGTCCTTAAGCAATTAGACAAATATTAGTATCTTCCGCATGGGTGTTGCTAGTTGTAAACAGAACATGAGAAAATATATATCAAATATTTCCAAAAGAAAAAATATAAAACAAGCCTAAGCACAATTCTACTGGCCAGCTAAACTGGTTTTTGAGAAATTCCACTGTTTCTACATGGATGTGCGACAGACAGACAGCATGTTTTAAAAATACAAAACCCCAAAAATAAATAATCCAAACAGTAACAAGGTTTTCTCTACTACATCACTACTCATGTCACGTGATGCGATACCGCAGGTCAGAGTAAAAGCTCAACATTTCATCAAAGTAACATCCGAAATTTGGTCACAAATCCCTAAACCCTGAACCCCTGATCCCTATCAGTTCTGTGTCATTGTGTGCCAACCCAATTTTTTTTCAGTGTGACCACTTCATAATGGTTTAAACACCATGGGAAATAAAGCAAAAACAGAGCCAAAAACACAAGAACCAAAATATACCTAAAGTAAAACAAAAATAAATCTAGACAAAACAGACAGAGAATTTAGGAGCAATCATTGATAACAGGTGGGGCAGATGAACAAACAGCCAGGTAACAATAAGGACTTGCTTAAGGAACTAAACAAGAGAGCGCATAGCACATGGAAACAGAACAAAAACATGTGCTTAACTAAACATTAGTACATCAGTGCTGAAAACAGCATCCACACAAATCAAGATTACTTTTACTTGGCTCATAAAAAACCTCAGAAACCAAACCCAACAATAAAGTGCAGGTTGGTGCTGAAAGCACTCAAAAAACAAGACTTTAAAAGCCCCCCATAAAAGAACTGGAAGAGATGCATTGTTCTTAACTCTATCACAAGGAAGCACCGCTTCTTCCCATGGACCACCTACTCTACGTTTAGCAAAAGAGGACATGGTGTTGCCTGAAGATCAGGGTTCTGACACACAATTATTAATAAACAGGGCTAGAGGTGACAGAATCCTGACAGTTTCTTTTTTTTCTGCTTGAGTGTCTTTCATGCATCACTTCACACATTACAACAATATTATTGTAGTTGATGAGATACTTTATCAGCCACAATTTTGGTCTGATTCAAAATAAATAAAAAAACAATTATTTAATTTCGAACAGAACTTGTCACAAACCCACTATTGCCTCCTGCTCACCTGCTCAAATTAGACTTATTATCACTTGCACCTCTGACACATCCACTCTTTGCAATATTAAAGACACTCCCATGCTCTCAATTCACGCCCACAAATAATTTTATACAGTTGCGTTCTTGAATTATTGCCTCCTCAATCTTATCTACGTCACACCAACACTGCAGTACTACAAAATAAAATCTTGCTTTAAAAAAACATTTCAGTAAGCTCATGCTCTCACGTCTCCAATCAGGGTGATGTTGTTGCATCACGTGATGCTGCATTGGAGGTCAAAGTTGAATCCAGCTTAAATTTCATCGGAGCGGAATACAAATTGCACTGCATAGACTCCAGTCGTATGCGATCCTATTCATGTGAATAGATTATTTTCATAGATGGAAACTTTTCCTCTGTTGTAAACACTTACTCTAGGACTACCCCCAGGACTGATGTTTTCCCATACCGGTCAAGAGATAAAGTCTCTTGTTTGCTGGACTTCTCTAGAACAACTAAAAATAGGCTTCCAGAAGACATTTAAAGCATATGCATGAGCCCACTCAGCTGGCTCATCCTTATATGAAGCAAAACCTCTACCTTACTCACCGCATCCCTCCTTAAGGAGGCACCCTGCCAGTGAACAAATAAACTTCATTAAAGCAGTGTGCAATTATAAAACAAAGCTTTCTAAGAACAACTTCAAAAAGAGGTTTCTAGAAGGATTTCAGAACATATCCATGAGCCTACTCAGCTGGCTCCTCTTGATATGGAGAAAAAGGGGTTCCACCTACTCACTGCATCCCTCCTCCACTGAACTAAGAAACCTCTTTATAGCAGTGGGCAGCAGAGATCCTGTTCTCTCCATCATAACACGAGACATAGGTGAGAATATGAACAGAGACACGGGAACGTTGCCTTTCACCTCAGTTCTTTACCTCATCTTAGATGCGTGAGTCTGTTTGCAAATTGCTCCACATGTCACATGCGGACCCAAAAGATGTGTTAAAATCTTGAATGATTCTCTCACCTTCTGCTTGAGTGTGTGTTACGGATCCCTGGACACATTAAAAATAGGAATACAGTGAAAAATCTCAAACCCCCCAATTCCTGTTTTTTTACTGGGTTCAGTTTGGGACACATGGCTGTTTTCTAATCTTAATGATCCAAATACTCTTAGGAACATGGTAATGTGGCTGATGCTGAAACAGGTTGTTTGATGCAGCAATCTGAATATGAGACAACAATCTTGCCAGTGGGTGAGAGAGAGTGAGGGGGAGAGGGAGGGAGAGAGAGAGACAGTTGAGGCAAGAGGGGAGGGACAGGGTTAGTGAGAACATAAGACAGGAAGGCAACAGACAATCACAACGAGGAGAAAAGCAGAACAAGTGTGGTGCAGGACCAGAGGAAGAGATAAGGACAGAGCAGGACAATCCGAAGCTCAGAAATGTCTCCAAACTTCGCTGGCACCTGGAAAATGAAGAGCAGTGAGAATTTCGACGAACTTCTGAAAGCTCTTGGTAATATTTCCTTTCATCCTTTTAGCTACGCATCATCCCCAAGCTCCTCAGAGAGCCTCAGATTTTATTTTATCGTCCCCTTGGAAATATAAGGTGTTGCATTTCATGTAGCATGTTTATTGTGTTAATAAAAAGTCAAAACATGTAGATAACTTATCAAAACACATCACATAATGTGCAAAAGATGTTGAAGAATTCAAATTTAACCAAAATGTCAGATAGAACCTTCGAATTCCAAGGGAATGATATGTTGCTGACAGAACTGATTAATTGCATTGATCTCATTGGGCGATAATACTAAAGTGGGTCGTTAAGTTATACGAGGGCTCAGTGCGTAGTGGAGAAACCTTTGGGATTTGTTTAAATATAAGGTCTCAGTGGATTCAGAGGCTGTCGAGAGCAACTCTGAGGATATGCTGGAATATTTTATGTGTGCATGTGAGGTCCCTTGCTCTCTAACGGATTATGATGGCTTAGCATGCGCTATGCTCGAGAAAGATGACAAATTTTTACCAATGCTCGATTTTCAAAGCTGATGAGTTTATTCTAATTTTCTGTTCGGTTGAATTTCAGTCATTCTTTTTCATCTGCTGTGTTTAGTAAATGGGCATTTTTTACATTAAAGTCATGAATTTATCCTTAAAAGTATCCCATATTTTCTTTAAAAGATTTGCACAATCAATGTTTTCAATTTTTGTAAATCAAGTTTAAATATTTACTTCAAAAACATAATGGTATCCCTTATTTTTAATAGTAAAAAAATAATTAATGTATATTTTAAACAAAATTATTCCTTTTTTGTATGTATCTTTGAGATTCACAAGCAACCCTTCTGGATTTGGTATGCAAGATTTCCGGTATCTTCTTCGTATCTTGGACATTATAACTGAAGCTTGCTCAGAATAACTTTCACTCCTAGTAAAACTGAGTGTATATATATATATATATATATATATATGTCAATAAAAAAATAATATAATTCATACAGTTCTTTAGGGAAAAATCTTTCATTACTATACGTACATTTCAACCACACATACATTTACACTTTAGCAGGATAGTATAGTCTTCCAATCCAAGGAGGAAACATTCAAATAGTTTCTTAAAATTCTCCAAGTTTATCTTCAAGTTTTTTCTAATGTCTGACAAATAAAACACAAATTTCTTAAGGTTCTATAAATAAAAAAATCCAACATACATCTGAAGAAGTGACTTCAATACGATAAGATTATATATTATTATATATTATGCTTTTAAAGGATGCTTTTATCTGAACCAATTAAAATTAAAGGGGAAACAGTAAATGATGTGAACAGGAACAGTTTGTCTCGGGTTGTTCCCAAATATGAAGATGCAGCTTGACATCAGGATAGGAATTATTCTCTTTTTTTTTTTATTGTTTTCTAATATGAAACTTAAAATCAACGTTGTTTAAGGATGTGTAGGTAAGCTAGGGTGAGTTACCTCCAGATAAGCTCACAAAATCACACTGATAAATGTTGTAATATGACAGTTTAAAACATATTAGGCTATAATATCTTTACTAAGTTTACAAAGCACCACTCACCCTTCAGACAGACTGAGACAGTAGGAATGTCTTTAAGCTTCTTGAGAGTAAATTGTCTCCTGATGCTGTAAAAAATTACTCGGAACTCAAATACTCTGAACTACTTTTTACTTTTACGTGAATAGCTTTCTAGACAGGTGCTTGAACTTGTACTTGAGTGCATTTTCACTAAAGTAGCAATACTTTCAAACTGCTGATGGGGTTAAGTAAATGATTTAATTCGCCAAGGACTGTGGATGAGAAAATGTTCATAAAACATTAAGCTATTTTAGTGTTTGTTATAAACAGTTTGTCGTTTCATATTCACAAACAAAAATAATAGTTAAAAAAAAAAAAAAAAAAAAAACATCTTATAAACGTGTAATACTTTTTACACATTCTTATAATATTTTTTTTGATAATATCCATGGCTACCGAGATGGGGCAGTAAAGATTTTGACAATAAATAGGTAGGAAAGAGAGCGGTGATTCAAACCTGGGTCAACTGATGCTCAGCTGCGCCTTACATGTCCTACTCACTGACTACATTACTGTCAGAGCCGGGGCTCGAACTCGGGTCTGGTGGATGGTAGGCGAATGCTTAACCACTAGCCCACAGGTGTGAGTGGATCCAAAATGAGGCAACCAACAAAAATTCTCTCTAGTTAAGTGGAGGATTTATTTGGTCTCCAAAAACACAGCTCCAAAACAAAAATGTAAACCAGGTACTACTAAAAATCACTCCAAGGGAGAAAAAACGAAATGCCAGAATTTACAAACAGAATACTCACAAACAGCAGGCTTCTCACATTAATCACCAAGCAAAGAACAGAACAAAAAGAGCTACTTAAATACACAGTGCTAACTGAGGGACAGGTGATTCCAATTAAACAAATTAAATGACAGACAGAAAGAAAACACAACAGTTTGGCGACATCAGGTGGCAATACTTGAAATAACAGATTTGTGACAGGACCCCCCCTTCTAGGAACGGCTCCTGACGTTCCCTCCAGGACGATCAGGCTTTTCAGTATGAAAGTCTCTAATCAGATTACGGTCAAGAATGTCCTTGGAAGGAACCCAAGACCGCTCCTCGGGACCATATCCCTCCCAGTCCACCAGATACTGAAGGGAGCGACGAACTCTACGGGAATCCAGTATCCGACGGACTGTATAGGCTGGTTGACCTCCAATAATGCGAGGTGGTGGGGGGGGGTTTTCTGTCGACACAAAGGGAGAAGAAAAAACAGGCTTTAATAAAGACACATGGAAGGTTGGGTTAATCTTAAGAGATCTAGGTAAGTATAACCGGTAAGACACTGGATTAACTTTCCTTGCAATCCTGAAGGGCCCGATGAACCGCTGGGACAGCTTGCGGGACTCCACCCGTAAGGGGAGGTTCTTGGTGGATAACCAGACTCTTTGACCCGGACGCAGGTTAGGAGCAGCTCTTCTCTTACGATTAGCGTGGCGTTGATATAGTTGAGAAGTCTTGAGTAACTTAATTCTAGCTTGCCTCCATGTTCGCTGACAGCGTTTAACAAAATGCTTAGCAGAAGGAACTGCTACCTCAACCTCTTGCTCAGGGAACAATGGAGGTGAATACCCAAACTGACACTCAAAAGGTGATAATCCTGTGGCAGAGGAACGGAGGTTGTTGTGAGCATACTCGGCCCAGATGATAAAAGATGCCCAAGTGGACGGGTTGTTGGCAATCATGCATCTCAATGTGGTTTCCAAATCCTGATTTAATCTTTCTGTCTGTCCATTAGACTCAGGATGGAATCCCGAAGATAGGCTAGCTGAAGCCCCGATCAGCTTGCAGAATGCTCTCCAAAAACGAGAAGAGAACTGAGGACCCCGATCTGATACAATGTCCCGGGGAATTCCAAATACTCTGAACACGTGGTTGATGATTAGTTCGGCGGTCTCCTTTGCTGAGGGAAGCTTGGGAAGGGGGTATAAACCTGCCAGCCTTGGAAAATCTATCCACCACCACCATGACTACTGTATTTCCTTGGGAAGGGGGAAGACCAGATATAAAGTCAATGGCTATGTGGGACCAGGGTCTGTGAGGGATGGACAAGGGTAATAGCCAGCCCTGTGGAGACTGATGGGGACTTTTAGCTTGGTTACAGGTAGGACACGCCAGAACAAATTGTCTAACATCCTTATTAATCGAAGGCCACCAGAATCGTCGCTGAATAAACTCAATGGTCCGGACCACTCCAGGATGACAGGAGAAGCGATCGGAATGACCCCATTGGAGGACTTGAGAACGCACAGCCGTGGGAACGAAGAGGCGATTCGCCGGACCCCCACCTGGATCGGGTTCATGAACCAGAGCCGACCTGACCTCGTCCTCCAATCTCCACCTAATTGGAGCAACGATCCTGGAGCTAGGCATGATAGTCTCATCAGGGATGGCTGGCTGAGTCTCCACATGAGCCCGGGATAGGGCATCAGGTTTGAGGTTCTTGGATCCAGGTCTATAAGTTAAGGTGAACTGGAATCGGCTGAAAAACAAAGACCACCTAGCCTGGCGGGGATTAAGGCGCTTGGCTTGCTGGATATACTCAAGGTTCTTATGATCTGTCAGCACTTGGAAGGGGTGCTGAGTTCCCTCCAACCAGTGGCGCCACTCCTCGAGAGCGAGCTTCACTGCCAACAATTCTCGATCCCCTACGTGGTAGTTCCTCTCCGTGGGCGTAAGGCGATGAGAAAAGAAGGCACATGGTCGTACCTTGCCATCCTCCCCCCTCTGGGAGAGCACTGCCCCTACTCCGACATCCGAGGCATCCACCTCCACTATAAATGGCTTTTCGGGATCAGGGAGCGTGAGAATCGGTGCTGAGGTAAAGCTCCGCTTAAGATCTTTGAACGCGGAGTCTGCCAATGTATTCCATTGAAACCTACTGTTATTACTCTTAGTGAGGGCAGATAGGGGAGCGACCACTGTACTAAACTTGGAGATGAACCTTCGGTAAAAGTTGGCAAAGCCTAAGAATCGTTGAACCTCTTTTACGGAAGATGGTGTGGGCCAGTCAGCAACTGCTTGGACCTTCTTGGGATCCATTTCAAGGTGACCTGGAGTGATTATGTACCCAAGAAATTGAACTTGGGACACGTGGAACTCACATTTCTCAGGTTTCACAAACAGATGATTCTCCAGTAAGCGGCTTAACACTCTCTTGACATGAGTAACATGTTCTGATTGAGATCTTGAGAATATTAAGATGTCGTCCAAGTAGACAAACACAAACTGGTTCAGCATGTCCCTGAGAGTGTCATTGATCAGAGCCTGGAAGACTGCAGGGGCATTGGAAAGGCCAAAGGGCATCACTAGATATTCATAGTGGCCTGTAGGAGTGTTAAATGCAGTCTTCCACTCATCCCCTTGCCTAATACGCACCAGATGATAAGCATTTCGAAGGTCTAACTTGGTGAAGATTGTGGCCTCTTGTAGAAGTTCGAATGCGGTAGCCATAAGGGGCAAAGGGTAGCGATTACGTATGGTGATCTTATTTAGGCCCCTATAATCGATACACGGCCTTAGTCCTCCATCCTTCTTCCCCACAAAAAAGAAGCCCGCTCCTGCTGGAGAGGTGGACCTACGAATTATCCCAGCTGCGAGTGACTGCTCTATGTAAGTGTCCATGGCTACTCTCTCCGGTGCAGACAAAGAGAAAATTCGGCCCCTTGGAGGGGAGGCACCTGGGATTAGCTCTATTGCACAATCAAATGACCGATGAGGGGGTAATGACGCAGCCCTTGCCTTACTAAAAACCACCTTGAGACCATGATACTGGGAGGGGACTTGAGAGAGGTCAATAGGTTCTTGGGACTCGGAAGGGAATTCTTGAGAACTTGGGACCAGACAAGAGGAATGACAAACAGGGCTCCAACCCAGTATGACCCCAGATGACCAGTCAACATGTGGATTGTGCATAAGAAGCCACGGATGTCCAAGAATAATTGGAACTTCAGGGGAGTGAATGAGATAAAAACTTAACCTCTCTTGGTGGTGGTGAATGGAGATGGTTAAGGGTTGTGTACAATGGGTTACTCTCCCAGGCCCTAACGGCCTACCATCAAGAGCAGTAACTGTCTGGGGAATCTTGAGAAGTTCTGTAGGAATCTGAAGGTGATTAGCAAGATCTGAGTGCATAAAATTACCCGCTGCCCCAGAATCCACCAGGGCCTTGAGATGATGTCGCTCCTTACCCCAGGAAAAAATTAGGGAAATGAAGAGTCCGGAACTAGGGGGTGAGGAGATACTGGCACTTCTCGTCACAACTCTCCTCTTGCTGAACGAGACTGGATGTTTCCCGATGGTAGTTCAGGACAAGAGTTTCGAAAATGCCCCGAGCCACCACAGTATAAACAGCACCTCTCTCTCCAACGGCGTTCTCGCTCCTCAAAGGGGACTCTGGTTCTTCCCAACTGCATGGGTTCTGACTGATCTTGAAGCTGAGAAGATCTAACCCCCGTAGGACAGACACTCTGGTTACTTAGTCGGGACAGACTTCTCTCCCGAAGTCGATTATCTAGTCTGATAACCAGATCAATTACGGCCTCGAGATCCTGGCACGGCTCTCTCGTGGACAGCTCGTCCTGAAGTGAGTGAGAGAGACCATTTATGAAACACACGATGAGAGACTCACTGTTCCAGCCACTTCCAGCTGCGATGGTACGGAACTGAATAGCATACTCCGCTGCCGATCGACCTCCTTGCTTGAGGTCCAGCAACCTCTTTGAGGCCTCTCTCCCGCTTATGGGGTGATCAAAAACCCTCTTAAACTCCTCTTGAAAGGTTGAGTAGCTAGAACAACATGGGCTCTTCGCCTCCCAAACCGCTGATGCCCAAGAGAGGGCCTTACCAGATAGGAGGGTCATTACATATGCTATCTTGGCCCTGTCAGAAGGAAAGCATGAAGGTTGTAGCTCGAAGGTAAGTGAACACTGGGTGAGAAACCCTCGACAGGCACAAGGATCACCCGAATAGCAATGTGGTGGTGGTAACCGGGGTTCAGCGTGAGGGGCAAAAGATGGCGTAGGGATATTAGCTGAAAAAGGAATACTGGCTTGAGGTGAAACAGTGGCTTGGGCAAGAGGTAGTCGGTCAGACAATTGGCGGATAGATACAAGGATATCTTGCAAGAGTTCAGAATGATGCACTGTCAGTTTCTCCTGCTGAACGAGTGCAGCTTCATGCCGTTGAACCGCCAATTCATGCTGAGCTAGGGCATCAAACACTGAATTGGTCTTCTCTGGATCCATTGAGGCTTGGTGATTCTGTCAGAGCCGGGGCTCGAACTCGGGTCTGGTGGATGGTAGGCGAATGCTTAACCACTAGCCCACAGGTGTGAGTGGATCCAAAATGAGGCAACCAACAAAAATTCTCTCTAGTTAAGTGGAGGATTTATTTGGTCTCCAAAAACACAGCTCCAAAACAAAAATGTAAACCAGGTACTACTAAAAATCACTCCAAGGGAGAAAAAACGAAATGCCAGAATTTACAAACAGAATACTCACAAACAGCAGGCTTCTCACATTAATCACCAAGCAAAGAACAGAACAAAAAGAGCTACTTAAATACACAGTGCTAACTGAGGGACAGGTGATTCCAATTAAACAAATTAAATGACAGACAGAAAGAAAACACAACAGTTTGGCGACATCAGGTGGCAATACTTGAAATAACAGATTTGTGACACATTACCTCATCAAAAACATGCTTCGAGCCATATTTAAATTGGTTCATGCATATTTGTGTAATCTTGTTTTATTTTTCTGGGAGCTAAAAATGGCTTGATGGCTTTAGCGGTTCCCGTTGGCCACTAACCAATCAGATAAACCAATAATGCATCTCAATGAAGAACGTATCTGCTAACTGACCCAAAGGTGTAACCGCATCAGATAATCATGAGTATTTTTGAACGTCACGAGCCAAAAGTGTTTTTTGGCTTACCAAAAGATGATTGTAATCATCAGAAATGGGGGGGATTTTTTGTGTGCCAGCAAGCAAAACCCAGAAGGGGGGCGTGGCGGAAGCATGGCAGTGGAAGGAACAAGAGGTACACGCTTGTTTGGTGGAACACAAGCATTTGAGGTGATTCACAGACATTGTTTGCTATAAATGCTGCCTTTTGAAGGTTTTTAAGGGTGAAGTGATAGTAAAGCGAGGTCAAATATTTGTTATAAATGATTTAAAGGAGCATGATATGATAACTTTAAGACAAAAATAAATCTGTCAGAATTTAACACACTGTCAGAAACACTGTCCACTGACAAAACTGGATCCATGAGTTTTTCCCACTTCTTCTGTTAAATTCGATATTTAATATTAACAAAAATTGGAATGTGTAAAAAAATTACTCTGCATTGTGTGATTGATTTCATGCAGAATTGTACTGAGAAGTAGCAGTCTCTGAACAAATTAAATACATAGAACCTAACATCATGGTCATGTGATAGGTATAGGAGTTCCAGATCATTGCATCTAAGCTGCCAATAATTAGCTCATTACATCTCTGAATTAAGACGTTTCAGCGATTTTACAGAGCAATTATAGCTATAAAAATACAAATCCCAATAAATATTAATTAAATGACAAGTTTAAGGCATTTATTTTCAGACCGAAGCACAGGTTTTTGTTTCAAGACATCAGCAGTACCTAAACAACCCCATTCATACCATACAATTTGTAATTTATATTTTACATGTAAATTATACAATAATGAAATAATAACAATAATTAGCTGATTACATGGTCACTATGTCACTCTTCTCATCTCAGAACACAAACCCAGTATACCTCAAAATAGTGTTGTTTGTGTTTGTACTGTCATAATCGTAACATACACCTATTATAAAAGTATTTATACAGGTAGTCATTTACTTGAATGCCATGTGACCGTATAGTCTGCATCAAGTGCCCATCCTGCATTAGTTGTGTCTTATTTCTTTCGAGTTGCATCACAGATGTTTAGATGTGAAAGCTTCAGATTCTTACACAAAATAGTAAGCCAACGGGAGCTTCTCATCCTACTTCTTTTCACTCTCATTCTCAGTACACGAGTGTGCGGTGTGAAGTCCAACCAAAAATTCCTGTTTGTTTTAGAAATGGGGCTTCTAGGTGTATAATATTACTTAGTACAAAAGTAAAATTCAGAGTAAATCCAGAATATCGACTCTGTTTATTAGGTTACATTATATAGGGTTATATATAGATATATAGTTGTAGATTAACACTGAGCATCTTTGTAACTTTGTTACATTGAGATGACACTTTTTGAAAAAGTGAAATACAGACATTTAACACACAGTGCAAGTGTTTGGTGAAGAATCGGTATTTTAGAGGATAACTCACCAATATTTTAACTCTATTTGAGTGTTATTTATACTCTATTCAGAGTGCGTTGGGTCCTACTCTAGACAGTTAATTTTACCGTATAAGACTACACCTGGTTGAGCACCTAAAAAAAATGTCAAACAAGGCTTGAAACACATCTTACACCTTTAAATTTCGCATAGTTCAGTTACTTCGTTAAATAAATGTATGTCTGTTATTTTTCATTTGATTGTCCAGGTGTGAATGCCATGCTGAGGAAAGTGGCTGGAGCCGCCGCATCCAAACCACATGTCGAGATCCGTCAGGATGGGGAGCAGTTCTACATCAAAACCTCCACCACGGTGCGGACCACTGAAATCAACTTTCGCATCGGAGAGGAGTTTGATGAGGAGACGGTGGACGGCAGGAAATGTAAGGTGAGTGACACCGAGACTGACATCCACTGTGAGTGAGAAACGAAACACAGGCATGCTGAGATTCACACGCCACAGTTAAGCCCTAGGAGCACAAAACAAGTGAAATCTGAGGAGTGCAGGGCAGAGTCGCAGATGGACTAAGCTTAACATCAGGAGAGAAAGAGAATATGTGAAATCTTTCAGATCTTTGATCAGCCAGTTTAAAGGTTGATGTAGGTTGAATAATACATTGAATGTTCAGGTTTCGATTTTATTTTGTATATTTTAGTTTTCACATTTGTAATTTTGAAGTGTGTCGTATTATGTGTTCTCCTGCTTGCTTTCCCTAAAGATACCACATAAATTAATAAAACTTGTGCCATTTTGAAGCCAAAGGTAGACAGAGTCATGCAAACTGATGTCTTTATGTTTGCAAAAAGATGCCATTTAAAAAATTATTTAAGGGAAAAATGCATTTTGGTAATTTAGGAAAAATAGATTGAATAAAAAAATTACCATCTAAAAAATAAATTATTGTATTATTTACTTTTCGAGTAATTTAGTAAAGTAGAATATTTTCAGCAATTATATTTTCAGACATTGAACAATTTCACAAAAAAAGTAGTGTCAAAACTCTTTTTTTTCAAAGTCAAAATAAAGTCGCATTTTGATTTCATCCAGCTGTGTTTTCATCTTGGTAGTTTGTCACTACTATATAGTCCACAATATCGCATAAAAGAGGGTGACAAATGGGTGTGAATGACATCATGAAACCAAGAGCTGATCACTGGTCTATGATTATTTGCAACTCTTAAATCATCACCGTTATTTATCATAATGTTAAGGTTTTACATAAAAAAGGTTTTATATATATATATATATAAATTGAATGCAATATTATTATTATAAACATAAAATGAATAATAATTCCCTTCTCTCAGATACAAATCATGTTAGTACCAGGATTTAGACGGTTTTTCTGCTATAAAATTTTCTGTTTACAAGATCTGCTCCTTTTTGAACCCACCCTCAAGTGGCCAGTTGACGAATTACCGTTTCAATTACTCATCCTGTCACGTCAGTTTTTAATCCCTTTTTGTTGAACATTGTGATTCATTTACTTTTTATCAAAATATATTTTTCTATTTTCACTTTCACCGTTCAATATATAAATAGGCAAAATATAAAATTTTTGAAACATTCTTTACAGCAATATGAAAATTTCTTACGCTACAATATCTACAAATTTGATGAACTATACAAATGTAACTGTATAGCACAGTATGTTGTATAATAGTAAAATAAATGTAATAAATAATAACAATACAATCATAATTAAATGTAATAATGTTTACATATTATTATAATAATATATTTTGGGTTGTCTTACTCATCAGTGTTACAAAGTGCTTCTCTAGGACAAAGTTTTCCCCGTTGGGTGAAAGTCAGGATCCCATTCGGGTGCAATACACACTGTCACATAAAGATGAACCCATTCTGAGACTGTCCACAAGACAACTGATTAAAATATACAAGTTCAAATTATCTGTCTTCTTGTCAGCTTAGTCCCTTTTTCAGGGGTCATCACAGTGGAATGAACCACCAACTCATCTGGCATTTGTTTTATGCAGCAGATGCCCTTCCAGCTGCATCTCACCACTGGCAAACATCCTCACACTCATACAAAATAAATGTTGTACCCAAATCACGTGTACTGCACGTCTTTGGACTTGTGGTGGAAACTGGAGCACACGGCGTAAACCCATACAATCACAGGGAAAACATGCACACTCAGACGCAAGCACACACAAATGCCAACTGACCCACCCGAGGCTCGAACCAGCGACCCACAGCGCCATCCTGACCCCATACAAGTTCAACTTATATTCAAATAATTACTAATATTCAAATGGTTTCAGGAAGAACGTTCAGACACTTGGAAGCTTCTTGCTGTGAACCAACAGTTCTACCCATCAAGCTCCTTTATGAACGTTTCATTATGCTCAATAAGTCTTGTGGTTCATTTATGTAAACGCTTAAAGATATTCACTGAAACACTTTCATTCAGAAAAAAGGGAGAAAATCAGATTTCATAGAAGCACCTACTGTATTGTTGTAGCAGTACCACTGGTTTTCCAATCATCTCCCCAGGGATCTTCAACTCTGATTTCAGAAGATTAACTCACAGACACGTTTATACTGATGAACATTAGTCATCCTTGCGTGTCCCATCCATCAGGTCAATTAGCCTCTAATATCCGTGTCCGTTTCCTCAACATGCACTTGTTCATCTACTCTAATGACCCTTCAGATGAATCGCAATCTCTCTATATCGTGTTAATCTTGTTTTTAGGTGGCTGTTTTTTTATTTTATTTATTTATTTTTACAGAAGTTGTTGTTAAAGCTGTTATGGAGTCAGGAGCAAGTAGAAACCTCCTGCTCTCCCTCATGAAGCATGAAGTTGGAGAACCACCTCAAACTGTAATTCTTCAACTGACCACTTGAGGCTGACTGCTCAAGAGTATTCATCTTATAGACTCCCCATGTTAAAGTTAATATCTTTACAGCAGAAATTTTTTTAAGCCTGGTCTAAACAATGGTTTTAAATTAAGTGATTACATTTTGTCCTTTCAGACATTAGCTCTGATCTATCCGTGTATGTGTTTTTGCACTTTTTCGACTACATAGGGATGATCTTTGACCACACTCTATGAAAACTATATAACCAAATAAGATAAAAAGCACAACATCATCAACAACGTTTAGCAGTACCCACCCAGCTAACAGGGAATGTTCTTTCAACATTCGCTCACATTCTTTAAGGGTTGTCTAATTGTTAGCTCATAACACTTCCAAAAGAACGTTCTAGTAACTTTCTAATAACAGTTAACTAAAACATTATCTAAACAACATTCTCAGAACATTCCTGAAACGTTTTTTATTGAGTAATCAATGTTCTAAAAACGCTTTAATAACGTGAAAGAATGTTCATGAAACATGAAAAAAACTGGACAAACTATTGTTTATCAATCCATCAATCAGTTTTATATAGCGCTTCTTAAGCAATTGCTTTCAAAGCAGCTTCACAAAGTCCTCGTGAGGATCAGGTAGAGTAGATAGTTGTTCCCTCTGAGAGGGGACTCTCGCTGACTGAGGCAGGTGCTAATCACCTCCCCAGCATAAAGAATATACTAACTTCAAATCCATCGATGAACGGTTCGCCGGACAGGACCTGAAAAAAAAAAATGCAACGTTTATGCAACGTTAGAGTTAACGTTCCCCGAACGTTCTTGAAACATAAATTTGTTTGGTGGGCAAGGGTTGTTAAAATAACATTACAAATATCTTACTACTCAGAGTGCTTGTAATCTTTTCAGTATCTCTTTACAACAAAAGAAGCAGTGCACCCCAAGAATTTCGGCTCAAACTTTGAGTATGCTGTGAGAGTTGATTAAGGGAAGGGTGCATAGACAGAGATTTGACCTCATTATGTTCAGAAACAGACAGCTATAGTGAGTGGGACAAGAAGGAGGGGCTAATTGGTAGACTTGCAGACTTTGGGAGACACAAATGTCTGCTTGGAGTCTGATGTGAACTGTTTTGTGCAATTGTAATCAATTCACTTTCTTGTATTGCCCATCTGATGAAAATCTCGCAACCACATTTACCAACACACTTATGGAAAAGATAGCAGTGATGTAAAATTACAAAAATAGTGACTAGCTTTTTTTAAAATCAGAAACTATTTGTTCACTTGTAACTTATTCAAATGTTTTGAGTGAGTTTACCGTAAATTGTTTGCAATTAGTTAAACTCAGTTGTCATCTCCAGACAGAGACATTAGCCAGCAGGGGATTCGCTTGCTGAGCCAGTCACCATGGAGACGGACCGCTCACCTGTCACAGAGCATAAGACTGGGAGTAAGTGATTGTCTGCAGAGGGAACATGAGGCAGTGAGACGGGATGGGTGGCCAGAACTTGCCTTCAACTGTTTTGAGAGATTGCTTAGCTGATTTATAAAAAGTTTGGAAACACATCAGCAACAAACGCGTGATATCATTCTTAGAAATATGAAGAAGTAAAGTAAAAAAAAATTAATCATTTCTACAGGTGTTAGCACCTCTTTGGGAGCATCTGAATGGATTGGCTTGGCGAATCCTCCCCCAAACCTCGTGACCAAGCCATTCCCACACAGATCAAAGGGGTTTCAGATCTGGCTACACAACAGCAGTCACATCCCTGACCCCCTGGTTCATTGGACGACCATAGGACCAACATAGGATCATGATATTGGTAATCTTGAGGTGTTTTCTAGCTACTAAAACAAAATTTCTCTTCAGATATTGTTAACACATTATGCTTATATAGAATTTTAGACCCAAGTTAGAATAGACATATAAAAAAAAGAAGTCAGACCACACTGATCTACACATTTCTCTCACTTTTAATAAATTGACCGAGAATACATTAAAAACCTGAATCACTATGTGAAAAGAAGGTACTATCTAGAAGAACAGTCTTGGTTTTTTGCTCATATTTATTTGAGACAACAAGCACATGGATGGGACGTTCAGCATGCATATGCATTGCCTTTGCATCCTTTTAGTGGAACATTTTATAATTTATTTATTTTTCACTTGCAACTGCATCCAAGCACACCTGCATTTGAGTGGTCCTTGTACCACTTTGAGGGGTGCAATTTAACTAGGGAATGATACAAGCTATAGTGTTGAATTAATGTAGACTGGAAATACCGCACGTAAGTGTTTTACATTTTTATTGTCAGACTATGAAAACTATTAGATAAAAAGCAACAAATTCAGCAGACAGAGCTTTCTATAGATGGTACACTAGTGTAGTTTGCGGGTCTGTGTGCAGTCAGAGGTTTTGTGAGTGTGAGCGAGACGAATGAGTGTGTCGGGACACTCTACACACTGTCTCGTTTTAAAAGGATTTCACATCAAGCTGCATAAATTAATTTAAAGACTGTGCCTGAAGACAGAGTTTGAAAGAGGAAGAGAGAGACTGAGATTAGAGAGATACAAAGTTTGTCTATGACCCAGTTGTCCACAATTTCTAGAAGTTTTCTTTGTAAGATATATATTCTTTTGAAATGGAACATATTTTTCCATGTCATGTAAGAAGCTTCATCGGTGAAGGTTCAAAAACGTTTCCTTAAACTTACATTTCCTCAGCATTCAGTAAACACTCAACAATCTGCTAATGTAAATAGAAGTGGGGGTCTTCTTTTTAGACAAGCAGTGACAATGTGATTTGATTAGTCCGATGGGCCCATCTCAGCCTCTTGTTTGAGATCAAATGCAAGCAGGGGGAGTTCTCATCGTGTGCTTTTGTTTTTACTCCGGATGCGCCGGTTTTCACCTCCCACAACCTAAAAACATGAAAGTAAGTGAAATGGCGTAGATAAAAAGTGCATGAACAAAATAGTTTTCTTAACCCGAAAATTACCTACATAACAGGACTAAACAAGGACAAATCTACTTTTCTGATTTTAATTGCAACCCTCTGGCTCCTAAATTAATTATGCAATTCTAGTCTCCCCATGAAACAAATTAGGATGAGTTTTGATATTAATTTGAGCTACTTTAAGCTTTGTGTTTGTGAGCTGCTTTGATGCATTGGCAAAAAGTACTATATGGATACAATTTGATTGAATATTTTAATCTAATTGGGAATCTGGGTCCAATAATAGTTCATAAAAACCAATTCATTGCTAGATTGCTCGTGAGATGAACAGGTTTTAATAACAAAATGTTGACTCTGCAGAGTTTGGCCATGTGGGAGTCAGACAACAAGATGTACTGCAAACAGACGCTGGTGGATGGAGATGGCCCAGTCACATACTGGAGTCGAGAACTTCGCGGAGATGAACTCATCCTGGTGAGAGAGTTAAAAACGCTTCAAACACACTAGGGCCAAAGCAGTTAATCAAACAATCTATTAAAATTGTTGTGTAACTGATGCTTTTCTAAAAAAAATTTGGTTCATTTTACATCCCCTTTTTAGATAATAAATAGTCTATTAGCCTAGCTTAGCATAGATAGTTGATTCATATTGTACCAGATAGCATTGCGCATTCAAAAATGTAGCAGAATGTCATATTTGTCATGTCATATTTTTTGTATTATTTAAACCTTTTGAACTTGTATCATGCAGTCAGACCAGTGACTATTGTCAGCTGTGAATTTTTCTGAGCTGTTATTGTAAGGGACTATACTCAAAACTGACCGCTTCTGCATGGTTGTGCTAGCAAAGGTTTGAGATGATTATGCTGGAACAGATTTTCATTTTCCACTAGTCTTACTAAATCATGCAACTACAGAAGAGTCATGGTTAAATAGGAAAAAAGATGGAAACACATAGTTTTTTCTGCTAGTTTTTCTGGGACTACAATTCCAGCTAACAGGAAACAATCTTGTGACATTCGCTAACGTATTTAAATGTTATTGTGTAAATGTTAGCTCGTAACATTTCCAAAAGAATGTTCTAGTAACATTAAATAAAATTAATTAACGATGTTATCTAAACAACATTATCAGAACATTCCTAGATCGTTTTTGGCAAGCGATGAATGTTATAAAAACTTTTTTATAACCTTGAGAGAATGTCCAAGAACTTTAAAAATATTGGACAAACTAACATTTAGGCAACGTTAACGTTAATGTTCCCAGAACATTCTTGTAACATAAATTTGTTAGCTGGGATGCTACTGGTTCCATCTAAAGCAATGATCTATGCTAAGCTATGCTAGAAGTTCCAATGGCCATATCTAGAGAATGGCTGAACAGATTATAAAATGTTAATACGCTACTTATTATCTCAACACGCAATGTAAAAGTGAAGTATTCCTTTAAGAAAAATGATACAATTTATTGAAACAAAAAAACTTTGGTCTGTATAATCTACTTTCGGTGCATCTTGTCTGACTGTAAACAAGACGCACAAGTGTTTGATGACTTTTGGAAGTCATGGAATTAAAATACCAAGGAGAAAATTGGCAGGGCTAGAGTCGAAGGCAAGACTCCTTGAGAAAACGGCAGATGTTATCCCCACTATGGAATCATTTCCAGCCTAGAGAAGATGAAAGATCTTCTGTATTTATACATTGCAAGAAGGAGCTGCATTTCATAATATCACAACACGCATGTCCCTCACACCATAAACAGAAAGCAACATATATGTATTATTGAATCGCATACACTTGTTACTTCTCTGATGCATTTGAGACGTAATAAAAAAACACGGACGTAGCATTGAACATACAGTAGTTAATTGATTGTAAAAATAGCTGCTAAAAACACATAATTGGACCTTATGCATCCAGTTAAGACTCCGGAGTTCATGATAGAAGATTTCCATAAATAAAGGTAGACAAGACACCTGAGGACTACTGAGAAACAAAAAAGTATGAAAACTCTCGAAAGTCTTTTCTGTATATAGATGGTATATCTTGTATTAAATATTTATTGTTATATTCATTCAAGTTGGTGCACAGACTACATGTAGGTAGATTTGATCATTTATCAGGCTTTTTTCTTTTATTATTTGATAAAAAAAAAATCTAAATTGTCACAATTTCCACAAAGCAACATATTATGAAATTACATCGGCTTTTTTCCCTTCATTTTGTGTTTAAGGAAAGTGCCAAATAAAAACAAAGCTGCTATTTTTGAAAAAGTGTTTCAAAGAGGGTTGGATGTTGCGCACAATACACAAATAGAATAGATTAAGTAATTTCTGGCTGTCCTATTGTAGATTTGAGGATATTATAGACTCAACTGAACATGATGCACTTATGCAACTTCACTGCGGTCATATTTTATGACTCCAGACAGGAAACAATCTGAATGGGTTTTACATATAGATCAATGTCTAAAGAGGTGGAGAGAGATGGAGATGGAGAGAGAGAGAGAGGGAGAGAGAAAGAGAGAGAGAGAGAGAGAGAGAGGGAGAGAGAGAGAGAGAGAGAGAGAGGGAGAGAGAGAGAGGGAGAGAGAGAGAGAGAGAGAGACAGAAAGAAAGATGGAGAGTGTGTGAGATGTTAAATGGATCGAGTTGATCTGAGAGTGACTGAGCAGGCCATCCGACTGTCACTTATCTTTTTGACCAAATATTTAAATTTAAATTCATTCATTCATCTTCATGTCGGCTTTCTTCCCTTTCGGGGTCGCCACAGCGGAATGAACCGCCAACTCTCTGGCATTTGTTTTACGCAGCGGATGCCCTTCCAGCCACAACCCATCACTGGGAAACATTCACACACACTCATTCACACTTTAACACTATGGGCAACTGTTCTTACTCAATTCACTTATTCCGCATGTCTTTGGACTTGTGGGGGAAACTGGAGCACCCGGAGAAAACCCACACGATCACGAGGAGAACATGCAAACTCCACACAGAAATGCCAACTGACCCAGCCGAGGCTCGAACCAGTGACCTTCTTGCTGTGAGACGACCGTGCTACTCACTGCGCCACCGCAATTAAATTCTCTTTGAAAAGTGTTTAAAAGTGCTCTACTAAACATTATCTCCTTTAGCATAGTTATTTGTATATCCCATATATAATTAAACTTAGAGCTTATTGTGCATATTTTACTAATGCAATTTTAATACTTTTATGTTCCAGATGATGCATCCATTTATACATGTTATATTAGCACGTTTCACCACTTCTTATCTATTCAAAGTACAGTAAAGTAGACCACAGTAGAGCTTGGCAAAGTCATATGAAGTATTTACTTATTAGTATTTACAATTTAAAAAGAAAGGGGAATTTAGGCCACTTATTTTTTCAAAGCTTTTTCAGATTTCTCACAATCGTATGCACCTTGTAGACACAATATGCCACCTTTTTCTGAAGCATTCTAAACATTGGAAAAAAAAATAGTTATAATATCATTATAATTCTATTGGTAAATCAATATAATGTTTTATGTCGAAATAACTGATAGTGGTTAACAAACCAACAAAATCTTTTTCAAATGTTATATTATTTACAAAGGGTAAAAATAAGTTGACTAAATAAGGTATACATTACAATTTCTTGGAAAATGTCAAAAAATAAACAGACCTTTTTTAACTTCACATATAGAGTATGGCATGCAGTGAAATGTATTCAGCTTTAAACACTGATGTTACCAATTAAATTCAATTAAGAGTGTGGAACATAATACAAATAGATAAAGAGAAATTAAATATAAAATATAGATATAAGAAAAGAAAAATTAGGTATAAGATATGAAAAAGTAAATAAAATTAAATAAAGTACAAAAACAAAATACAATATCATATCAAATTAAAGTAAAAGTGTCTTTTAAAGATAAAGGGTAGTTGTAATAAAAACTGCAGGTTGATGGAAACAAAAGTTTTGTTTGTCCAAAAACCATCCCTGAAACCACATGTGGTATAGTGTCCCCTCCAATTCTAAGCAGGAGTCACACATGTTAATCAACAAAGAACACAAACGTAGCAAACAAACAGAAATCTGCTTATAAAAACAGCTGCGAGTAACCAGGAGAAGCTTAGAACGAAAGGCTCCTGCACTCAAAAGAAATAATTACGTTATGATTAGCTAGATCAAGTTATTAATCACAAGACAACTCTCAATACATCTCTAACACACTCATAACCAGATGCAGCAACACTCAGTTATGACCTTCAATTCATAGCCTTAATGAACATTCAACATTTTATCAAAACCATATTTTGTTGTGTACAACTCTGCAAAAAAAGTGAAAATTAAATATAGCTTGACACTAAATATATGAAGACTCTGATCCGATCCCTGAGACGAGGGATCTACGAAACTCTTAAGGGTTTGGAAAGATTATACAGTTCTCCAAGTCCACATGAAGAAGGGTGTTGACAGTTAAAAAAACATTCAGAAGTGAAAGCTGACCCAAAATGAACATTGAAAAAAACTAACAAAGAGCCTTTTTCATTGTCTGCTGATCCTAACATCAGAACTTTGAAAGTCAGATGCTGAATTTGTATTGTGAATCACCATCCTAAAAACATATCTGACCCGAATAACAATCCTGAAAGACTCATGACAGTGAATTTAACAGTTCGGTCCACATCCACAAGAAAACAATCCCAGAATGCAGTGCTGATTATCTGCCTGTGAAATCTAGGACACATTTCCATATGATAACCATGCTTCAATTAGTTCAGTCCAAAACGAAGAACAAAAGAGCTACGATTGTCTTTATTTAACGGAGGTTAACTGCAGGACGCTCATCTGATAGAAAAGCCCTTTTTCTTTGTCCCTTTCTCTTCTCAGATCTTTGGGGCCGACGACGTGGTTTGCACACGGATTTACACACGAGGATGAGGCGAACACTGGCAAAGCAACCGAGCAGCGCAACATCACAAGAAAAACTTCAGTCTCGAAAATTCTGAAAACTTCATCATTGCATGTCAGGTGGTAAACATGCATCTGTACAAGTGCTTTGTGGGAATTTATCATTTGTTATAGTTGTCATTATGTTTTTTTCCCTCTCTGTTCAGTTCTGCAACAGATAAGTGTAATGCAAAGAAAAATGGAAATAAAAATGGAAATATACACCAGATTAGTCTTTTATTGTGAGTAATTTTCAACATCCTACTTTTTTCAAAGCCACGTAGCTCGAGATAGAGCTGGAGATTCTCTTCTTGGTAGTGATAAAGGTCCATCTTTCAAGCATTGAACTGAGAAAGCCACAACTACAAAACTTGAAAAATCCTGCTACCAATTACAGACCTTGAAATTCAACTGCTTAAGATGGCCATGAGCAATTGAAACAGATCCTCAGCCACAGGGAGAGAAGAAAGAAAGCTGAAGTAAGATGAGTACTATAGGTGTTGTTACAACCCCCAGTTGTAAGGGGTTTTATTATGTCTTATATTTATGCCTGCGAATGTTTGTGTTTATGTGAGTGAGTGACATTAGCACGATCCAATCAGAGACTAGGGCGGACCATTTAAGACACGCGTCAGCTCCGCGCTAGCTCTCTCACAATCGCAGTTTGAGTCGCACTGGCAGTGGCATGGTGTCACAGTTCGTCTGAGTTACAACTCTCGTCCCGTCTCTCGCCCAGAGGGCTTGCTTGTGTGATTACCGGGCTGGCAAGGCGTTTTACCGAGGAAACGCGCACTTCCCTTTTTGCCGTGTCTCCCCTGCAGCCGCTGCTCGTAAGCACTCGTCTCCTCCGTCCCCTCCTCCTCACCCACACTCTCAGGTTTGGTTAAGCGCTCCTAGGTTCATTAGCACTCGGTTTCAATATTTGGGTATCGTTCTCCATTAAGCCACCCCAGCGTCGTATACTTAGTTTTCTGCCCTCCTTTAGTTAACCTTTCCCCTACAATAAAGTTTCCTTTATTTATTCTAGGTAGGACTATTTAGGGTAGATTTAGTTGGTGTGTAGTGTTACGGCGTGGGTGCGTGTGTTTAGGTGAACGGGTGTGCGAAGTGCGGGTGTTTGATCCTGCAGTACTTGTCTAAATTGCTTTATCCTTTGATTTACTTTCTAAGTTATTTGCCTGTATTTTTGTTTAGTAGCAGGTCTGTGTACAAAGTGTATTAATTATAGTTTGATGCTTTATGCTGATTTATTTGGGTCTGCTTGTGGTTAATAAACAGTGGAATTTTGAGTTATCTGAGTGTTTGTGGACTTGTTTAACTCGTTTTTGAACTGGTCCTTGATTCTGTACTTCCTCAGTGTGCGGTCCAAGAGCTCATTACATCTGGCGGGCTAGGGGTCGTAACATTTAATGGGGGCTCGTCCGCGGAGTTCAGTATCAAATTAATTATTATATAACAAAAGAAGTAGAGTAGTGCAAGTTGATTGGTTCAGAGTGAGTTTCGTGGAAGTTATGAAATGGCCACATTTGATATTGAGCAATTTGTTAAATCTCCTTCAATAGAGCAGGTGGAGGCTTGCAGGAAGAATGAGTTGATTCAAATTGCTGAGTTCTTTAAGATTGCTGTCTCTAAGCAGAGTTTAAAGAGAGAACTGAAGTTAACTGTGCTTAGAGGGTTGGCTGAGTTGGAAATTATTCCAGTTGCTGGCTTGAAAGGTACTGAGGTTATTGAAGAACCAGAAAAAGTAGGAGAAAAAGAAATGGAAGCCAAATGGGATAGGACAGATTCTGAGTCTGACTCGCAATCAGTCTCAGATGTGGAAAAGGGTGCACAGTCTAAGCCTCGTTCTGCTTCACCACGCCATGAGGCAAGGTTGAAATCAGAAGAGAGGAAGGCTGAGTTTGAGTTTAGACTGGAACTTCGTCGGCTTGAACTTAAAGAGCTTGAGTTACGGTTGAAATATGGCTCTAGCCCTCCGAATGTGCCAGAAGGTGAAAGTAGAACACCTGTACCAGGGTTTGATGTGAGCAAAAATGTTTGTTTAGTTCCTCCTTTTCGAGAGTCAGAAATTGATTCATATTTTGGAGTGTTCGAAAGAATTGCTCATGCGCTAGCATGGCCCAAAGAGGTTTGGCCCTTGCTTCTTCAATGTAAACTCACTGGAAAAGCTCAAGAGGTTTCTGCTAGTTTATCTTTAGAAGACAGCCTAGTATATGAAAAAGTGAAAGCTGCAATCTTAGGAGCTTATGAGTTGGTGCCTGAAGCGTATAGGCAACGCTTTAGAAAAAACAAGAAAGTGTTGAGTCAAACATATGTAGAATTCGCTCGTGAAAAGGAATTCTGTTTGATCGCTGGATGAGTTCTAGTAAAGTTGCGGATTTCAAGGAACTCCGCGAGCTCATTTTGTTAGAAGAATTCAAGAGTTGTCTGCCAGATCGTATTGTAGTGTATCTCAATGAGCAGAAAACAGTCTCTGTTTCTAAGGCCGCTGTTCTTGCAGACGAGTTTTGGCTTACCCATAAGGTGGCATTTGCTGAAACACGTACTACTAGTCGTGAACAAAAGCAGCCTGAGTACACAAAGAATAGAATGCCTGTGCAAAAACCTGTAGATGAACGAAAATGTTTTTACTGTCACAAGTTTGGTCATGTGATTGCTGATTGTTCTGCGCTTATGCGAAAGCAGCAAAACCAGAACAAGAAAGGAGTAGCATTTGTGAAAACTGTGAGCAAAAATAGTGCATGTGTTGAAAAGGCTGATGAAAGTTTTGATCCATTTATTAGTGATGGATATGTCTCGCTTCTAAGTTGTCCTAAGAGCAAAGTGAAAGTGAGAATGTTGAGAGACACAGGTGCGTCAACTTCTTTTGTGGTTGCTAGTGCGCTTAACTTTAGTGAAGAGTCCTATTCAGGGTGCAACGTTTTTGTGAAAGGAATTGAGTTAGGACTAGTAAAGGTTCCCTTGCACAATGTTTGCTTAGAATCTGACTTGTTCACTGGCACTGTCCAAATTGCTGTGCGCAAAGAATTGCCTGTGAATGGTGTGGATGTGCTGTTAGGCAATGATCTGTGCGGAGGTAATATTTTTCCTCAGCTTGAAGTTGCGGATCAACCTGTTACGGTTGTCTTAGAGAGAAGTCAGACCGAAACAAGTCTTTTTCCTGTGTGCGCTGTCACCCGAGCTCAAGCACGTAGACGAGGGTCTGTAGAACTTTGCGAAACCTTTTTGCATTCTGACATATTTAAGGATGAAGTTTGTTTTGATAAGGATGTAAAAGTTGAAAGTGAACAAAAATTGGTGTCACCGAAGTTAAAGTTTCCTGTAACAAGGAAAGACTTTGTGTTGGAGCAGATAAATGATGTCACACTACAGTCTTGCTTTGAAGCGGTAATCTCCAGTGAAGAGGCACAACAGCAGAAGGTTGCCTATTATAAGGAAGGAGATTTACTATTGCGAAGGTGGTGTGCTAATCCAAAAGCTAGTTGGACTTCTGTTTGCCAGGTTGTGGTACCAGTCTGTTTTCGACCACAAGTGTTGTCCTTAGCTCATGATCATGCACTAGCTGGTCATGTGGGCATTAGAAAAACATACAGTAAAATTCTGAGGAACTTCTTTTGGCCAGGTGTGAAAACTGATGTGGCTAAGTATTGTCGCACCTGTACTGTATGTCAGATAACTGGAAAACCAAACCAGGTCGTCCCTCCAGCTCCGTTGGTTCCAATTCCTGTCGTAGCTAAACCATTTGAGCAAATAATTGTTGACTGTGTTGGCCCCCTACCTCGTACTAAGCAGGGTAACCAGTTTCTATTAACCTTAATGTGTAGGGCTACACGCTTTCCAGAAGCCATCCCTCTTAGAAAAATTACAGCTCCTGTGGTAGTTAAAGCTTTAATAAAGTTCTTTACTACTTTTGGCTTACCGAAGGGTGTGCAGACAGACCAGGGCACAAATTTCCTATCTAAGATATTTAAGCAAGTCCTTACCACCTTAGACATCATACATAACATTTCGAGTGCTTACCATCCTGAGAGTCAAGGTGCTTTGGAGAGATTTCATCAGACACTTAAATCCATGCTACGAAAGTACTGCCTGGAAAAAGAAAAGGACTGGGATGATGGAGTACCATTTGTCCTATTTGCGGCCAGAGAAACCATACAAGAAAGTCTAGGTTTCAGTCCAGCAGACCTAGTATTCGGCCATACCTTCCGTGGTCCTCTGAAGATGCTAAGAGAACAACTGAGGACTTCATCAAAGGAGAGCTCGAGTTCCAGCTTGCTGACCTACGTTAGCAAATTTCGAGAAAGACTACATCATGCATGGTCTTTGGCCAAAGATTCTCTTCAAGCTGCCCAGATGAAGATGAAACTGCGTTACGATGAGAAAGCTGTGCAACGCAATTTCAAGGAAGGAGAGCAAGTGTTGGTACTTTTGCCTGTGAGTGGTTCGACACTTTCAGCTCGCTACTCTGGTCCTTATCGTGTCCTGAAAAAACTGTCTGATGTCAACTATGTGATCGAGACACCGGACAGGAGACGGAAATCAAGATTGTGTCATGTCAATATGTTGAAAACATTTCATTTTAGAGACTCTGCACAAAACCATGCGACACTTGAGAATGCGAAACCTGTTGCCACAGCCATTGCCTTTGTAAACCCTAGTGAGAAGCCTGATGAATGTGCTCGAGAAGATGGGTTAATTTTGCACTGGTATGGACAGTGCGGAGCAAGATTTCGTAATTCTGAGATGTTAGCAGAGCTTCCCCAATATTTGCTACATCTCCCGTATACCCAAAGACTGGAGTTAGTCAACCTCATCACTGACTTTTCGTGCTTGTTTAATGATGTTCCAACCTGCACTAATGTTCTGCATCACGACATCGATGTGGGTAACACCAAGCCAATTAAGCAGCATGCCTATAGACTGAACCATGGCAAAAGAGAGATCATGAAAACAGAGGTGAACTATTTGCTGGACAATGGTCTTGCCTCCCACAGTAACAGCCCATGGAGCTCCCCCTGTATATTAGTCCCAAAAGCTGATGGAACAGCTCGTCTTTGCACCGACTACAGGAAGGTGAATGCTGTTACGGTTCCTGACAGTTACCCTTTACCGCGCATGGAAGATTGTGTGGACAGTGTTGGGGCTGCAACATACGTCAGTAAATTAGATCTTCTTAAAGGATATTGGCAGGTGCCGCTTACACCTCGTGCATCGGAGGTGTCCGCTTTTGTTACGCCAGACGCATTTCTCCAGTATTCAGTGATGGCATTCGGAATGCGCAACGCTCCTGCAACTTTCCAGCGGCTCATTAACATTGTTCTGAGAGGAGTGAAAAACTGCCGCGCTTATTTAGACGATGTAGTGGTGTACTCGAGTACCTGGAATGAACACATTGCATCTCTTCGAGAGGTCTTTGAAAGAATGAAACAAGCCTCTTTGACATTAAACCTTGTCAAGTGTGACTTTGGACAAGCATGCATCAGTTATCTCGGCAAGATGGTGGGCCAAGGTCAAGTGAAACCTGTGCAGCAAAAGGTGGCCGCCATTAGCGACTTTCCAATTCCGCAAATGCGACGTGAACTGCGTCGGTTCTTGGGAATGGCAGGATACTACAGAGCCTTCTGCAAAAACTTTTCCTCCGTTGCATCTCCTTTGACTACTTTGTTGAGTCCTCGAGTTAAATTTAAATGGACAGCAGAATGTCAATATGCTTTTGATGCAGTGAAAGCTTTGTTGTCATGTGACCCAGTGCTTAAAGCTCCTGATTTCTCTCAGCCTTTTAAGCTGGAAGTAGATGCAAGTGGTGTGGGAGCAGGTGCTGTGCTCTTGCAAGAATCTGTTAACGGTGTTGACCACCCTGTATCTTATTTTTCTAGAAAATTCAACAAAGCTCAATTAAACTACTCAACGATAGAGAAAGAAGCTCTTGCATTGTTACTTGCACTTCAATTTTTTGAGGTATATTTGGGGTCTAGTTCCTTGCCTATCCAAGTTTTTACTGATCATAATCCCCTGACATTTGTCATGCAGATGCGAAATCAGAACCAGCGCCTCATGCGATGGTCTTTGATTCTTCAGGAATTTTGGCTCAATATTGAGCACAAGAAGGGAAAAGAAAATGTCTTTGCTGATGCTTTGTCTCGTGTTTAATTATGTATGTGCTGTATGATGGAGTGTCTAATTTGAGAGTTATCAAAGCTATATCATTTTGTGATGTTTACATTTTCAATACAGCTTTGATTTTTAAAGGTGGGAGTGTTACAACCCCCAGTTGTAAGGGGTTTTATTATGTCTTATATTTATGCCTGCGAATGTTTGTGTTTATGTGAGTGAGTGACATTAGCACGATCCAATCAGAGACTAGGGCGGACCATTTAAGACACGCGTCAGCTCCGCGCTAGCTCTCTCGCAATCGCAGTTTGAGTCGCACTGGCAGTGGCATGGTGTCACAGTTCGTCTGAGTTACAACTCTCGTCCCGTCTCTCGCCCAGAGGGCTTGCTTGTGTGATTACCGGGCTGGCAAGGCGTTTTACCGAGGAAACGCGCACTTCCCTTTTTGCCGTGTCTCCCCTGCAGCCGCTGCTCGTAAGCACTCGTCTCCTCCGTCCCCTCCTCCTCACCCACACTCTCAGGTTTGGTTAAGCGCTCCTAGGTTCATTAGCACTCGGTTTCAATATTTGGGTATCGTTCTCCATTAAGCCACCCCAGCGTCGTATACTTAGTTTTCTGCCCTCCTTTAGTTAACCTTTCCCCTACAATAAAGTTTCCTTTATTTATTCTAGGTAGGACTATTTAGGGTAGGTTTAGTTGGTGTGTAGGGTTACGGCGTGGGTGCGTGTGTTTAGGTGAACGGGTGTGCGAAGTGCGGGTATTTGATCCTGCAGTACTTGTCTAAATTGCTTTATCCTTTGATTTACTTTCTAAGTTATTTGCCTGTATTTTTGTTTAGTAGCAGGTCTGTGTACAAAGTGTATTAATTATAGTTTGATGCTTTATGCTGATTTATTTGGGTCTGCTTGTGGTTAATAAACAGTGGAATTTTTGAGTTATCTGAGTGTTTGTGGACTTGTTTAACTCGTTTTTGAACTGGTCCTTGATTCTGTACTTCCTCAGTGTGCGGTCCAAGAGCTCATTACATCTGGCGGGCTAGGGGTCGTAACAGGTGTTAAGAGACGAGGTTTGTGGAGAACCCTTCCAAGAGAGATCCAACCCTCTGAAGATCGTTTGGTAACTTGAGGGCTCTCACAGTCTGTGCACTCGCATGGGCCTGACAAACTCATAAACCTTGTCAGAGATTAGATGAGTAAAACAGTTGGGAACCAATCTGAGAACGTAAAGCATACTTGATCAGTCTTGAGGGAAACTTTCTGAAGTTATTTGCTGGATTAACTTCAGCAGATATGCGTTTGTTCTCCCTCCATTTCACAAGCGGTTGCTTCAAATGCAAAGCCGATTGTTCTAGCAATTTGTATAACATGGGTGTATATGGATTTCACGCAATACAGCAATTTCTTGAAATCAATTGACTGATGAAAAAAAGGCAGATAAACACAAAGTGAAATGCCATTATCAATTCAATTGTGCTGTCCTGAAGAAACACCAAAAAAGATGTTATTTAATAAAAAAAAATATGTATAGATTTTTTTTTAAATTTTTTAAAAGTAAAAACGTTCAGGGCACCTTTGAAGGGTAATGAAATTAGTGAAAGTGATCAGTTAGCCGAATATGGAGTGACTCATATCTGGAATTTGCACATTTAATTTGAATTTGAATTTAATTAATGAATTTGCAATTTGCCCAGTGTACACACACAGCAGTGAACAAACACACCGTGAACACACACCCGGAGCAGTGAGCAGCCATGGCTGCAGCAACCGGGGAGCAGTCGGGAAACTGGTGCCTTGCTCAAAGACACCAAAGCTGCGGTTGTTGAAGATGGGAGAGCAATTTTGGGGATCAGATCAACCGAGTTGGATCCTGTCACACCCAGCACCTGCAACGACACCCTTCATGATCTATCTTCTGCACCTATCCAATCCCGAGAACCATCACCTGAGTACTAATCACCCGCACCTGTGTCCTTCAATCACCACCACTATAAATACTCACCCAGTTCACTCCGTCCTTGTCCCGGAACAAGGTTACTTGAGACTCACCACTCCTGAAGATTCACCTGTATAGTCTGTCTGAGCCTGCCTGTCCCTTCCTGGAAGTTAGAGAGAGAGAGAGAGCATCTTAAGGGAAGTGATTGAACTGTGTACTGAACTCTTGTGTCTGAACTTACCCGTGCTTACGGAGTAGTCTGTCTGCCTGTCTTCAGAATACTATTGAACTGTGTATTCTAACCCACTGTAAATAAACTTCACTTACCTGCATCTCCCTTTGTGTGAGCATAACAGATCCCCCCATTACCAAAGTAACAAACTTTGATGGAAGGATGAAGTTTGTGATCAGAGATTTGTCGTCAGCCTCAGGGAAAATTTATTTTTAAATCAAATGTGCTCAAACAAAGAGGTGTTGTTGCAATGTAGTAGATGACTAAAAATCAATATAAACTAAAATAACGTTAACTAATTACCATCTCATGAAGACTTCTTCCACAGAAACTTAAACCTTGCTCTCTTGAAAGGCTGAGGGGCACAGATGGGCCATCATCACAGAGGTGAACTCAAATTTTCACAAAACTGAGTGTGCAAGATATAGGACAACAAAACCATAATGCAACGTTAAGATCAACAAACAGATCTGCAAACAAAATACAAGTTTGTGCCTAGTTTTAGAATTTGACAACCCTGATTTCAGACATTAATCATGACTGTGTATGTTTTGGGGGTGGGGGGTCTAGGAAAGATTCTGATGCTGGAACAGATGGATCTTGTGCTGTTTAGGCCTGTGGCAGCATTGAGATCAAAGCTGATAGATGAGGCAATATCACTGCAGAGAGAAACACACAAAACAGACTATCCTCATCTGCTCTCATTCTCTCTTATTGCATTACTATGATCATGACAAACCAGAGTCCTGATCAACAGACCATACTGCAAACCTGACGTCCATTTGGTTGGCTTCCAAATGAAGAAAACATTTTTGAAATGAAGAAAAAACAGTTTTGGAAGACAAATAGTTATTGGTAAACTCTGGCGAGTGAATTTTCATCACAGATGTTGTCAATATCTTTGTATGAGCTATTTCGCTTGGTCATTGAAAGGAAGAACTTGCGACTAGTCAAAATTTTAAATAGTTTGGAAGCTTCTGATCGGCCAATATAACTACAGGACTCGATTACCACCTAATGGATTCCAGCACCGAATCACACACGATTGTTCACAGAGATTGAGCAGCCACAGGGGGTTCTTCCATCATAAACCATGTAAAGAAAAACATGATGAATATGTATCTTTAAATCATTGTTCACAATGAGAATTGGAGAACCTGCTAAATGTTCCTGAATGGATAAAAAAAATCTTCACCTCGATTTCCAGTAGGCAAACTGGTAGGTTTTCCTCAACGGACTACTTTTTAATGGTTGGGATGGTCATGACTAATACGGACAGTTCAAAATGTTTTACTTCCTCAATGACTAGAATGGTTTCTGTTTTCACTGCACACGAGAGCATTTGTCATCGTCTGGTTTAGCGCCGCCTCTAAATCAGACACCCAGAGACTTCAGAGGACAGTTTGTGCATCTGATAAGGTCATCCGTGCTCCTGATCACCGTGTATCCAATAATCACCTGTTTGAGCTCTTGCTCCAGAGCCATAAACACTAGAACCGTACAGCACAAGCAAAACTTTTTCTCTTAAGACATCCAACTTCTGAACTCCTTACTGCCCACCATCCCACTCTGAAACACACACTTGGACACTGCCATACTGGTACTTTCAGAACTTTGCATTTTGTACTTTTCTTCTGCACTACTCAACTTTACTCAAGCAAATTAGCTTCAAATACGCACAACAGACTGTGTTGTAATTGTTGTTCAATATTTACTATATGTGCAATAAGTTCACTACATGTGCAATAATTCTAACCTCTTAGCTTTATGTTAAAGAGCCTTTTTGATAAGTGACATAGGACTGTACAAATCATAATAAGCTCCTCCCACCGCTTGCACATCTGTCTATTCTCTGCTGAGAGAAGAGGCTTAATGGTTAAGAACCTCATGAGTACAACGCCAACCTTTTATTGTGTTCCCACCTTTTTCATGAGGTCTTTTGACAAAGAATGGATCAGTTCTTACATTATTTGGCCCAGCATCTTCCTCTCATTCAAAACCGGTGAGAGTGATGCTAACAGTCGATGTATTATTTCTGAAGCTCTAGATCCTGTATCCAATAACTGCATGCTTGAGTCTAACTATCGCTGCAGAATGCATCACGTAAATAAACATCATCTCACTACATAAAGGAGGATTTTTGTATGGATGAGTCATAAAACTAATAATTAAATAAACAGTAATTAAAAAAAGTAGAAATATATGCATATTACAAATTTAAAGTGTTTTTTGCCCCTGCATTGATGTCATATTGTTGTTTCAGAAAGCAAAATGCAAATAATAAACTTTGCTACTAGCTCTTTAAATGTTAATTGTTAGCATTTAGCGCTTTACTTGAACTTATCTTACTTTCACTGGAGTACTCTAATTGTATCACAAAAATGTCCTCGTGTGTTATACATAAACACCTGTCCTGCAAAATTTCTGTTACAAGAATGTTCAGGGAACATTATCACTAACGTTGCATAAACGTTAGTTTGTCCAGTTTTTTATTGTTTCATAAACATTCTTTCAAGGTTAATAAAACGTTGGTTGAACATTCATCACTCACAAAAACATTCTAAGATTGTTCAAAACATTGTTCCCAGAACGTTTTCTTTCAAAATTATGAGGACATTCATCACTCTCTAAAAACATTCTAGGAATGTTCTGAGAATATTGTTTAAATAACATTTGTAGTTTACTGTTATTAGAATGTCACTAGAATGTTATTTTGGAAACTTTATAAGGGAACATTTAGACAACCCTTAAATATTGTTAGCGAATGTTACGAGAACATTCCTTGTTAGCTAGGTGCCAATAAAGCGGATTCTGATTCTTCACACTACAGTACTCGCTCCTATTTTTCTGGACAGATTCAAGATCTTGTGTACGCAGTTACTTAAAATGTAAATTACCTGCAAACCAAGTCACTCCTGGTCTTGGTGTGAACGCACTGTTATACAGATAACGATAAAGATTAATGCCCCCGCTATACTAAAAACATTAAAAAAAGATTCAAGCCCAACCTAGTTAGATTAGGTGAAAGTATTTGCAAAATTAGAACAACCTGTGAGTTCTTCTTTCAGACTTTTAATTATATCAAAACCTTTTGTGGTTTTACGTTCAGATTGAATGACGTCTGCAAGACTGAAAATGCACCTGCTCTAAATCCCTCCAACATTCGACTGAGTTCTCGCTCTAAATACAAATGTCTCAGGAAGTCCCGAATCTATTGTTGCCAATTTGGCAAGTCACTGCCTTTGCTTTAGCGGCTAAATCACTGTCACCAGCACACAATCGCTAAGACCTGAACAAAACATCAAATGCAGCAGAACGATTAGTCTTCCTGCCACTGAGCTGCCAGAAGAAAAAGCCGCTCTTTTCAAACACTTGTGTCACCGAACCAAGCAAGCCACCGGTTGCCAGATCCTGCCCACACCGCCCTGATTTCTGACCCGCCATGCTGTTGAAAAATGTGTTCGTCCCACAATAAACACACTCGGAAGGCTCGAGAGGCCGTGAAAGAGTGTGTCGTTATGTTAATTTGATGAGGGGTTTGGTTGTGACGCGCCCCTTCTTGCTGAAAGAACTCATTGTTGCGACCTTCAGCAGACGAGAGGCTTTGAGGAACACACAACTCTGAGCTCAGATAGGGCTCCCATGCAGCCCTCAAGATCATGGGGCCCGCTGAGGCCAAAACAAGGCCAGGGCCATGGTGAACTGAAACAATTAGAGCTCAGCTGTTGCTTGAAATTAATCAAAGGCAGTTAATGAAAAGATTTTATGCATGTATTCGCGTTTGAATCGGCAGCTATGCAGAACCAATTAATCTGAATAAAAATTTGCATAGCTTGCATCTTATATAGCATTCAAGACTAGGATTAGCCCACCAGACTCAAAGCTTGGCTGGTTAGCATGCTATTTATAGGCAGGACTATAACCTCATTAGCAGTTCAGCAAACGAACAATGAGGCATCTATGTATTTGCCATCTTGATAACATGTGCAAGGGAAATATAATTGAAAAAGTGCTGTGGACATTCTTCATGCTTCCCATCTATTATGACCATTTTTGTTTTACACTAATTAAAGTGAGTCGATGATATGATTTAATGAGTTAATTCAGCGTACTAAAGTATGTTTGGTGTAAATGTTTGGTGCAAACACAGTTTAAAGATCAACCAACACCATTCTATATAAAAGCAAAAATTCTGCAAACTTCCTTCAATTAAACTATAGGAAATATAGAAATTTTGCTTATAGGTTCATGATCTGGCAAAAGTACTTTTAGCATAGCTTAGCAATAATATAGATAATAGCATTGGATTAGATCGCTTGCAGCTGTAAAAACACTGAATAGTCAAAATTTGGTAATTTTTTCATCTGTGAGCTCTTTTGAATGTGTCCCAGGGTTTGATCATCTCTCCAAAGTGAGAGTATAAGGAGATGGAGATTGACTAAATGTGAAAACAATTCAATTGTTTCTTTAAAGGCTCTATATTTGGCCTTTTAAATCCTTAGGATAAATATTTGACCCCTCTATACTATCACTGCACCCATAATAATCTTCAAAATCACTTTAAATCATCTCAACAGGTTGTGCTCCTCAAAAGAGGCAGTGTACCTCCTGTTCCTCCCCTGCCATTCTTCCGCCATACTCACTCTGGTGTTTTGGTTGCTGCAACACAAAAATCCCTCCATTTTCAATTAATACATGAATCTTTTGGTAAGCCAAAAAACATGTTTTGTTTATTCAACGTGGTTTTGCTACACTTCTAGGTCAGTCAGTGTTTATTTTCTTCGTTGAGATGAGCTGCATTTGGTTAAACTGATTGGTTAGTGGCCGGTGCTATGGCCAATCAGCGTGGCTAAGATAATCGAGCTGTTTGAGCTCTCAGAAAAATTAAATATAATAAAACTAGCATGCATGAACCAATCTTAAGATATGTTTTTGATGAGGGAGCATTACTACAAACTTGCCAGAAATATCTAAAAGGTTCCTTTTAGATTTACCATTGGTCTTCAAGTTAAAAAAATGCAGCGGTTGTTTAGTGTAAGCAGTGTTTCTTAAACCCCCGGAGAAAGTAATAATATTTTAATAGAAATTCTGGGTACACCGTTGCTGTGTGGATAGTAAAACCTGCATTTTTGGGCTGACCTGGAACCGATCAACATTTGGATGTTTATAATTGGTTCAAATTACAATACAATTGTATTTTTATTTTCAAGGGAGTAAACCCTCACATGTGTGGATAATATCTGAAAATTGTGGAGGAACCGGAAAGTGCAGTTTAAAAAATGCATGTCATAACGTTTTTCTGCCATCATTCAAAGCTCATCAAAATCAGTAATCATAATCTAACGTTTATATGAGTTTATAATTCGGACTCCAGTGAGGTCTCTTAAATCTTCTGCATCCATGTTTTCAGTTATTAAACTGAAAGTTTCTCTTCTGAAACTAACTGTCAATGTATTGAAACTGAAAACTTGATACTGTCTTTGGAACATTATAGAGTGTCAAAAATATGCTTTTCAAATTACATTTTTTATTGAAACAAACATAGCAGCAAGTTATTAAGTGTGTATTTTAGAAGGGAGTGATCTGTAATATGACTGTACATGAATTAGTTGCTCATTTACACGAACAGCAACTTTTACAAAAGATTACAATTAACTACAATTCACACAATTATTACTATATAACTACAATTATTTAAAGTCTGAGCTAAAGCGGTTTTAAACACTCAGATTCAATACAAAGATGTGAAAAGGTCTGTCTAGTCAACAAGAGTGAAAATACCATAAACATAAGAAATAATTACTTTATTTGCAGTGAAAGGAACGAAAACTAATTTACAGTGAATCCAGCGAGTCCATCTTTTCCCACCAAAATAATAAGCGGCGCAAACTGGGCTTTGTGACCAAACCAAATTATATCTCTGCATGACTCGAGTCCTTATGGACAGTTTTATCAGCAAACAAAGATGCCAGATCAAGGCAAGGAATGTTAACAGTGCCTCTATCTCGTTATTTCTCTGCAGGAGAGGTAAAACTGTCAGTCGCACGCCTGTCAGAAACACCACCACCACCACCACCACACGTAACGCTAACATTAGTTCTTCCTACTCCAGGCTACACCAATCCATAAACCAAGAAACTATCATTTTCCCAAAAAATGAATTATATTACGTACCATAAAACCTTTTAAGTCAGGGTGGATTATGCCTGAAAAGCCATTAGAGACAGGAGCAGTGGCGGAATGGCAGTTTGGGGTGCAAGGCATGAAAATGTTTAATTAAATTATTTGATAAAAAAAAAAAAAGGATTTATGTGACAAATGAGTTTTTACGTAAAGTGTATAGAGAAAATGTAACATATTTCCAGGTACAGTCCAAATGATTTACACTTTGATGGAAATTATGAGCTTCTGGAATTTGTTTAGAGAGTTAAATATCTAAATTTGATTTCGATATTAAGGGTAAGGTTAAGGGTAAAAAATTATGATTATTGGACTCTGGGCTGTTACAAAACTTGAAATGTCAGAATTAAAACTTAAACTTGCTACACTTAAAGAGTAACATTTCTAATTTGTAGAGCGAGGCCTGTTGTTATACTTCCAAATAAAAGTTTAAATCTGCTACATTTTAGGAATAATAATAATAATTTATTGAGTTTGATCTTTTGATAGACTTGACATTTCAAAATGTCACATTTGCTATATTTCAAGGCTAAAAATAATTATTTTGAGGTCTGTTGATGTACTTGACATTTCAAAATAAAAACTTTAGTCTGCTAAAGTTTAAGGATAAAAATTAGAATTTTTAGAGTGTGGCCCATTTTTAAATTTGCAACATTGCAAGAGTAAAATCGTGATTTTGGGGCAGGATCTGTTTACATACTTGACATTTCAAAATAAAATGTGTTACATTTTAAGAATAACATTATGACTTTTGGTCATGGTTTGATGAAACATTTTATTAAAAAATTCAGAATACAAGCTTACATTCAGTAATATGTGCATTTTAATGTAAAGTAATTTAAATTCTCTGTGCATTGAACTTTGCAAAAATAAGGGACTGAAGAAAAAATTGGGTAAATAGCTATTCGATCGTTTTTTTCTTTCGTGTTTAATTCAAGGAAAAGCTTGGGGGTCCAAGCCAGTTTCCTTCCTTTGACTAATAGCAAGTCTGCTCCTAGATTAAAAAAAAATAAAAAAAAAACTCACATGTCCTATTAACTGAAAGTCTATTGCCTTTCCAAAAAGTTCCTAATCAAAACCAACTACTGTGTTTCTTCAAAAAAAAAAAAAAAACATTTTATACATTGGGTCAATAATAGTTTTTATATAACACTAGAATAACACTATTTCAGAAATTCTTCCAGATCTACTGCCCCCTGATGGATATATGGAATCAAAAACACGACAGATGTTTATGCTACAAATGTACTTTTATTAATTTAAATAATATGCAAATAAAGGGGCTATAAAGATCCACAGAAAAAGACATGCTTTGTGACTCATTTTTTAAAATGTGTATATATATATATATATATTTAGATTTGTCCAGCAGAAATCTATCCAGAGTGAAGACTGAAACCTCAGGCAACGATAAAGAAGACCTTTACATTCATGAGAGCGGAGGACAAGTTGCTCAGTGATAAAAGTGTACAGAAACCAGATCCATTTTTTAACGGCGAAAATTAAAATGATCCTTTTTTTTTCCTTATAAAAGCGGCCATTTCAAAACAAGAACCTGGATACATTTCTACTTTGCAGAATTGACATTTCTACGGATGAAAACAAAACAAAAAACAGAAGAGAAAGAGGAAAAAAACACACTAAAGGAGAAAGAAACAAATCCAACCTTTATGACAATAATCAACGTCCCTTTGGTAAAAACTGCATCAAACAGTCCTCTCGTCGTTTTCTGCGGTTCCTGTGTTTTTTTCTCCTCACCACCACAATAAAGCACAAAACACAACAAACATCTGGCATAAAAAAGGTCTGGAGATATTTACATTGTATTTACAAACTATTGAACTCTGTATTTCACATTGTGCGTGCGCTGGTGTTCGGTGCAGAAATTAAGTCTTCCGTATCACACACACCTTCCATCTTTATTGCAGTCACATTTATATAGATTTTTTAAACCTTTTTGGAAGTAAAATCTGAATCTTCTCACGCTTCACCAATGCTAAGTTTGCACCTTCCATTTTTGATCTCTGAATGAAGTAGAAACATTAAAGTTAAGTGCACTTACACCAAAGAGCTTGTTTCGGGAAAAGCGAAACCACTACTCATTATAAATTATTTTCTCTGATGCTTTTGCCATTCCTTAACTAGCTTTGAAAAGATTTATGAAATCACAAATTTAAATATGTTCAGCTGGTGTAACTGTAAGAACTGTGCTGATTGGTCCAGCTGGGTTTGATTGACAGGTCTTCTAACCCTTTGTTATTGGCACCGGGTGGCCTGCGTCTCTGCAGGAGCTTATAAAAGATCAACAACAACAAAAACACTGTTAAAAATCTGACTCTTATCACACAACCTCCACCCCTTCACCGATGTCACTGGGGCACGTCAGGAGGCCCGTACTTGACTCTGTATTTGTGAATGCGCTGGAAGTGAAGGGTCTCGGGGTCACAGGTGGTTGAGCAGGGCACCAGGCCCTCGGAACCCTCGCCCATGAGCCAGTGGCTAGTTGCTGCAGTCATCTCTCTGGTCACATGTTCCTTCACCCAGCGCTGCGTCCAGGAGTGAAACCGCTGGTGCAGACGTGTGCTCACTCGCTCATGAGACTAACAGAGAGAGAGAGAGAGGAAGAGAGGTTATTAATTAAGTAATCTAGACCCGTTTCCAGAACCTTTAACCAAGCCCAAACTCTACTGTCCTCAAATGAAACAGATAACAATGCTTCAGAATCGGAGCAAACATGAAGAGAAGTTACAAAACACTTCCACATTTCAGAAAACACATTTGCCTGTTATCAAGCAAATATAAGCACTTATGAAACAAATATACATTTCAGAAAACACAAATTACAAGTTCTTAAACACTTTTACATATTACGAAACACAAATACATTTTCAGAAACTGGAATGGTTAGGTATGTACCAAAATTCAAGCCTGAAACGCAAGTGATTACATATGGGCAGTTCTTCGAGTTGGAGAATTTTTTTTTTTGTGTTCCGCACAACAATTAAGACAATCAGTATCATGCAGCAGTATATACTAGAGCTGCACAAGTAATCATTAAATTCCACCCCTTCACAACCTTAATCCAGCGTTTGTACCATTCCGCCAAACTCATCTTATATTTGATAGCACGTAACCAGTCACAGCAGCCGTGTTGACGCCTGACGCGCAGCCACGTGTGCCTGTTATCTGCACTGTAGCAGTGGATGTGAGTCAGGCGGCAGTCAGATTAAAAACAAATAAAGTAAAGAAAATGAGTGAGGCGGCACAATGTTACCCGCAGCCAGACAAAGCAAACGCAACATTCAATGCAACAGCGTGCCCAACAACCTCTCCCACCTGGCTGAAGACACCGCTCCCGAGAAAAAAAATGTTGCAAAAGACGAGTTTAAAGAAGCGCTATTGCCTGCCCTCTCGTAATTATTTTTCATGCGTCCCAATCCCTGCTTTGTATGTCATGAAAGAGACAGAATCGTGAGTCAAACAATTTTGCAGCAGCTTCAGAGTTTTGGACCCGCAGAGCAATGGAACCATACACTATAGTAAATTAAGTAAAGATTCTTAGCTAAAACCCTCTGATATAATACCTAGGTCAGTTTATTTTTATCACATTTAATTGTGATTTGCTTTAAATGTAAAGAAATGTAATGAAAAATAGAGTATTCCCTCTTAATTCGGTCTTATTTTACTGCTAATTTACTGCTGTTTGATAACCTAATGTACAGGGTTAAACCTTCCTTTAAATAAGTATTAAAAAAATACAGAATTGTGATCTTTATTCTACGCAAAAAAAAATATTGTGATTCTTATTTTATTTAGAATTGTGTAGCTCTACAATATACGATATTCTAATGAGGGAAACTCATACTCTATAATAGTGGGTGGATTTGATGTCTGTACACGGGGTAGAGAGTACAAATTGGCATCCATACTCAAAACAACATTTCCAATGATCTGATTGTCATGCTGAATTATTTCATGCACAGGTAGATATAATTTCTTAGAGATTATTCATTAAATGTGAGGCTTCTGATACGCTTCCCCTATTCAATCTTTTCGCCAAAAAGTCCACCTTCACTTGCATGAAAATACCCGCGCAAGAAGTAGCAAACCAAGCTCAGACATGTGTATAGATTTTGAGCGTGAATCAAATAACTGTGAAATCACAAACAAAAACGATGATTCTCTCATGTTTTTTGATGCCTTTAAAATGTTTACATTTGGCTTTAAATTTAACGCACATTTTTTAAAACCACGAATAAAATCCCAAAGGTTTGTTCTCACCTTGTGTGCTCTCTGTAGCGCAGTGGGTCTGTACATATAATCCTCAGATTTGAAGACGTACATCATCTTGTACGAGTTGAGTTTAAACATGTACTCCATCTTCATGCCGTCGGTTTCTATCTTCCCTGCTTCCTTCAGCGCCTTCTCCTGAGACTCCTGGCTGTGCTGACACTTACGGAACCGTCGCAGGTTTCTACACAAACACAGGACATTAGAGAATACTCATCATGTGTGCTGATTGGCAACAGTAACATGATGGTGGTATAGGTGTCAAAATCATGAGGTACCTTGGAAGAAACACCGGCTTCCGTGACAGATGATCCCTCAGGTCTGGAGACGATAAGTCAGACAGGTACCTCATGATGTAATCTGACCAGCGCTGCCAGGAGGAAGAAAAATTAGGCAAACTGTGCAGTTAAATGGTGTTGAAAAAATTGTTGAAACGTTGATAAAGATAAACTATACATTTTCGCACAACTATCACAGTATCTCCAAACAATCATGAATCAATCTTCACAGGACCACCAGGGGGGCTAAGAACACAACTGTGCATGTGTCAGCCACTATTAATGCTATGTAAGTATGTCATGAAGACACCATGTGTAGGTTTGTGTACTGTGTGTGTATGCTTTTACTGAGTGTTCATGAGGTTCAAAACTAGTGATCGAAAATAAAAACATGTTTTTTTGCTCCAAACTCAGGCAGTTTTAACATGGGAGTGAATGAGAACCTGCTCACATCCACCAGTGGCCGGTCAAGGTACTACAGTTCAGTCACTTCCTGTTGCACAATGAAGGCGGAAGACAGGAATTTTGGGGCTTGGGTAGAACCTAACTCTGTTCACTTCTCTGTTTTCACTTCTTGAAGGGAGAGAAAAGATAGACCAAGATAGAAGGTGAGCATCTCTCAGCGTGCCCAAAACTCTCTAAACCCTTTGACCTGTGAATACTTTCTAGTAGAGGGCTCACCTCACTCACCAGCAGAAATATCACTAATGTGGATCAATCGATCAGATGGTAAGAGACGATTAATTTTAATCTTAGATACTGTAGAACCCGATTCCCATTCATTCATTTGTGCGGTCTGTGAATAATGAAAACTCACTTCTATCTCCATCGGCCCTTCAGAATTCTCCTCCTCATTGTCCAGCAGCTCCACAGTGAGCTGAACATTCCCTTGGTTTTTCAAAAACATCAACTAAAGACACAAAAAGAGAAAAACAGACCCTGACACTCTGATTATGTTTGCTCAGGTAAGTTTCTGTGCCTGCTCGGAGCACCTGGACTGGATGGAAGCGATTGTATGTGAGATAATTCAAAGCTACAAAGACTCAGTCACTTGCACATTCTCTTATTTTTGACTTTAGCGGTTTCTTCCAAGCAGTGGTAAACCAGTGTTCAAATCTTCGTCTCATCACCTTGTAGCAGTTTTCGTCAGCCATGAGCTGCTCCGCTCGGCGCTGGTAGGAGGTTTCAGCTGGAATCCTGTTGTCCTGAGTGAGCTGAGATCCTCCGGTGGCTGAAAGGCTGCTTTCACTCAGGTACAGCTCGGTTACCTGAATGCAGATCTCCTCACTCACTATGTGCTGGAGCTACATAAACAGAGAAACACAAAGAGAATTCCAGGTCTGTATGAAATCAGCCACTCTTGTGTCAACCAATATTAATTATCATGCTCGCTATGGCTGCCACCTGCTGGACACGCATAGAACTGTCCAAGTTTGAAAAGCAGAAGAATATCTGTTAAATTCGTGTAATTTCACAGTTAATTTTTAATGCAAAGCATAGCATTTATTCAGCAGTATTTCTCCTTAAAAAAAACATCAATCAAAATGTCTACCACTTTTACATGAACACAATTAAGAAAATATCTGACAAGTGCCACTGACATTTTAACTCAAACTTATAATAAACGGTTGAACATGATTTAGCAAAAAATACATCTAAAAGTGCCCTATTTTAATTTAATTACTACCAAGACATTCAATTTAATTAGATGTTTTAACATTATGTGTCAAACTTTCAGTGTTTTCTTCAAAATGTCATTTACATTTTTATTGTGGGTATTGGAAGCTTTTGAATTAAAAGAAAAATTATTGGGAAAACTATCTTAAATTCAGATGTACACAGCTTTAGGACAGTACAGGCCGCTCTCATTGGGCGTCAATGATGTGCAACAGTGTTTCATCAAGCTATAGAATTGGCAGAAAGACGCACCTGTCTGACGATGTTCTGGACGAGTTTGTCCATGGTGAAAGCGATGTAACCATGAATGGTGAACATCTCTCGTATAGAATCCTCATATTGAGACGTCTCTATGTTCCCATCCAGCAGGTTACGCACCATCTCCAGAAACACAGAGTAATAATCCTCCACCTCTACATCCACTGGAACAAAAAACAAAGAGAGAAGAAGACAAGTTCATTAACTCAATCTGAACACTTAATGCAATTCCTCACACCTTAGAGTAGCCCTAAATATTTCATCTGCATTAAAAATAATAATAATGATGATGATGATGATGTACATGATTGCTGAATTAAGAGCTTCAGAATATCACATTTAATACATAACTTTTTTTGACAATGTCCCCAATAAAGGCAATACATTTTAAATGAAATAATCTTTCAGTGAGGTATTGTAAAATGATTTGGATTTTGAATTGCCCTCTTCTCTGACAGGCGTGAAATAGCACAATTCTTCAGACATTTTTTTTTCAAACATCAGTCTTTGCGACATCAAAGCAAACGTTAAGAGTTTCGGTATGACTGTAAAAGAACCACATTTATCTTCTTTTAAAAACCATGAAATGGAAAATAATGTACCAACAGTAACAAACACCAACAGCAAACATCTGTGTAAAAACTGTAATTGTAAAAAAAAGTTTAGAGATTCTGCAGTGCATCATTAATTCAGCCCCCCTGCACCACAATCAGCTCAATAAAGTTTCTATCATTTTTCTGTGTCAACTAGAGAGAACAAAATGCCAAATTTTGCATTAATCAACATATTAACGTTTTGAAAAATAAATCTTTTAGAAAAACGAATTTTAGAAATGAATATCAATTATACGAGCTTATAGCTTGTTATTATATATAGCTTGTCGTAAGAACAGGTTTACATCGAAAATACGTTGTTTAGAGAAGACGGCAGGCCATCATATCATTTATTTCATAAGGTTTTTAGCTTGTTAAACTTTAAGTTTATTTTATTGTGTAATTAAATACCATGTAAATCAAGACTGGTTTAAGTGACATCAATCTGTTTAAATTTGAATGGGGCCCGGCCCCATAATAATTATAAATAATAAATAATTGGCCTTCAGGTAAAAAAAAAAAAAGGTTGAGTTCTAAATTAATACATTTATTTTTTTTATGCATTTGGCAGACGCTTTTGTCCAAAGCAACTTACATTAGGGAGAGACAATATGCAATTTGTTACACCGTCAAAGTCTATCTCAGCTATATAATATAATGAGTTAATTCTGACTACAGTTCCTAATCAACAATCAATGAAGACTAATCACAAACTCTGTCTAGTTCTAACCAAATTCAAACAGTTAAATAAATTCATCCCTGTATAACTTTCTTTAAAGTCCCCATCACCAGAGTCTACTCAACACAGTTCCTACTTGTTTATAAGTGTTCATTACCCAAAATATGAACGTATCAGTAAAACTTTAAACTTCTTACTTTCCATAGTATAATTAAACTGAAAGCAATCTATATATTACTGTATTGTTTCTACTATATTTAATCTGTGGCATATAAAATAAGAATTATTTATTTCCCATTTAATCATTGATTTACCCCAAAAACATACTTATTAATTGTTTCTTACTCCTATTAGCAGTATTTTTACTAGCAACTCAGAAACAAAATGCTTACAGAGTGATTCTGTTAGTATTAACAAAGGAAAATAGATAGACAAAATGAGAAACATCAACAAAAAGGAAAAAAGAAAGAGAGAAAAATGAAGTAAAGAAAAGGGAAAAAGACAAAAGAAAAGGAAAAAACGTTAAAAAGAAAAAAGAAATAAATAATCTTCATTGTAACTATACTATGTCCAGTATAGCTTCATAAATATTTTAAATCAGTATTTTGGTTACTCACTTGGCTCTTTCAGGCGCAACTGAACAGCCGTGTTTTCATTTTTGTCCCGTTTGAGTCCAAGCACTTCCTTCTCCCATTCTCGCTCACTGACGTCCGCTTCAATCTGTCGTTCGGCCTGTGCATAAAGCCGCAGAAGCCGCGAACACAAGATCTGATGCAGCCGGAGGAAGATATACCAGTTGTTATTCACAAAAAACAAATTGTACGCATCCTCACAGGACCGTAGCCGCTGAGCTGTGCACGAGCTAAACAACTGTTTGAGCTTTGTTGGACTAGCGCCAACTCCTCCTGCTAGCCCGTTGTGCTTCTTGGGTGCTACTTCATCAATGCTCATATCTTCATCATCCTCCTCTTCCTCAGCATCTGATAAAACTCCTCGCTGAGAGAACAACATGTCTGGGATGAAGTGCTGGACGATCTGTTTGATTTTGTATTTGTCATCTTTGTTGATAGCACTCTGGCGTTTCACATGGTGAATGATGAGCGCTGCAGCATCTTCTAAAATCTGACTGTCCTCATAAGTCAGCGTCAGATGTGGTCCTATAGGAGGCGTGATGTTATCTTCTGAAGCCTGTTCGTGTCGCTAAGCAAACACAAATAATCACATGTGTGAGTGAATCAAGAGAAAACCAGACTTGCTTCAGGAGATAAAGAAACCGTACCTCATCAAAGAGTCCCTCGATCTCGCTGAGAAGTGTTTTGGAGCGCAGCACCTTGGTGTCGTTTTGCTTAAAGTTAACGCCTTGGCTGTCTAGTGATTTCAGGTAGTACTTCTCATTCTGGTCTCTCCAGATTTTGTTGAAACCTCTTTGAGCTTCACGCCACTCTTCCTCCTTCAACTTTAGCCTAAATACATTTTAAAATATATTTGTAAACTTAAACTATTCCACAAACAATTTTTTTTAACAATTTTACAAATGCATGATTACATTCTTCAATTGGCGTTATAAATGTATTTTTTTAAGTAAATCTTTAAGTAAAAAAATATATGGAAATATAGCTGCAAGAAGTGATTTAGAGCTCGGAGCAGTCTAGCACAGCACCCCCAGTGGCAAGTATTTATGTCAACACATTTGCATGATGAATTTGAAGATAGAGACTATAAGCAACAACTTGTTTCCACTATTCTTTATAGCCTGACCGATCCTAAACTAAATGTGATATGAGTAAAATTGAGCAATTTACATTAAGCAATTTTTTTGCCATTCTCTAAAATAAGAACAAAAGCTACATTTTGACCAAATACAAAATAATTATGATAAGTTTAAATGTTTTTAAACAAGTGTATAAGTTACTTAATTAGAAAAGGTTTTTCGTATCAAAAAATGTGAAAGCGTATCAGAATAATTGATCGATTAAAGTGCTAAAATAATCGATTACGAAAAGAATCGATAGCTACAGCCCTAAACAAAACCCTAAAGTATCTTGGAAAAATATGAAAAAGTATAAGGAGATCATTACGAACTTTTGAGAAATACGTATGAGAAAATATCAGCCATGTGTTTTTGAAACTGCTTAAAAAATAAAACGAAAATGAATATTTAGACAGACAAGATGTTCAGTTATACATGTGAAGTGGTTGGGACTACAGAAAGACTCTTAATGCAACTCATGACTCAGTCTTCTCCCCTTTCCTGAGTAACAAATAAGCATGTTAAGGCTCCCCCAAAAATGCCTGTGTAATCAAGAAAAGTTTCTATAGACTGCATGCCTCGAGCTCTAAAAAGAACTCATCTAAATTAAACTATTAACATTCAATCCACAGCCATCAACTCTAACCTTTTGAGAACGATAGGCACAGAAGCACCCGGGTTCTTCTTCAGACCATCGATGATGTCTGGAGCTTTGTCTCCATATATCCTCTGGATGGCTTTCCTGTGAATGATCTCGGAGCAGCCACCCAGAGTGTTATCCAGACGAAACTTGGCCTGCTCCTCTGCAGACATCCGAGAAAGCTTCTTCTGGACCGACTCCAGCACACGGATGGTGGCCAGGTTGGTTTCCAACACAACATCCAGCTAGTGCGAAGAGCACACAGTATCAGAACCATCTCAAAAGGAGTACAATAAATAAAAGTATGTTCAAAAACTAATTTCTCTCACCTCAAATCGCTCGTCCTCACACCTATACATGTGTTCTTCGTACTGAGTCTTTTTGGAGCTTACAAATGTCGAGTCCTCGGACCAGGAGGGGAAGGAAACCCAGGTATCATTCAGTACCTGACGCAGCAGGAAGATAAAGATTTGAAAACAACATAAATAACATAAAATGAATGAAACTTCATACTTCAATTCTCCTTTTTAATAAGATATTTTCATACTCTTCAATTACTGTAGTGCAGGGGTGTCAAACTCATTTTCACCAAGGGCCATATTAGCATAATGGCTGTCCTCAAAGGGCCAGATGTAACTTATAAATGTAAAACAATGTAATTGAATGTAATGTAAAATAAATGTAACTACTCCTTAATGTTAAATAACTCATTATTTATAACTTATTCAAGTGACAATTCAGTTGCATAGAAACAATTGCATCGGTACCAGCAACGCTGTGGCTGAGGCACCATCTCGCAGTACGGCAGCAAGCCAGCAGATGGCATTTATCTGAGCTCATTGGTATAATTTGTTTAGCAAAAAAAAAAAAAAAACCCTCACAGATTCCTCATCTTTTATCATCAGACTCAAGAAACCCATCACAGTTAAACTATTAGCTGTGCCCATTTCAAATCTTGAAATGTATTTTAGCGTGAGAAATCGGAGGTGTGGCGTAAGAAATCACTCAAATGCGTGAGTCTTACGTTCAATGTGTGAGAGTTGGCAGCTCTGCAGTTTCACTCGTGAGTATGAATGCGGAAACACTGTTGCGCTACCATAAGCATTGTGGGAAATGTAGTTTTTTTTCAGTTTCAAGTTTTTTTTTAGACACTCAAAACTTTTAAGCTTTCGCGGGCCACATTAGATTACATTGACGCATGTGCTGTAGTGTATAGGAAAGTGCAGAGTAGAGAAAGGAAGCTATTTGAGAGAGAGTTCAGGGAGAAGGACTAATTCAAACACCTGCAGGATTCCAACAGGACTCTTCCAAGTTACATTTTAAAATTAATATCCATTTCTCAGCATTCTTCCCAGTCCAACAGATAAAAGAAAACTAAATTCTTGAATTTTAGAACAACGACAGAGTTTTTTTTCTTTTCTTCTGACGTTTATACAGTGTTTTGTGGATTTAGTGTGGGAGTGTAATACCTTCAAACCCAATTTAGTTGAAATTTCTTTGTGCACAATGTGCAATAAGTTTGCCAGCATCCAGCTTTAACCAACTCTACCATCCACACCTCAAGAAATGTACACTTCCCCATGGTCTCAACTAGCTTTTTTTCGCTGTCATAAGGCTGAAGCAGGCTGCTTCTTTTTTTCCCTGTTTCTTTTTCTTCATTCTCTTCTTCTTCTTCTTGAGTCATCTTTTTTTTAATCATTCATCGTTATCGAGTGTAACGGTGCACATCATGCTTAACTTCCAGTATTTGATCACACTAATTGTTGTAAAAAAAAAAACTTTAGACCAGAATTGAATAAGTTTTACGTTTCAGACTTGTTTTAATGCCTTTTAAGGATATTTATAAACCTGCGGAAAGCAAGCCCTGTCACAGGTCACTATACTGTGCTGAAATACTTTGTTTCTAGAGATTTGTTCAAGTTTTGTCTATAGCAGAGTAAATGGAGAAAGCCCTCGCTTACCTCCGTACAGAGAGTGGTTCTTCCAGTGCACTTGGGCAGCTGGTAGCTCTTGGGTAATGCTCTGTAACTGGAGCCCAGACGTTTGCATGAAGCATAGTCAATTTCCATGGCCATTCCTTCAGTGGCTCTTTCTTTTGGGTACGTCATCATGTGTGACATCTCCTTGTACCCAATGAACTTCTTAAACCAGGTGAACAGCTCAGGAAATTTGCTGAGAGAAAACAGGAAAATTGGAACACACAAACACTGATTTGATGTGCAAAACTGTAAAGATGTAAAAAAAAATGTGTTTCAGATGGAAACAATAAATATTATTTTACGAATCGTTCTTTATCTGTATTTATGTATATGTTTACATACACTTTATCAGGACATATGCAGGAATAATAAAGTGAAATGTAATAGCTTCTTAAAACTCTGCTTGTCTTATTTCTATCACATGTTGTTTCTCTGACTTCAGTTTTAAGATCTTTACAACCCCAGAAAACCCGAAATTGAAAACCTGTTTACAGAAGCTGTAATATGCCAGTCGTTGTACCAACTAATACATTTATTGATTATAGTCAACAATAAAATTTGGTCAACAACGAGTCAGTAGTTGATTAGTTCACTTTGTAGTGGAAAAAAAAAATTTGTGTTCACTCTACAAGTAATTATTTGCAATAATACTAGTCAACCAATCAGAAACTGATTCACTGACTGCTTGAAAGGAAAGTAATGATAACATGTTTGCAGTTTCCTAAAAGTGATGATACGATAACAAAAATAATGTACTCACCCAAGGAATGGAACTACAAGTTGGACCAGCTCAGCGCGAGAAATAATTTCCTCGTTAAAGACAGCTATGCACCGGAGGAAGTTATCATAAGCTTCTGCACTTCGCAAAGCCTTTCGCACCTTTAAAGAAATCAACATTCACAACATAAACACACAGCATAAACAACTGGTCTTAATGAAATAAACCAGAACAACTCACTTTGTCAAAGAAAAGAGACTCGGTTCCCCCGCTGTGCTTTCCAGCCTCAGCTCCGGATGATTCTTTAAAGTTCATTAGCTTCAGCTTTTTCTATCAAAAACAAACCATGAACAATCAAATGAGCTTGTCTTTAGAGTCAGATAGTCAGCGATAAAGTGTATATTTTGGTACCTTCACAGGTGGGGTGATTGCTGTAGTCGAGTGTTTGCGTATCTGGCACCCGTTCTGATTGGGCCTCTGCTTGTTATTGAGCTGTGGTTTCTTCACAGTTCCACCGTGATCGTTACGAACAGACTCTGCCTTCTCTGCTGTTGTCTTGCCCAGCAGCTGGAGAACATTCAATGACAGGTTATTAAAGATATCTATCTGACTGCTTTATATTCTAAATTAATTATCGTTCTTCCCACAAATATTAATGTAACTAGGTGGTCAACTTCCTTCCAGGTTAAACCCATAATAAAATGTTTTTTTTAAAGAAATTACCAATATGGGTTACAAACTGTGTGATGCTGTTAACTCTTTTTTTTTTTTTGAGTGGACGTTGCTGTAGGTAGGAGTTTAAAGAAGCTGAAGTATGGCATATAATTGAGGTGGTTGTGATAAAACTTTTAATAGGGTCACCACCTATCTACATCTTTTCTGACAGTAAACAAAATGCATGGTTTAGTGCTGCCACCTTGTGGTCCAAAATAGCAGCATAGATTTTTGAGAGCAACGTAATATTTACTTTGAATTAAATATTTAATTGCACTGCAAAACCTCCAGTTTTGATCTGCTACCAAATATCTGCCCAGATCATGCGTCAAAACAGGCAGACTTTTGGAGGAAAGCTCTAGGCTCCTTTCACCTCTCTTTCAAATAAGACTCTCTCACTTCTTTTGGAATAATTCAAATACAAATACGGCAGTTTTTCAACAGTACAATGTTAGTTTAGCAGCTAAAGCTAATGGATTGTCATTCCATTCACAACGAGAGTAGAAATTTGAATCTCTCCCTTGAGAATTTGAGATTCTGCTCTCGTTTGCTTTACTTTTGTCACCATTGTTTAGACCTCCCTCCAGAAAATGTATCACTATTCTAGAGCAAGCTACACTGTTTAAGAGTGTAATAATTTTCTCTGAAAATAGCATCTCAAGTGTGTAATATTCTGAGGATTTAACTGCATGTAAACGCACTCTATGAAAATCTGGTCACTAGAGCTTTAATACTGTAACACACAAAAGATTGAGAACAAATCTTGTATTTAGAGGTGTTTTATTTTTACTCTGGTGATAGTAAAAAGCTTCCAGTGGAAATAGATTAATTTTGTTAAGGCGAAAGAAGAAAAAAAAGTCCATAATTCTGTGAACTAATCTTTATCTCCCAAAAACAGTAAGGCCTAAAAATGATCCTTTTAATCAAACTCACAATAGTGCTGTTAGCATCAGGAAGGAACTGTCCAAACTCAGACAGCAGATCTTCTTGGTTTTTGAAGAGCTGGGCCACTTCAGCATAAACTTCCTGTTCGGTGAGGACCGGGGTGTAGCTCCCGCCTGCTTCTTTAGCATTGCGCTGCTCCTTCTGATTAGCAACAAAAGACATTGGTAAGCTGACTACACATAAGCAAAGAGCTCATGTAATGCGAAATTAACTTGAAGTTAACACATCAAATTCCTAATTGTTTAATGAAAAGAACAAAGTATTTAATTCAAAAACACAACTTGTAATGTTCAGGAGAGGTCGAACAACAAGACCATGTTAAAAGGAATTGTAGGAGCCGGTTATTATCCAAACCTGGTACTTGTGCAAGATCTCAAGGAAGGATTTGTAGATGTTGGGCTGGCCCTGGAAGCGGTTCTTAATCTTGTTGACGTAGTTAATAGCGTGGTTGAACTCTACTGGTTGGTTGTTCTGCACCGGGGCAGCTGAGGGCATGCTGTTGACTGGGGTTTGAGGCTGCAGTGGGGGAGACCGGGGAGAAGCGTATGGAGGGATGGACGGATTCGGGTGACTGCTGGGAGTAAGAACGGGAGACTGCAGAGGCTGTAAAAGAGCAAAAGGAGATTGGTTTTCCTCAGGCAAATTTTGCTTTAAAATGACTTCTCTTAGTTCTGAAGAGTGGATGCTAGAGACTACAAATATTAGATCAAAATTTGTTGGTTTAGAAAGATTCAAAGGGGTAATTAAATTATTTTTTGTAGCATTAGGGTTAGGCTTAGGGTTAGGAATCTATATCAAAACCAGGGCTCTGAACCAATTCAGAGAACAAAAAACATGTTGAAAATATGAATATTAGCTTTATTAAACTAAAAATACATTGTTTTAATGCAAGGACATGAGGTTTCCTTGCGTGTGTTCCTTTAGAAATTGGGAAATATCCTGCGATTGTACAAACACTGAAAAGCAATAATACTACGTTACACTACATTAACAAGAACATAAACTATTTAGATTTGTTTGTTGGTACAAACAAACACATTTTAAATGAATAAACCAACTTAATTTCAGCCGTGTACAGGTAGATACCTTGTTTTTCAGCGCAGGTTGTGCAGGAGGTGTGGTTGCCAGGCTGGAAGGGTTTGCTGAGGGCAGGTTCTGGTGCTGTGCCGGTGCCGGCGGTCCAGTTGGGATGTTTTGCACAGAAATGCCGTGAGGTGTGATGTGATGGATCTGTCCAGGCGTGGTTACATTCACCAGATCATTTGTCTGAACTTCGATCTTGTATCCTGGTGGCAGAAATGTGTTGAACCCCATAATGAGGTCGGGGTGACCTTTAAAGAGCTGAGACACCCTGCTGATTACACCTGGGGTGTCAATGCTGCAGAGATAGAGAGAGAAGACACCAGATCTATCAAAAATCCCAAACATGGACTATTAAAATAATAAGTTCACAAGGGACACACCTGTCGACTAGCTATACATTGGAATCAGACAAATCATGTATTCTATGTTTCCATGAACGTCTCTGTACACTTGCACACCATCTAGTGTCAAGGACAGAAGCTCTTCATCACCATCTTCAACCTAAAGCTGAAACCCCCCCAGCATAAAATAAACAACTAAAAACCAGTCTCTGGTTTACTGTTGAAGCTCTCTATATATGTCTGTCTGTCACTGACGGCTCCATTGTATATATATATATATATATATATATATATATATATATATATATATTTTTTTTTTTTAATCACCGTTAATCTATTTTCAAGTTAGATACTGTGTTTTAGTATTTATTTGTTTTAGTTTTAGAATTTTTTCCTGTTCCAGTGTGGTATGGATGTTTAGTTTTATTTGCATGTGATAATTTTTGTGTTTGTTAGCTAGATAAAGATTTATTTAAAAAAAATTTTGTAAATTTGAGCTGAAAGAGACACACTTAACATTAGGTATTAAATAAATAGCACATTAGCTGAGTGCATACAATTTCATATCTAGCAGGCTCCACAAACAACTTTACACTTATATATATATAACTTATAAATGTATAGCCTACAAGCAAGAGCATGAGTTAGCAATAGTTGGCCGACATTGCTTGTCATATTTACAAAAACAACAATTTTCTTTTTTATTTTTATTTGTTTGAAGTGTAAACCCCTTCAAAAAGTGGAAGTGGTAGGGTTCCTTCTTGACGAGCCTGGGGTGAATTTTCCAATGTGTAAGGAAGCTCATTAGTAGTGACAGAGCAGAAGCCTGTGTCGAGTGAAAATGTATTTTTCATTAAGGTGCACACCTGTCCACTTCAGCACTGGTTTCATTTTGTCATTTATTATATATAACCTCAAAGGCACTCAGACCCGGGCATCCGATGTTCTCGACTCAGCACCTCAAGTAGGCATCATTGTCGCCAGTAGCGTGAACTTGCTCGACTGTTGCCACGAGCGCACACGCAGATGCGTAGAACAGGCATATGCATTTCATATCGACTGTATTTAACAAGCATTTCAGATTAGAATTATGTTACTTTCTGTTAACATTTTGTTTTAGTCGATTACTGTTAACTTCTGGGATAGAGTAAATTGTAAACACACCTTGCCCCAGTAAAAGGGGTCTAGCACCGCCCATGCTATGTACACCACTAACAGACGACCATGTCATCCATGCAAGGTGTGAACACATTTACATAGACTGTGGTGATGCATTCAAAATAAAAATAATCTTAACAATTCACTTTGGAACTTTCTTTCACCCACATACACTCACCTCTGAGATTTAAACTCTTTCATTATGTCCAGAAAATCATTGTAGACTTGAGGATGATTGCCAAACTGTAGCTTCACCTGGTCCAGGTAAGAAAGGGCATCCTCCACCTGAAAGAGTGCATGAATATCTCCACAAATATTTTTTTTTACATTAAAACAACTTAAACACAAATTGAAGGCCCACCTTGAGCCTCTGAAACTGCTGCTGCTGCTGTTGCCCCTGTGCTGAGGAAGCAGGTGTGGGTGGATGGGCATTGGGCTGTCCCGGCACAGGGCCGTGAGCTTGAGCCGCCGCTGGAGCATGATGGTGAGTAGTACTGTGCACCACTGGACTAGGAGCGTGGCCATGAGCACTTGAGCTCTGGGCAACGGTGGACACCTAAAGGCAGCCAAAGAAAAGTAGGTCAACATCACCTTACTATGGCTCTTGTTTTAATCAATTTTTAATAATAAAGATAATGGGATTCGTTTATTGATTCAGATAATAAACTGGAACAAAAACAGTATTGGCCTCACAAATGAAGTAAGCAAACACTGCCCTGTTGTTCAATTTTTTTATAGGAATTTCTATGGGATTGGCAGCACAGAAAGTGCATGAAAGTGCCCATGTAAAGTAATATTTTCAAACAATCCATTTCTTTGAAACTCAAAATGTTGAAAAGCATTGAAATTCAGTGTAAAAGAGTACATTTCTAACTTAAAAATATTTCAAGCATGCAGTCAAAACATGGTGGAAAAGAAGGTGGGTTTTTTTTTTTTTGGGGGGGGGGGGGGGTTCAGACAAGCCTACCCCTTTTTAAGGATTCGATAAAATGTTTGTAAAGGAGTCCCCAGACAAATAGGCTTGCTTACAGTTGCTAAAAATATATACACATGCACTGCTACTATTTATTTTCCTCCAGTGCTTTTATTTAAGGATTTTTCTCAACAGAAAAGGAGAAACTGAATATTTTGAAGATAGCAATAACATTATTTAGCAAAAAAATTAGATACACGGGTAACAATGATTTTTTAGGCTTCCAAAAATTGTGGAGGCTAGAAACATGAGAAAGAAGAATAAATTTAGCTAGCCTTGTCACTGCAAGGTTTCCTCACCTGGTATGCCTGGGGTAGCGGGAACTGAATGCCTGGAGTTGGCTGCATGCTGTCGGCCCCGGCCTCTAAACCAGCAGGCGCAGGGGCGAGAACCCTATGCTGAAAACCCTCTGTGGGAAGCCGGCGTTGTTGTGGGGTGAACACTGTCTCCTGATCCTCTAAACGCCTCCTCATGCTGTACTCATGCTCAGAAGGCACCTAGACCTAAGGGAAATTAAATTAAAAAAAATAAGATCTACTTTTGGTGGCTTTATGTACTGTCGGATAGGTCACAATGCAGACCACAAAGCCGAGATTCCTTTGGCACGAACATTCCAAATATCACAACTCCAACGATATTATGGGGAACTAGACACGCTCATGAACGGCTTGAAACAGGATCCTTCAAAGTAAGAAACATCAAACACTATATTTAATCACCTTTCAAACAAATCTAAAACGTTTTGCTGAATTTGGGCTGTTTAAAAAAAATGATTACAAATTTGAACAATGTGATGTGTATGTGAAAGAGCAAAAAATTTGTATCAATTTTAAAAATGAAAGATGTAGAAACGTAAGTCACTTCCCAAATCGGAATACTTTTACTGCACACCTAAAATACTCGGTTTCAGAAGAATATGTAGATACTTTTAGCATTTAAGATGTGCTTTGGGATGGATCTGAGAGAAGTGGGTTTGACACACTCACAGAGAGAAAACTTTCCAATTCATTCATTAAAAAATACTTTAAAAATATATAACATTTGTATGATTTATTTCTGTACATTTTATCTATAATACTTATTTTGGTAATTCTTCTTTAAAAATTCTTCATATTACATGGAGGGCTCACTTGTTTCGGTTCAAGAGGAAACTCCACCCACCTGAGCACAATGGACTGTGGGTAATTTCAGCTAGTTGAATTTCCATTGATCTGCAATTATTTCAAATAACCAGAAATAATATACATCCGGACACTGTTCAGATACTCTTATGTACACTAAAATTCTGGTCACACTCCTTTTCATTTTGGACTCTCAAAAATATGGATAGTGCATCGATTGGGATGCACAATAGGTATATTTATCCAAAAGTTCATCTCTTACACTACAGCGCCCCTTAGAGGGACATAGCAGGCATAAAAGATGACGCTAAATAGTTCCTCACAACAGTGTTGTGCTCCCTCACAAAGCGTTCCTTCTAACTAAATATTGCGTTATTTAACAAGCGATGTTTGCGAGGGAACGCAATACTATTCCGAAGGAACTCATAGTTTTGAGAAAGAATGCAAAAAATATTTTTCTTTCCAACTTTTACTCTTATAACAATGTTCCTTTAAAAGGCTTTACAGTACTATAAGCTACTGTAATAACCAATCAACACTTGAAATACAGAACACAGCAATCACGTGGCATTCTTTGAACTTTGCAGAAACGTTACGTTTTGAGCAGAGTAACTAACGTTATATTCACACACTTTTAAACGTGCCACTTCCATTAAACAACACATTTAGCCTTTCGTGTTATAAAACAACAATGAAATGGCACTACAAGAAATTTTGTCAAAGAAACCAACTTAAACTTAGCCGTTACATTGTACGCCAAATTCCAATCTGACAGAAGCCATACAAGAACCCAAATGTAGATAGGGGACTGTTGTTCCAAGCTGTAAAACATTTATAAATGTAACTTTATAATATGTTAGTGTGCGTGTACAGTAAGAAGATAACGTTAAATTAATATGTGTCTAACTTACATCCATGTGGTGGCTATGTGTGTTGCACATGCTGACTAGGAATGCTAACTTGCTAACATACGACTCGTGAAAAGTCTCACAATTTCTTCAGAAACGTTGTTTTTTTAAATCTTATGTTACACCTGGAGGTACAACATTTCTGCCCGAAACAAATACATTTTCACTATGGAAAAAGTTTTGCTAAAACCGGCATTTTCCCCATCTCCGAGACTCACCTGCTTCAGCTGGTTGCGCGAAAAGTCCACGAAAGCTGTTAAAATATCGACGAATTACTAAAACTATGCCTAAAAACAAGAATAAAACGGCGTAAGACGGATTTTTAAAATGAACTTAACGCATGAACCTTGTTGAAAACAAGCGCTGGAGAGGGGCGGGGCCATCGTTCACTATGCTCGCTGCTCCTGCCCAAACCAACGGTTATTGGCCAAATGCATAGCCAACCCTATCAGGACACAATCTTATTGGACACTCTAGTTGTCACTCAAATAAGATATTTAACATGTTTCGGGGTTGATCTTGAGGAGCCACCGATGCGCACACGTACACAAGCAGAAACTACGTCGAGTGGCTCCAAAATGCTAACATTTTGCTGTTTAGTTTTCAACGAGCATGAAACCTAAATAATTATAAGGTATGCGGTCGACTGTGTATAGCCAAGGCGATTTAACGTTACGAAAGAGACTAAGACGTCTCTCAAATAGGTAAGTAATAATCAAAAACAAGATGAACGTCCACAACTGCAAGCTTTAACACGTTTTAATTATTTTTCCAATACTTGAGTATTATCTGCGATATTTTTTATATTTTATAGTTTCAGCAACTTCCTATCGACGACGTCAGACTTGACGTCCTCCATGTCATGTTAACCAATTAAAAGCAAGGATTCTATTAGGCACGGCCCTCAAACAAGAACCCTCAACTTTTATTGGCCATGCTTTCACGAACCATGTATGGCATGACGTACCCGTAAATGGGCGGTATATTCAGAGAGATGTTCACTTTTATTGGCCGGACTATTCTGAGTAGGCGTTATGTATGACGTTAAGCTCATATGGCAATGCTCCGCCCACGAGAGGCGGGGCCCAATCCAGTGCCCGGGATTCCGCGGCTCGCCCCGTCCGTCCGCAGTCAGATCAGAGCCGTCCGGCTGTTTGTGTATGAAACGGTGCACAGATTCGAACAAAATACCACAAAACTAGAGCGAAAACAGCTCAAACTAACATATTAAACAAGGTTGAATTGATTCCGCCGCAAAGCGTACTAAAATCCGACATGCTCGAGAACGCCACAACACGACAGCGAACAAAAGATCCGCATATAAAAAACACCAACGTTTAATCCGGACACACTTTATTACCCTAACGGTTCGAAATCTTCACACGATCACTCGAACACAACACCAGCGACACATACGCCTCGCTCTTGACATGTTGTCCTTTGGTAATCACACTCAAAGTCAAAATGGGAACTAAAAATCCCATCGCACGAACATGGACCCTCTTGATGGAAGTGCCGTGATCAGAATCGAGAGATCCGAGCGCAGTTTTCAATCTAAATCCGCGAGCTGACTCAATATTCTTTGTTTACTGGTGGACAGTAGGGGTAAAATGTCTAACCGTGTTTGAGCACCTCTTCCCTCCCCCTGAACACAAGCAGCCCGATCTACAAACCCTCTCTCGGAACAAAAACAACTTCGTGAAACATATAAACAGGTCATAACGCACAGATAACGTTACACGTTTCTCTGGAGCTCCAGTTGGCCAAAGCTTTGCCCCTTTTCCTCCCCTTCCCCTGCTACGATCGAACAAACAGCCCGATTAACAGTCGAAAATCTCCTAAATATCCAAACCGATGCAGAAAGCTCTCAAACACAGTCAACTTTACATATTCGATAAAAGAGGACAGCATAATAATGTTTTCTTTTGCACAGCTGCTACATACCTGCGAAAAAGAGCCTCGCACTCCGGATTCGTGTTTGGAACAAATAGTTGGAAACGCCCCCCTCCGCTCTCATTGGTCTATACGACGGAGTACGTCATCTTGATTTGAATACGACCCGCCAAATCTCCAGGAGCAGAGATGAAGTCACTCCTGTTGTGCTTCAGGGATTTGTGTTAGTTCAATAGCAGTTTTTTAATAGTAATTTAAGCTAATATTAATCGCTAAATAAGTCTGCATGGTCTAAAAAGAAAACACCTTAAAGTGTTTTTTTTTTAAGTAAGGGATTTAAAAGCAACGAAGTCAGAGTTTACATATTTTAATTTTGTAACAGCCAATGTTGAAACAGCTTCTAAAATGATTCAAAATTCAAAATGTTCAACAATATTTTTAAGAAAGTCTTAGCCATAAATAATTGTATGTAAATATAACTGCACATGTTTACGGAAAACCAAGAAACCCTTTATCTTGTAGCATAGAGTTAATAGGCAGTTGTGGTCTGGTGGATAAGATCGACTTGTGATCAGAAGGTCGCAGGTTCGATCCCCAGATCCACCGAGTTGAAGTTGGTGTGAGTGATGAAACACTTGCTCTTCCATCTTCAACAATCACAGCTGTGGAGCCCTTGAGCAAAGCACCAGTTTCCCGACTGCTCCCCGGGCCCCGCAGCCATGGCTCCCACTGCTCCGGGTGAGTGCTCACTGTGTGTTTGTTCACTGCTGTGTGTGTACACTGGGATGGATTCCACGCAAAGCACAAACTCCAGGTTTGGGTCACTCAATATCTGGCCAACAGGTCCCTTTCACCACACTTCATCAATGTTGTCAGTAACAAATTTTGTAATTTTAGGCAAAATTCAGAGAGGACATTTTTTTATCAAATCCTATTATTATTTATTACATTATCTAATAAAAATATCTACGGGACACAATTATTCAACGTAATCAACATTTCAGGTAAGACATAGTGTGACAATTAGGCTTACAAGACAGAACTGAAGATAAACAATTGGATAAAATCAAGATATTGAAGGGTTAAAATAATGTAAAACAAATCTATATTACAATGGAAGGGTGGCAACTCGAGGTTGGGGGCCCTTAAAAAGTTGAGGCCCAAGGCAGACTTTTGCCCAATGGGAAGTCCACCCCTGGGTATGGTTGTACCAAGAAACATGTCCATGTTTTCTAGGCCGCTTGGCACAAAACATGCAACAAAATCAACATACCGCAATAAATGATCAATAAAACACACACAGGCACACACACGTTATTAATATCAACAATATCAATATTATAGAGTTTAATTCGATAGGTCAGAACAGTGTGTTAATATAAAGAGAAACAAACTAAATCCAACGTTGACCTAAACATTCATGTCACAATCCACCAGACTGGAGAAGTGAGAGCACAAGATTACTTGTTTTAGGTCTTCAGTGTTGATGTGTAATAGATTACAATGGAAACTTTTGCAGTTTAGGGGATTAATTTTAGAGTTTTACATTAGTTTAATACATGCATCCTGGTTACCAGGGTCTATTGCTGCAGGACTCTGTGAAGACTGTTGTATCGTACCATGATCAGCCCCAAAAAAATGGGACGACGTTTCTTTTCATAGGAGTGGAAGATGGTCAATTTTTTCATATAGTCGTCATCAACATTATCTCTAAGTAAATATTAAATAAACAAATAAAATATTAAAAAAAATTGTAATGAAGTTCCAGACATGAATTGAGTGCGAACCAAAGGGTTCCGGACTCTACTGGTCAGTAAGAGACTGTTAAAACTGTGTCTGCTCTTAGTTAAACCGTGTCTTCCTAACATTGTCAGGAGTGTCTTGTACCTTACATCTCATTAAATCAAGGAAGCATTTTTCTTTTGCTATTTTGTTACAATATAGTGCATCCAAAAATCTCAACTCAAGATGCACACAAAATATATTAATACATTACCCTAGATTCAGATTAAGTGACTGCTGGAAATTTATATTAGCACCAACCTCCCTCTTCACTCCAGATGTGCAACGGCAATTTAATGAAATGTATTTGAGATTAGCTTCGCAAGTGAGCAGATTTCCATTGATATTTTTTACATTTATTTATTGATACCACTAATTTTTTATTAATTTAAAGCGTAATTATAGTGTTTTTTATACTGTGTTTATAGTGTTTTATTATATTCAAACTAATTTGTGCAAATTTAAGAGCAAGAGCCCAATCACCAACCCATTCACTACATCTGTGTTATAAATAATTCATACTTTGTATGTTTTTACAATTTGTATGAACATTCTGCACAAAATCTATACTTTGCTTACAAAATAGAGTGTAAAAAAAACCGGTCAAATTTTATTTAGAAAATTTCCATAAATGGGATAACAGAAATATCCATAATTTTACAAAACATATATAAATTTAACCAACATTTCTGTATTGAATAATGTTGCAAAAAGTCTGAAACAAGAAGGGAAACTTGAATGGATTCAATCTCTGATTGATTTGTAGTTCTGCGCTCTACCATGAGGTAGTGCTGCTGATAACACAAGGATTTAACGTTAATTCAATACTATATACACAGCGTCAGACAGCTAGCTTACCACAGACACTACTTAAACAAAAACATGTAATTTAACCAGGTATTAGAATAAATAAGCACTAACTTTATTCTCTGGTGACCAACTGAAAAAGAAAATAACAAGAGCTGGCAGGTATACGGGATATAAGGGCACCTGTTCAATCAGATTATCCCAGAATGCAACACATGCTTCAAAATGCAAATACAACCCAGGAAATAAAAAAAAACTAACCAATTTCTCTAAGTGAACAAAGCATTTGTCCTGTATTTGTATGGGGCTTTTTAAAAATACAGTTTAGAGGAAAGCATACAAACTAATCTGAAATTATATTTTTTTATTTACTTGTAAAGTTTAATTTTTTTTTAACTATCTATTACTGGTTATTGTTGATATTGTCCAATTACCAACCTGTAGCCAATCACAATGAGCCATCAAAAGAGAGACAAGACATGATTGGTCTAGCAGTTCCTTTGTTTTCTAAGTTTCAAATGACATCTCTGGCTCTCAAAAATCCATCAAACCATATAGTCCTTTTACAAACAATAAAGCCAGACTTTTTTTTCTATTTAAGCTCTAATAAATAAGCTATAAAATGCATTATCTTGTATAATGCAATTTCTGACAGCCAAGACAAAGACCCCCATTTTGATTGAGCCTGCTGATTGGCTGCATGTTGGAGCCGATTCTGCTTCCCAGATTTCGCTTTGATAGATCACATTTATCATCTTTAAGGTGAATCCGCTCACAACATAGAGGCGAAACACTGTCTGTGTTCATCCATTTAATCAAGTTTAAAACATCTTTGATTTGGTTTTGCTTGTGTGACGTTACAGTTTGGACACATCCATATTGACAGACAGCATAACAGTCTTTTCAGAAACACGTTTCACTCAACTTCATCAAACAAGTCAAGTAAGGCTCTTGAACCTCAGAGATAAGCACTTTGAACAAGACTTCTATATAATCACAAGCTTGACGTTACAGGTTAGTCCTTTCATTGACAAAGAAACCAAAGTTAAAATCGGTTATTAAAGAAAATATAATTTATGCATATTTATATATGTGAGTACTAAGTGAGAACATAAAGGTTGGGTATAGAAAAATACACCTGGTCACATTTTTGTGCCCATCAAGGCAGTACTGCAGATCCTGGAATCATTGGGAGTGTGCAGACGCTTCACTACAAGAAAATTCAATATGAATTCAGTAGCAAAGACTTGTTTAACTTGCAAAACATAATAAAAAGCTATTTCAATTGAACTTTACATGAGTTTGTAGATACTATAAACAGGTCATTAGTACAATATGGACAGGCGAAGTTAATATAAACCATATAGGGCTAACTGAAGCCATCTCACATTTTTACTACACTAAATAAAGGCCATATCAGTGATAATAATAGAAGTTACCCATCCATCGACGTGTTGCGAGAAGAGCTTTCCTCAATCTAAGCCTTCACGTGGTTTCTGCTATCCAGATGAGACTGCATAAATGGCCAATAAACCAAAGAAACATTGCTGAAGGTACACAATTTCACACAGGCAGAACTAGATGATAAACTCCAGCGAATATATAACTCTCTTGTGCGCAGTGTTTCTGTTCCCATGTGTTAAAAACTAGTCAAAAAGTACTTAAAAGATTTAAGGTTTTACCTCAAAAAGTGATGTTTGACATGTAGGATTATTCTGAATAATAAAACTGGGGCTTCTTTATCACAGAGATCAGAATTTTATGTTCTGAGAAATAACACAAATCGTTCACGAATCTCACTATTTAGCGCCTTTTGATTTCTTTCAAAATAAATGTCTCATTAAAAAAAGAAAATTCTGCATCTAAACATTTTCTTGTAAATCATAAAACTCTGATATACTTGTATTCTTATTTCTGATTAGTTACAATGTAAATTTACAATTTGCTACAGAGGAGAACCAGCTTTAGCCAGAGTTCCAAATGTGACAAAAAAAGTTTTTTTTCGAGGACTTTACACATTTTAGCAATCTGATTCTACAAAGCAAGTGCAAAAATGGACATCTAAAAGACTATACTTTTCAATTTCTAAAATTAATGAAAATAGTTAATAGTGACAGAAATTCCCGATTGTTTGAATAAATAAAACCAGACAGATGTCTTAGTTTTGGGTTTATTTTTCAGCAGCAGGTTGCTCAAAAAACTTCACCCTTCACAAAGAAGAAAAAGGAAATAAGCCTTTATTGATTCATTATGACTATTATTGCCATGTGCCTCTAAATAGCACATAGCAGAATATTATATCCATATCGGCTCTCAAAAATGGAAATGTAATACAATTTGCAAGTCTTTGAGACAATTTTAATTAAAACAAAAAATGTTCATCATTAAAAATTACATGTTTTATTCTAAGAAAATGTTTGCTTTTTATGAAAAAAAAAAAAAAAAAAAAACTATTCAATACGAGTTTGTTCACCACCTCAGTTTTCAAAACAAAAACTGAGAAATTACACATATTTTATTTATGCCTTGTATTGACTTGGGAAAACTATTTTAAAAGACAAAAGTAATCCTAAATGCTTTTGGAACTAAATTGTATTTTTTCCACTTGCTCTGTAGAATCAGAATTAAAAAATGTAAAGACCTACATGAACTTTATTTTTTCTTAATCTAAATACATTTGAAGTTGTACAGCACAGACTCCCTCTCAGTTTCATGTGTGAAAGAACCGAGTCAAAAAAGTTACAAATGTAGTCACTAAATTAGATAGAATTCATTTTTCTTAACTGATTGACGTAAAAGGACGGAGTCGCCAAAGAAAAAAATGCCTATCAACTTTCAGCTGGTTTGAAACACCACGTGAACTTTGAAAATCCGCACCGTAACATACACTAAACTACAGAAGGCTCACTGAACATTTAAATATCGCAGTCTCACCGACTTCTTTAAAGATACTACTTTTGCTGCCATTCTTGTAATAGAGGCACATTAGTAATATAAAAACAACAGCCATTTGATCCTAAATGCTGAAGACCAGCCATAATCGAGATCTATCTTTTAATGGGAGAGCTAGCCTCTCTTCTTAGTGATTGGTTGAGATCAGGCCTCTGATTGGCTAGGAGTGAGCAGGGCTGCTCACTGATTGGCTGAAAGCAGGCCCTGGCGCTGTGCGTGCTCCAAGATGGCAGTGTGGCAGAAATAGTACTGCTCAGGCGTTTGGATGCTGAAGGCGCGCTGGCTTCTCATTCGTTGAACCGTTTGGCAAATATTAAGAGTCCCAACATCCTGGAGTTGAGACAGACAGATGTCCAGCGCACAAAATGTACCTGAAAAAGAGGATTGTTGGATAAATAAGTTTTACCTCTTTGAGGTTATTACTGTAGCAAAACTGTGTTTCGATCTGTAAATAAAACTAAATAAAAACCTGATTAGAAAAATATTTTGCTTTGCAATTATATGTCAATATCCACAGAAGCAACCTTTAATCTCTAAACAAGATTCATATGCAGAAATGGGTAAATGTAGTGTTTACAAGAGTGTTCGGCCATTTTCAAATCACTGAATGCAAAAAAAGAGGAAAGTCTGGTCTGTAGCATGTTAATTCTAAACTCTAACTTTACAATCTTTTGTTACTTTTACATCAGAAAGCCTTCAGCCTTTTAGATGTGTATTTTGCAATGACAGAAGGACCATGCTGAAAACTAAAAACATAATAAGGTATTCTTAAGTTAAACATAGGAGATGCAGACTCCCTTTAAAAAGAAATAAGATATTGAATTCTATTGCGTACAGAACAAGGGGCAACCTCCTGATTTCCCTCTCGATGTGTAACAGAAAGTGACTGAACTGCAGTTCCTTGACCGGCCACTTGAGGCTGACTCCAGAAGTGAGGAGGTTCGCATTCACAAAAAACTGACCAACTCTGAAGCTGAACAAATATGTTTCTACCCCTGGCTCCATTAGGTTTGTTGATTCAAATAGCTAGTTCTGACCTTCTTTTTAAAATGTGTTTGTTTAAGATCAAAATGTAAACCTTCAACCCATCAGACATCTTTACTACAGCCATGTCTCACCTCTCTGGACACAATCAATTACTGGCTACACCCACTCTGAACTTCTTTTAAATTGACCAGAAACCTATGGGTGATGTCACAGACACTGGATCCATGTTATACACGATTAATAATACAGAAAATAAATCATGTTTTCTTGCCACTTTATTCAAATACCCATACAATATGTATTCTTTGAGATGTGTAAAATAAACATTTATATTATTAGTGTATAATATTTCTGTTGAAATCAAAACTTTTTTGTCAGCAGGTCAGAACACGGTGCAGCTACAATTTGCATTGAATGCAATGAAGTCTATTGCAATACATGTGTGCATCTATTATTGTAGTTTGTGCACTTTTTATTTCTTTGTTGCATTTAGCTCAAAAGATAAAAATAAATAGCTCATCTGATTAATCGATTGAGTACAGTGCTAGATTTACTGAATCTTAAAAAAAAAAAAAAAGATATCTGTAGCCCTACTTACAAAAATCTACACATTACTATGCCAATTAATATAACTACAACAACAACAAAAAACTGACCAGTCCTTCCAATGCCAGCACTACAGTGGACCACCATCGGAGGCCCGAGTGGGTGTCCTCTCCACTGTGAGCCCAGAGCTGCGACTGCCCATTGCTGCTGGTGCTTCACCGCACACAGGAACTCGATCAGAGACACGGCGGATGATGGAACGCCATAATCAGGCCAGCTGAGGAACTGAAAGTGAGTCACCTGTCTCTGTTCAAATGTCTGAGAAAAAAAATTAAAGAAAAACGTATTACCTCCATCCTTTTTAGTCAGAGACACTATAGAACCCCGAAAGACTAGACGTTCTATATCACCTCGGCTTATTCTCTGAGTGTTGTGAGATTAAGATTGGAGTAGTAGACTGCTGCTATTCTTTATATATAGTTATGCTATTTTCTATTCTTTAATATTTATTGTAAACAACTGTCTTTTATTACATTTGTGACTGAACCATAGGAAGTTGCTTTGTTGTACAATTGTATAAAGAAAATAAAGCATATTGGATCAGTCTAACATGGAAAGCAGTCATAAAATATTTCTTGTAGTGGTCCTAAACTGAGAACCCAAAAAGTGCCTGATCTTTTGAACTGATGAAACTATAAACACAGAACAGTCTTTATTAAACGACTGCAGCCCAAAATTACCCAAATTGATTTTTTACCATTTGATGATAATTTCATTACATTCTGAACATAGAAAGGTCCCTTTCATATGTGGTCCTGAATAAAATGCATATCCAATTTTTGGTAATGCGACCTCAATCTCAACATTCAGGTGGCATTTATGCAATTTTTACCTCATTGTATAGAGACAGATGTCACATTTCTCAATTTCAGGGCATTGGCGGAAAGTCTCAATGAAAACGGCTGAACAAATGGCTGAAAACTCAGCTGAAAGCATGAAAGCGAAGTAATAGAAGTAATAAATAGTTCATAGGTCACTAGTTTGGTCTTCTTGATATGATTTGGTTGAAAAAATGACAGCTCTGCATGTTGTGTATAATGTGAACGGGCACAGAAAAATCAGAATTGAACATTAAGACCTGGAGTCTGAAAGATTGGGGTCAGAGTTGAAATACAAAAATCTGTGAGGTCACAAATGCTGTCATCCACCCCGGTTGATAAATGCCAGCCCCATAGGATTTTTTTGATTATGAGTCTGATCTGTGTCGGATACGTGTAAGGCACACAATAAGAGCCCCAAATCACCACAGATGTTGGATTAGTAGGACCTTTCTTCGACAACATTCTGCCGTTTAGAGTAGTTTATGCCTCCTGGAGAAACACTAGTACCAATGTCCTCATCCTACTTCTCTGCAACCTCCAAGTCAACCTCCAAGAAAGCCTCCGCACTTAACTAGTTTCTGTGAATTTTTCCTCAAACAAAGATCTTTCAGAGGTCAGCTGCTTACTAGGGTTCTTCAAGGTTCAGTCTTTAGTCCTCTTCATCCTCTATACCTCTTGCCCAGGTGAAAATCTCTTCATCTCTCTAGTTTGACCCCAATGAAGAGTAAAAACTAAAAAAATAACTTAATGACCTCCAAGTTGTGATGAGGCTGTTCTTTAGAAAAAAAACAACAACAACACCAACTACATATTTAACTTGTGACCCACTGTGCTTTACATTTAAATCTTTTCACTACATAGACAGAGCAGAAAACAAACACACCATTAACACAAATGTGGTTGTTGAAGGTAGAAGAAAGTGTGTTTTGATCAGTCATCTGGTTGATACTATGGATTAAAACAGTTATAATTTTATGATAAGGTTATTACATCAGATTCTTATTATCTTCTTATACACCAGACCCACAGCTTATTTTGAAGTATTAATAATACACACTGAAAAAAAAACTCTTGAAAGGTGTGCTACCTCAGTGTTGTGCAGCTCTAGTGTGGTTTGGTTGTAATGTGAGTGGTTGTCCACTCTGTGATTGACCACAGCGATGTGCCCATACACCTCCTGACCACCTTCATCTTGAGGCCAGTACTGTCCACACTTTCTACGGCCACCTTCCTCGGTCCTGCAGACACAGAAATATACATTTATTAACCAATGCGATACACAAAAGTCTGCAGTGCCGTTTAATATAGACATTTTTCCAGCCAGTATTATGGAGGGCATCGGACTTCTATGGTTCACAAGTTGAGTGGATTCTTACAGTATTTACGAAAAATCAGTAACCAAATCACATTTGTCAATTGTATTGTAAACAACCCCTTTTTTGCCTCATCAAAGACATCTTTTAAAATGACTTAATTGAAATGAATTTTTGTATCCGTCTCTTAAAGGCATCCTGAGTTACTGCTGATTATTGTCACTGTGAGCAGATTGTTGTTTAGCAGACATAGTCTTTGCTGCGCTGGGTGAGTAAATGTGGTTAATTCTGTTACGAGTGTCTGTTGAGACTCTTAGCTGGGCCTTCAGATTTCTGATGTCATAACCAAAGCATCCTGAGAGAACATCTTGCTTTTGGTAGCTAATAAAAATTTGGATGGGTTTTATTCAGGGTTATATAGCGATATACACACACACACACACATACACTCATGCACGCACATATCCACAAATCAATACGGCAATTTTTTTAAGAAATGAGGTCAGCAGAGGTCTCATTATGAAAAGTCTACTTTTGAAAGGTGTTTGGACATAAACATAGGCATTAAAGGTGTGAACATGTATAATATTTGTTAAAATTACCTTTTATTTTCATAAAATGAGAGCATCCAAAGTTGGTTTTAATATTCAACTGCTGTAGAGGGATGGCAATTTTAACTAACAATCTGTGACTCATTCACTTAAAGAAAATACAATTATTCTTATCTTTAATTCATTTTATGGACAGTTAAGTCACAGGTTTAAATGTGCAATGGCTTGCTACACCAGAAACTCGAAACTCAGAAACTGCCAACTCTGTTTAATACCCAAAAGTAACAAGTAAGCAGAAAAGATTAACATTTTTGTATGAACTGAAATGGCTCTCGCCACATTCAGATGAACCATAAGATTAAAAAAACACACGTCAGCAGGACATAATAGAGGTTATTAAATAATAACAATAATCCAGGCTATCGTACCATCTAGCATGACATGTTTTATGTGAATCTCAATTCCAGAACATAAGGCTTGTTTTATCAGTCAACAAGTGAACAACGGCAGAGGAATGTTTCCTGAAAGTTACAGTAGGAAGATGTCAAACATAATATTTTTGGTTCAAAATTCCCCAAGAACCAAACGCTGATAAAAGAAAAAGATTCTAAAACACAAAGGAAGGGTTTCCCTAGTCGCATCATACCTTGTAGTCATCACGATGATGAGGACATTTTGCTCCCAAACCATTCGCCAGAAATCTCCATAAGTCTTCTCCAGTGGGCCTGTGGAAAAAATGGTAATTCTTCTTACATGTTAAGAATAAAGGCCATAATTTCTTTCAAGACAATCATCATACTCACCCTGAGTCCCAATATAAGCATTTTTTTGTTTATATCCATCCATGAAGCTAGCGTTTATGTAATCGGATCTCTGTGGAAGATAGGATACATTTAGTAATTTAAACACATTATTTTGAGTAACATTTAAATTAAGAGAGCGAAAGAACAGCAAATTTACAAGGTTATACATGTTGCAAGTTTACTACTTATTATTTCACATTCAAATGTATAATAAAAATTATCAGCTTTTGTTTCCCACATTATAATCATTATAAAAGATTTAAATGAAATCCAGAATAAGTCAGAAATTACTGGTCAGTTTAATTCAACACTTTTCTAATACAACAACTTCACAATCACTAGGAGCAGTATATGGTAGTTCTATTTCAACAGAGTTATCCAACAAGAATTCATATTTAACACAATCCACACCAATAAAAAAACACAGGTTCACCTGAGAAGATTGATAAATCATAGGCATGTTACATTTTTTTTGTGACCATAAGTTGTTTGGAAATATTAAAAACTCTATAAAAGAAGCCTTGAGAGAAGAAAAATGCAATGCAGATCAGTACTAACATAACATACAAAGTTATATTTTAAGGGATTTTGTTGTTTATATTAATCTAATAGTCAGAGTAGAAATCACAAAAGTTACTGGGTAGAGGATTAGAATCTAATTTAATTTGATTACAGAAAGCACTAACCTCGTTTCTCCTCGGTTTGAGTCTCACGCGACTCTGGTCAAGACACAAAACATCTCCGTATCGATTTCGCTCCTGATTGTGAGCAGCCCTGCCAAATTTCAGCAATAACTTGAATTGAATAACATATAATATTTATTTAAAAGATTTATTAGATGTTGGGAAGACCACAAAGCCCATCCAACACTTTAGCAAGATTGTTTAAAAAAAATTTAGATTAATAGTTTATTTGGTTACTATAATGTTTTGTGAGACTTACAGGGAGCAGTTGAAAGTGCCCTGTGGGGGCTCGCGCCGAAGCTCCTCGTACTCTAGATACACGCCGCTGCGCTGAGCTCGGTTCAGCTGCGCCATGAGCTCAGCCAGAGTCATCCCCTCAGGACCCGGACTGTGGATGGAGCTGTTCTCCAGCGGGATCCCCACCAGCTCATCCACAGGATCCACACGTCCATTCTGCTCCGAAAGCAGCTGTAAATTCCAGCTGTGCACATCCAGGGGTAAACAGCCCCCCAGATGCTCAGGTAAACAGTCTCGAGGCAGATGCTGGCGTAGGTCGCCCATCTTCACCATCTGAATCTGAGTACAATCAATGTGATTATTTTGTGGCTATTAAACACACAGACTCCCCTTTATTAAATATTAAAATATACTAGTTAATATGTATGTGTGTATACTAACTCGTTCTCTGAGTTTCTCCTTCAGTAGCAAACTCAGCAAGTTATACGGGACCCTAAACCACACAGGGGCTCCAACAATGAGAACTTTTTTCAGCCGAGCAGGAAAAGCACCCTAAAAAAAAGAGCAGAGGCATTTAAAGCCACCTTAAACCACCACAGTACATAAGAAACACTTAAAAGTGTATGTCTCTTAAAAAAAATACCCTCAAAAGTCATGATTTAATGAACTATGAGCAGAAACAACAAAATAACTACATCTTCTTTTAATCTCAAAGTAACTCTCTTTAAATAATGACATTTATGATCCGAGAGTAAGATCATTAGTCGATTACAAAAAAATGACCGATTATATCAATAACAAAACTAGCAACTTACGGTTTGTAAAATCTACATTTAGTTCACTGTAACAAGTGTCAACAAAACTGATGAGTGGTTAACATGTGGCAGAGGCAGAGAGTAGATAAAAAGCAAGTCTGTGAAGGCTCTCAGAAAAAGTGGTAGAAGTCATCACAGGTGCAGAATTATTTCAAGCTTTATCATGGTTTAGCGCTTTCACTGAAGATGAGCTTGCATTTGATCAATATGCACGACAGCGAATTCAAGTTTGAAAGCTTTTAACCCTCTTAAAACAGAGCTGTCGCTGGCGAGAGAAGTGACACGCACATTTCAAACTAACGTAGCTCTGGTTATTTTCGCACTGTTACAAAAAAAACTCCTATACATATGTAAATAAAACAACTTGTGAAATGGACACTGAAAGGCCTATCCAAACAAAACTGTTTGAGTTGATGTAAAATAGTTACGTTTATTTCCGTAATCTCAAAAGTCTTGATGCACTACATTTATAGTTGTTTATAAAGAGAAACTTGATGAAATTTCAAATCCGTTTTTTATTTATTTATTTATATATATATTTTTTTTTTACTTTTCTTGTTATTACAGACATGTTCTGTGCATACATCTACAGTATTATCTGAAAAAGAAAAATTGGCAAAAATAACCATAAAAACAACATTTTCTGACACAATAATTAAAAATAAGACAAAAATACCATGCACACTATTATAATTACAGTATAATTATAGGAGTAAAAGGGTTAATATTATTTTCTATGATCTGTCGCGTGATAATGCTAAACTCTAACGTTACAGCCCATCTTCACTCTAATGTTACAAATCCTTTTGTAGCATTTTAGACGTGCACAGCAGGGTTTTTTTATTAACTATAGTGAAAATTATTAACAGTGGAATTAAACAACGTACTTAACAGAAATCTAGTCACTTTGTTCAATGCTTTAATCTTCTCATAATTATTGGTCATAATACATTTTAAAAACGCTCTCCTGAAATCTTTTTCCGTGTTTTTAAATGTGTACTGCATGATTTGTGGAAATATCTACTATGTGTATAGTAAACATATTTATATAATTAGCCTATTTATGATTTAGTAATTTATGCCAAATTCTAAACATTTCTGCAAGTCTGTAATGTCAGCAAACAGTACAGAAATGTTTAATACAGCTGATATTGAATTCTATACACTTTTAAATTGTCTGTAAAATAAAATATCATGAGATGAAAAAAAACGTATCTTATTACAAAATAATTGATAGCTGCTCACTCACACATAATTAACTAGATAGTAAACATCAATAACTAGATAGTAAACTAATAGTTCCTTTAATAGATTTTAACTTCAACTGTTTTCATAGTTTAACGAGGCCCCTAAATCTGTGAGCAAAGAAATAAGAGCTATAAATAACAGTAATGTTGAGATTGGCAATTAAGTTAACTTTTAAGAAGGATGATAATTTACTTAACACATTATGAGTCTTGGGATTGAAAACTGCAAATAATATAAGCCCAACTGTTCAAGTCTAGGCCCCAGATTGACTGAAAGTTCAAATTCGACCCTCTTGCTTCCTTCCTATTTCTTAATTTTAGAAGGCAACGTCCTCTTCATGTTTCACTCAAGAGATATCTTAAGATTTCAACTGTCTTGAAAAATGCTTAAGCTAATATAGGGAATCATTTATGTAGCTTTATTTGGCTAACAGCTAACCCAGGTCTTTCGGTTTGGTAAATATTGTGTTGGACTACAGAAGCGGCAGACAAACTTATCTCACCTTGAGCAAATTCAAGATCTTTTTACTCAGGTCCAGTTCAAAGTTAGTGTAGTTGGATCCAGCCATATCATAAATGAAGATCAAACCATTCCTCTGAGTCTCAAAGCTAAAGAAACCACAATTACAGAAAGTTGTTACATTGCACTGATTTTAGGTCAAGGAACTAAAAAGTGAATAGAACTATAATGTATTGGAGCCTTTACCTCTCCACGGCACGATCCAGTAAGTAGAACAGGGCCTGAAGAACTACATGGTTTCCTGTTTTGCTGGGATGGTGAAGTTTAGCCGTATAGAGGGCAATGGATGCACCCGTTGGGTCCCGGACACCCTGATGACAAAAAAACAGGGAAATATCTGACCATTTACAATGGATAAGTGTTTTTTTTTGTAAGTGCAATTTTCAAGACAACAACAACAACAAAAAATCATTGAGTTAAAATATTATATAAAATCTAATCAAAACTCATCAAAACTAGTTTTACAATAAAATAATTTTTGCTGTCGATGGTGAGGTCATGGAATAGTAGCACAGTGAGCATGAAATGTAAAGCTTTAAAACCTACTCAAACCCCTTGCCTTGCCTCACCTCCGTCCTCCCAAAAAAAACAAATAAAAAATATACAAAAACTATTTATATTTTATAACATTATTGATTATTTATTATTGAATCAATGGCTAATTTAAGTCATCATCTATAAAATGCAAACAAGAACTAAATAAGCAGATTGTTTAAAACATGAATTTTCTGTTTTTATTTCAATTAAAACCCAAATACAAAAATAAATGATAACATTCACTTAAGAAACGCAAGTACAATTCAATAAATAAGAATGTAAAAGATTGAATCCTCAAACAAAACAAACATAGGGTAACAAAACACATTGTGGCAAATGAAAAATATAAAAACCAATAAAACAATTTATAATAACATAAATGCATATACAAATACTACTCATTTTCTTTTAAAAGTAGATAGAATAGATAGAGTAGATAGAAACTATGATCCCTAAAAGCAATTGAACACACGATATACAACTTTAAATAATTTCTGAGCTCTAGTTCAACATATGAACACTGGGGGGCACAATACATTCGACAAGGAGGCTCATTCATGTTTAGATTATTTTAATTAACCCTTAACTTAGAAAGGCATGAAGCAAGCAAGACTTTTTACAGGTTAATGTCTGTTACATTTTTAAAGAGAAGTCGGCGAACATGAGGATGAAAAAAGATCATCTTCACTTTCCCCAAAAATCAAGCAATCACATAAAATTAGCATCAGAGTCTCCTGAACAGCTATAGTATTAAAAAAAAGTATATACACTTATATCATTTTAAGCAAGTAGTTGTAATGAAATATTCGACCTAAAAACATACAATATGTATAACTGAAACTGAAAAAAATACAAAAGTTGATATTATATATGAAATACTAAAAACAATGAATTAACTTCTCTTGTAACTTACAGTAAAGTTAAAGGTCTGAACCTATTACATATTTATCAGCATTTCTGGTTTTGATTCAGTTCATTAACCAGCGGATCAGCATACAGAAAGCTGAAGTGAAAGTGTTTCAATTACTGCAGTTGTTGACACTAGCGTAGAAATGTAACCTCACTTGTGATGTGTGCTGAGATTAGTTTTTTGGTGGGGTTTTACTGAACTCACCAGCACTGTGAACTTCCCGCTCAGCAGCTCAGAGCGCAGCGGCTCTTTGTGAGGCTGCAGCTTCACAATGCCTTCTCTCAGACGAGTCTCCTGCATAAATGCACAAACAATGACAAGTTGACAGGTAATGCACAGAGAAAGATACAAATTTGAATTTTGAACACTCATTCAGAATATCGAGCACAATGTTAACAGTGCATTCTGGGGGATGTATTTTCCTCTTCTGCACAAATGAGTCGCATTGTAGCCGCATTTCAGTTGCATATTTTTTTGTGTAGGAACAGGTGTATGAACACTCCAACAAAGTGAAATCAAAATTGAATTTCACAAAAAAGTACTCATTAAGGCCTGCAGTCTGAGCGTACAATCTACAGACCTTTGTCATTATTGTTATTCACCATTAGTCATTATTATACTGAGGCTGGCCAATTACAATACTAAAGAAGAAGCAGTTTTTGTGTGTGTGCAGGAGAAAGATGAATAAATGATATTCAATGCCTTCAGAAATGTCTTCTTTTTTTAACATCTTCTAATCAATAGTCATTTTATGGCCACTTTATGGCCATGTTAAAAGGCATTGTAGGAAAAAAACAGTGTCCTCTATAGTCTGGAAATTTCATATATTGATTAGAATATATTGTTATTATAACTTCACTCAAAATAATTTGGAATTAAAATGTTAGTGCATATAAAAGGACAGTCATTGAAATCCTTATAAATCTAAGCTAATGTTGGCATGTGAGGATGAGTTATAGCTGTCTGGTGCACATCGGCATGAAAATCCCCCAGACACCACCCAGATCGTTTCTGAACTAATTACCTACAGCCCAGCCCATACACACATGACTCTCACACAACAACAGGACCATCAGAGTTCATCCAGACATGCACCAGGGCTTGCAAAATTGTAGAGAGCAAACATGAAATTGAAATTTCTTTCACGTAGCTGCTTCACACATTACCTACTATACACGTTTCATCTTAAAACGGAGTGCTTTGGCATAGGTTTAAAATGTGCACACAAGAAGTGACATGGTTATGATTGCTTGATGGGTCTAGTGGTTCTAGAACACATGCATTGAAAGTTTAAAACAATCAAGATGCCACTTTCTCAATGCAAAATTAAATAAAAAGCTTCAAGTGCAGCGATTGCAGTAAAAAGAACAATCAATTTTTGCAACCTTAATAAATAACAAACTCCCTTACATTTCTGGATGTCTTGTTGGCAGCCATGTTAAAGTAATACGTAAACTTAAACATGTTGTATAGAAGGAAATCCATCATAGTTTCTACAGAAACTCTTTTGTTTTGAGGGCTTTGTAGCCCTATACCTTAACCTTTCACCTTCATTTAAAGACAATTGGGAATTGTGTTATTTCATGGGAATGTCCGAATTGAAGGAGAAGGGGAAGATCTGGAATTGGAAAAAAATGTATTTGGTTTTCCCAGGAGGTCGGACTCGTGTAGACTCACCCTGTAACTGTGGAAAAGCTCAATAGCTCGCAGGACGTCAAACTTGCGTGCCATCAGAAACTTCACTGCCACGTCCCAGGACAGAGGAGACACGCCATGCTGGGATGTCCACTTATTGATCTCCTCTAAAAACTGCTTAGTGGCCTGAGAAACAAAAATAAATAAATAAATTACATCTTTACAACTTTTTTTTTTTTTCTTTCAAATGACCTGAATATGGTCCGAAGTGCAATTGTCGAACATTTTATTTAAGGGAAAAAGAAAATATTTGGCAAAAAATAGAAAGCCATGTATTTAACCAATATTATCATAAAACAAATAAGTACTTTGAAACACACTCACTGTATTAGTTGGGGATTGTTCAACATGTAGTAGTATAAAGTGGCTTAGTTTATAGAGCAGGTTTACACTTTTTGTGATCTAATGATAAATGCCCTAGGCACTACGCCGTTACATCATACATTTCAGCTTAGAAGTAATGATGATTATTAAACAGTCCCCTGGAGTTAGAAA